>OZ016501.1:10267594-10269613 GCA_963966595.1 Physocephala rufipes
TATTTTTGTTAATGTTTTAAAGTTTGTTTTTATTGTTTTTTTTATATATTTATTTTTTTTTTTTTTTGCTTTTTTCATATATTTGAACTTTTTTTTCTTTGAATGTTTTTGCTTTGTTTGAGATATTTTTATATTTTCTTGTATGTCACTCAACTTCCTTTACGTGAATTCTTGAATGAATGATCAAAAGACTGTAGAGTCCCGGCAAAGATTTTTATAGGTTTTAAACTTTTTTGTCAGGTTTTAAAGCAAATAAAGATTTTTTTTTGAATTTGAAGATCTGTTTGAAAGAATTAATAATTAGCAAATAAGTGTGTTAATTTCAACCTGACTTCTACTAAAGATCTGGAAATTATTTTATTACGTTAATTTAGAGAATGGAATGATAGGTTAATATTAGACTTTAGAAGTTAAAACATGCTGTAAATTGTAATTTACTATAAGGAATTAATTATACTATTAATAGAAAATGTTGCGCCCTTTCGAATTTAAAGTGCTTGGAATAAAATCGTTTAATTTTATTGCGATTTCTGCGTTCGAACTCAAGGTAAAATTATGTAAACAAGACTTTTGTTAGGTTTACGGCTCATAAAATGGACAACATTTCAGGCTAAACAGATTTCTGGAGGATGAACCAGAACTAAATTTTTGGTAAAAAGATTTAGTTGGTTTAAAAATGGAGGAAAGGGTATATTGTTGATATAACCATGAATATCAACAATAGCCTTGTTTGAATTTGGTAAATCCTTTATGTAATGAAAACACAAAAGCACTTCATTCATACATTCTGATTGTTCGTCATTTAAAAAGGGCGTGAAAAACTCTTCAAACGGCAAATAAAGTTTTGTTAAAACTATTCAGCTAAACATTAATAAATCCTTCGCACTAAAAAATTGTATTCACTGTAAATTTTGGAAGACATAACCATAAAAAATAACCTTCAAAAATATTTCTTAATAAATAAAATACTCATTTGTATTTAGTAACACTTTCTTAACATTTTGGAAAAAGTAAATAATGTTTAAGAAATATAATGGTGCAAACGTGTTCTAATCGAGAAAATTTTGCGAAAATATTGCTATTTGCTTCACGTACTGAATATCAAATAAAATTTCAATCGCGCCATAGAAGCTAAATTGAAAAATACAAAACAAAACTACCTGCTTTTGTAAATCTCAAAATATGAAATTATTGATTCTCAGAATATTTTGGCGCCAACGAAAGCCTCGCAGAGGCCAACGAGTGCAATCAATGCTTGGGATTCAATTTATATAAAATATCGAAGTTATTTCTAAATGCAATGCATATTAAATCCTTAACCATTATCATCCGCAATCGGTATGATAATTTTAAGAACGATTTTTTCCTTCAATATTCTGTTTCTTGTGTGTCTGTTTCTTAAAAATCTAGTGAAAAAATTTTCACAGCAGGCAAGTTTTTGTCATGGCGTGAGAACGTGAGAAGATATTGGCAACAGCAATCGATCCATTCAAGTACAAAAATCCTATTGATTTTTATTTGATTTTTTTGTTTTAGTTTCCTTTAAATTTTTGATCTTTTCTCTCGTTTCTTCGACACTTTTTTGCATCCAGCTGATTTTCTTGTTCCTGTTTCGTCGATTATACTATTCTCAATTCTTTCCAATCCTAAATACATCATCCTTTTATTTACGGATGGATATATTTTAAAATTAAAAGTAATTATTTTCTATATTTTCTGTTTTTTCATTCTTTGTACTTTTACAAAACGACACTTCAAAGGATTCTTGAAGTAGAAAAATTGCTTTTTGTTAATTTGCCTCTTTTTTCCTTATTTGAAACTTCATTCAGTTTCTTTTGTGAAATCTGGAGTAGTTTAGTTCGTGTTAAGCAAAAAAAAAACAATTATTTTTTTCCATCAGCTTAAGCATCGTCTCATTTCCATGTTCGGAGATTTTATTGAAGAGAAATTTTATGACGGAGCATATTCTTCGATCGTATTAAGAAGAGTGAAGGAAGTTAGGAAGTAATAATGACTTTG
>OZ016501.1:10269813-10622313 GCA_963966595.1 Physocephala rufipes
TGTCAGGTTTTAAAGCAAATAAAGATTTTTTTTTGAATTTGAAGATCTGTTTGAAAGAATTAATAATTAGCAAATAAGTGTGTTAATTTCAACCTGACTTCTACTAAAGATCTGGAAATTATTTTATTACGTTAATTTAGAGAATGGAATGATAGGTTAATATTAGACTTTAGAAGTTAAAACATGCTGTAAATTGTAATTTACTATAAGGAATTAATTATACTATTAATAGAAAATGTTGCGCCCTTTCGAATTTAAAGTGCTTGGAATAAAATCGTTTAATTTTATTGCGATTTCTGCGTTCGAACTCAAGGTAAAATTATGTAAACAAGACTTTTGTTAGGTTTACGGCTCATAAAATGGACAACATTTCAGGCTAAACAGATTTCTGGAGGATGAACCAGAACTAAATTTTTGGTAAAAAGATTTAGTTGGTTTAAAAATGGAGGAAAGGGTATATTGTTGATATAACCATGAATATCAACAATAGCCTTGTTTGAATTTGGTAAATCCTTTATGTAATGAAAACACAAAAGCACTTCATTCATACATTCTGATTGTTCGTCATTTAAAAAGGGCGTGAAAAACTCTTCAAACGGCAAATAAAGTTTTGTTAAAACTATTCAGCTAAACATTAATAAATCCTTCGCACTAAAAAATTGTATTCACTGTAAATTTTGGAAGACATAACCATAAAAAATAACCTTCAAAAATATTTCTTAATAAATAAAATACTCATTTGTATTTAGTAACACTTTCTTAACATTTTGGAAAAAGTAAATAATGTTTAAGAAATATAATGGTGCAAACGTGTTCTAATCGAGAAAATTTTGCGAAAATATTGCTATTTGCTTCACGTACTGAATATCAAATAAAATTTCAATCGCGCCATAGAAGCTAAATTGAAAAATACAAAACAAAACTACCTGCTTTTGTAAATCTCAAAATATGAAATTATTGATTCTCAGAATATTTTGGCGCCAACGAAAGCCTCGCAGAGGCCAACGAGTGCAATCAATGCTTGGGATTCAATTTATATAAAATATCGAAGTTATTTCTAAATGCAATGCATATTAAATCCTTAACCATTATCATCCGCAATCGGTATGATAATTTTAAGAACGATTTTTTCCTTCAATATTCTGTTTCTTGTGTGTCTGTTTCTTAAAAATCTAGTGAAAAAATTTTCACAGCAGGCAAGTTTTTGTCATGGCGTGAGAACGTGAGAAGATATTGGCAACAGCAATCGATCCATTCAAGTACAAAAATCCTATTGATTTTTATTTGATTTTTTTGTTTTAGTTTCCTTTAAATTTTTGATCTTTTCTCTCGTTTCTTCGACACTTTTTTGCATCCAGCTGATTTTCTTGTTCCTGTTTCGTCGATTATACTATTCTCAATTCTTTCCAATCCTAAATACATCATCCTTTTATTTACGGATGGATATATTTTAAAATTAAAAGTAATTATTTTCTATATTTTCTGTTTTTTCATTCTTTGTACTTTTACAAAACGACACTTCAAAGGATTCTTGAAGTAGAAAAATTGCTTTTTGTTAATTTGCCTCTTTTTTCCTTATTTGAAACTTCATTCAGTTTCTTTTGTGAAATCTGGAGTAGTTTAGTTCGTGTTAAGCAAAAAAAAAACAATTATTTTTTTCCATCAGCTTAAGCATCGTCTCATTTCCATGTTCGGAGATTTTATTGAAGAGAAATTTTATGACGGAGCATATTCTTCGATCGTATTAAGAAGAGTGAAGGAAGTTAGGAAGTAATAATGACTTTGGCATTATAGTCATATGAAAAAGGAATTACGAAAAACATCAATATTTTTCTTATTTGATTCATAATTATTTTATTTACTTTGGGAAATCGAGACTTTGATAAGCGAAGCATCAGTCCAAAGTTCGGCAGTTAGATTGAAGGATTAAATGAAACTAGACCGAACTGTTCATGATAAATCAAAGCCTCTAAGACAATAATTGGATGTTCTTTCTCGAGAAAGAAACTTTTGCTTTGATTGAATTGATTGCCTGCAGATTTGATTCGCGTGGGATAACTTGCCAAATATTGTCTTGCAAACATAATTGTCACACATAGTACTTGATGATTATAAACAAATTGGTAACAAATAAACTCACATGATTTCATACAAACCTATAAACTAAATTGCATGTGATTATCACTTCAAACCTCACCACGTGTGATTATCATTTCATTTATATTAGAATCATCTTCAACAACATTATCAATTCAAATTCAAATTCTTTCCTAAAATGTATAAATAAATTATTTTCTCGGCTTTGTTTGAATTTTCATTGAACTGAAATAATGAAAAGAAGAAAACGAGAATGTAGAAGCAAACAGAGAAAGAAAGCAATTGAAAAAGAAACCAATAAATAATTGCATATTTCTAGTATCGAATGAATTACTGTTCGCACGAGTGTGGGAAGATTTCTAAATGTTTCGTAAATTCACAAAAACTAAACGCTGCAGGACATCAAGTGTTTCCTCGCACATGCCTGCCACAGGTTGAGCATAAGTTATCATCATCCTTATCATCATCTATTTTGTGTTTATTTCACCCAAAGAGCGAAACAAATGAAACGAACTCTCGAGCATTCTTTGTGTTATTACAGAATAGACTGAAAAATAGAACAATCTATCGATTTATCGTGGGAATCACAGAGGTTTGCACAAATGATGGTCAAACTATTAGTCCATTAGTCCCCTAGAGTTGTTTCCGATCAAGCTTCAAATCAAACTTGAAATACTTTTTATTGAAAGTACTTTATTACAAATTTTTATGTTTATTGTTTCCGGTTAGATCAGAGTTGGTCGATTGGAATGGATTCGCCATAAGTGACTTTGTCGACTCACTAAGTTATAAGGGGTCATATTTTCAACATTATTTTCATAAAGACTCCATTATACTATCATTCGATAAATTAAACTTGGAGCAAAAGATTTTTGTGCCTAAACAAATTGTTTTCCTGGTTGGCGCATAAAAATAAAAAACTTAAGTCTGTTTTTTCGACTATTTTTAGAAAAAAAAATCTCTTTGACTTACGTTATGAGCTCATAAGAATAACGATAGATTAAGTAACAATTAAGAGGCTGAAGCAGGCGTTAATTAACGCGCAATGACGGCTTTCGTATCAGCAAATTTCTAATATTTCTCCCTCTCCAACACTGATGAAGACGAATGATGAGTCCACACGTTTGTGACAGTCCATATATATGTGTAAGTGTGTGTGAAATGTTCGTTACAAACTATTTGTGACGACGTCGTTTGCTACGGGGGGTGGCAAAGTCATAATGAATCTTAATGCAACTATCAACAATAAATATTACACAATTCGTAGGCAACAACAACAACAACACCAACAACAGATCTTGCATACGCTCGCCATCAAATAAATAAAATTCCTCCTTCTTTATGCCCACCAAGCGAAGTAAACTATGTATATATCTATATAGAATTCTTTCACCAGTTCTTTGTTACACACACTAACGAACACGCACGAGCATATACACTCACATACGAGCACACACGCGCTATTCATCACACCATCATACATTAAAAAAACGCATTCTTTGACTCAAGACTACATTAGTATGGGTAAGAATTTTGTAACGGACAAAATTTCTGGTATGGCCTGTCTGACTATCTGTCGTCATTCTATCTTGTTCATTTTCTGCTCGCTCACCGTGCAGCCGGGCTGCAAGCTTGTCCAAGCTACCACAACAGATTCTTATTCAGTGTAGTAAGAGGCCGGCGAGGATAGCTTTTTCATTGTATTCGTATGAGCGGGTGAGCGCATATCTCTTTCACGTTGTTATTGAGAGAATATGCAGACGTATATATGTATATATTTGTATATATACATACATGTATTTGATTTTGTATATAGCCTCATTGTGTTGTAGGGTGTGCATGTGAGTGTATGTGTTTATGTGTGTGTGCGTGTATCGGTAGAGGAAGACAAATATTTTTCAACCGTCGTTTTAATAAATTCTACTGACTCACCCCCCTCTCCCTCCCCGCCCACACCGACCATTCCTTTTCAGACTGGTGAGAGAAACAGCATGCGGTAGAGCCGGCATCATAGCAATAATAGCAGACAAAGAACCAGTCTAGGAGCTCTGAAAGGTTCTCTCGAGCCAATCGGGGGCCACCTTCTCTTAGTGGAGCTCAAAGCGGCTCTAACACACCAACCCCACGTTCTCCAAAAGTTCATTTTCCTTTTTTTCCTCCTTTTTTTCCTCCTTTTTGTTCGTTAAATTTTGATCATATCAAGGAATTCTGCTCTTTGAGGTCTTTAGTTGTTTTTAATGGTGGAGTCATTGTTGTTGTTATTGTTTTTATGTTGTTGTCGTCGGCACGCCGTCATTATCATCGTCGTCCCAAATTAAGATTGTAATGGTTCAAAATTATTGAAACACCGAGCGAGGAAAAAGGCATTTGATTATTTTCTTTATGAGAGATGCTGGCTTTTTATTGCTATTTTTGTTTTGGTCACACACCACAAGATGATGATGTGACGCAAGATATGGGTCAACGGAAAAAAGTTATTTAATCGTCGTAATTTTTCTGATACTTTAAATATTTGCCCTTTTTTATAAAAATGTTTTTTTTCCTTTTTCGCTTTATTTTTATTTAGAATTTTTTGAATTATAGTTTTGACTAATAAAAGCTTATGGAAATTCGGTTTTATAAATAATTTAATCTTATCTAACGGGATCATTTAAAGGAATTTAGTATCTGCTGAAAGTATTCCTATACGCTTAATATTTATTATTATTCATATGATTCCCTTTACACTAGTACCATCTCTCGTCTGTAGATGTTGTCCAAAGCAAAGCAATAGTCAAGAAATTTAAAACTATTTTTTAAGAAAATTCTTGTTGAACTTGTTAACCGGGAAAAGCGCTATATTTTGTCATACGCAAACAACTAAAGCAATGATAGTTTTCTTGCTTGTACGCATTAAGACTTAAGCAGTCCTTATCTATTAAATACTAACGCAGTTATATGCTAATCGTCTTGCTTACGTGTGATTACTTTAATTATAGTTATGAAAAAAGCGGTCCCGCTATGAAACGGGTTGAGCAAAAGTTAATTTCCTGGTTAAGAGATTAAACAATAACATAAATTGAAATTAGTGTATGCTAATGGTTGAATAATTCCGTGAAGATAATCCTGAATTGTATTTAGTACTGATAGTAACGCATAATCCAGTCGTTCAGATAAATCAAATATTGCATGAGAAATCAAAGAAAGCTCGCCATTTGTATACGTTTGTTAGTCTTATCTACAAATCGTCCTGCCTACTTTTACTTTGATTCAATCCTTTACTTCCGACAATCAGCTAAAGTTATCCGACATCTTAAAAGAACAAAAAATCTCCGTGAGTTTAGGGATAATTTTTTTCTTATATACACTATTTTATTATATTTCCTGAATGATGATCATGGTATTATGAAAACAATGAAACTAATTATCAAACGGATAATTACCACGCAGTACATGATTACATTAACGCATTCCATTGTACGTATCACAATGAACTCTCCAAACAAATCAGTTTTTCTTTTCTGGAAATTTTAATTTGCGAAATCATTCTTCCCAGATAGAATGAAAGAAATGACGTGATGAGCTAATTTTTTTTATCTAACTTAAGAGGCAAGTCATTCAATAAACGTCCAGGCTACAGAGAGTATGCAATTCTTTTAATGCACTGACTCTTGAAAAAGATCAATGTGGCATCACCGAAACTGAACAAATAAATCGGCAGATAATCAATAAAAGATTCTCCGTTCCCAGCCTGTTTCTATTGTACACCAACAAAATGTGGCAACAGCTGATTGCTTAAGAATTTTCCCATAAACAGTGTTTTCAGAAATTGAACGGAACTGATGATCATCTACGGAATTTGGGAAGGTGGTCAAAGATCGTTTGATTAACAGGACACTGTTTGTTGGTTTTTTCCTTTCTTCATCTTTTTTTTATACTCGATCTCAGAAATTGTTGAAAGAACTTGTTCAAATAACTGCAAAAATTTTGAACGAAGCGTAAAAAAACTGAAATGTCAACCTGACAAATAAACCGAAACGAAATCCTGTAATAAACCGTATAAGTGGCTTAAGCAAATATTAAATAACCTCACCATGGCTATTGCCGCTCTTCCATCCCTGTCTCGGATGTCAACCGCCAAAAAGGTAACAACAGGATGTATGACTGACTATAAGAGCATTTTCTCATCTAAACCTAAATGTTCGCTTTCGGGGGGCATGTTAATTGGCCACTGTTGTATCCTGAATATTTATCTTTTTTTAACGTGTATGAAAGAAATCAAATTTCATCAAATATTGTATTTCCTGTAAAGGAAGTTAGAATGATTTGAATGATCTTAAATCATTTTACGATTCTACAAAGACTATGATTTTTATGAGCATGTATACAAGCCCACAAGGCCTCTTTTATATTACTATACAACACTGATTTAAAAAACCAACGGGTTAGCTAAATCCAAATAAATAAAACACTATTTCGTCAGAAATATTTAGACAACCCAAGCTGTTTTAAAGCTCATCCATTTACACTACTTTCGAGCATGATTGAAATTATCAATTTTAACCCACAAAATTTTCGTAGATTATGAAATTTTTTGAAAGTTAAAATAATGAAATTATATCAGCTAAACTTCGGCTACGATCTCTTATTAAAAATCCTATAATGTATATATAAATGTTTCTTATTTTGTTTTAAAAAATGAGAAACAAAATTATATGATAATGTGTATAGGCTTATACTTCCTGTACCTAAATTTTTTAAAGCGTGTTTATTTAATTTAATCTCATAATCTGATAATAACCACGTATTGCTTCTCAAAAGACTAAGTCATTCCATTCATTCCTCATTATCTAAAACATCATAAATATCGTATTTGCTTAACACACATAATTATACAATTAATAGTTTCATGAATGGAGGTATAAATAACAAACAACCCAGACATCCTAAAAAAGTTGTGCCTTATCGAAAACTATCAGAATAAACACGTTCTATTTATTAAGAAATATACTGTTAGATGTCAGTAAGGAGTATTTCTGACAGATATCAGATTTATTATCAACTTCCTAGATAATAAATTTTAGACAGTTAAATCAGTGACGTATTAAGTATTTAAGTGGAACACACAGAGGTAGACGTAGGAGGGGATCCAGTGCTCCAGCTCAAGCCCCTCAATAAGTGTGAGGGGCAGAAAATGCTGTCAGGATTTTTACTTCTGCACATGATCTACCGTGGTCAGTTTCTTGCTTTCAAATACATCTTTAATTTTGATTTAGAAATAAATTTTGAAACATCTTAAACAAAAACTTTTTTCATTTTCTCTTACCGTCAGATTTTATCGCTGACACCGGAAATAGAATTTGTTCACCGGTAGCCATATTGAATGCAAAAGAGTTTGATCTAAGTTTGAATCTAAGTGCATACACGTCACATCTCTGTAACCGAGCAATCTATAGAAACGATTAAAGAACGATTAGAAAGCTGTTTTCATTGTCTATCATTTAGGTTAGATGCTCTTTTGTCAAATTCATGGCAGTTAACGAGTTATGATGAAATGGATAAAGAAAATTATATTTTTCCCCCTTAAATAATTGGAACGTTTTTAATTTTTTTCTGTCTCAAATAATTGGGTTTATATAAGCTCCCACTACCAATCAAAACCTATGTACGTCACTGTTTAAGGCAATCACATACCAGTACTATCAGATGCAGTAGTTCTTAATCTATCAAACTTAGTGTGATACAAGCTACGCTTTTAGAACATTTTATAAATTCTAATTGTGAAAAGACTTTAGAATAATATCGAATTAAGTTCAAGGATCAATCTAGATTTAGTAGAGAGAATTTTTTTCGCCGCAACAATCACCAGGTACTCGCAATCTACCTGGTTCTGCCTGCCATCAGCAGAGAAGATAATGGATAATGATGTTTCCAAATACTTTTATTTCCTCCTTAAATCATTTTTTCAAGCGAAGCGTTTTTTTTTGTTTTTGGAAATGTTTTGTTATAAAAAAAACTTTAATCCTGATTGTGGTTGTTGTTCTTGTTTTTTGTTGTAGTTATAGTTGTTGATGAATGTCCTTTATTAAGCCTGAGAACATTTTGTTTGCTTTGGTCTCTCTGCTTGTGGAATATTTAAGCTTCTGAAAAGAGTTTCCAAGAATTCGAACAATAATTGAGAAATCTGCAGTTGCTGAAGTTTACTCGAGGATCTGGTTCGAGCGGATATTCTTCAAATATTATTTGGTTGTCTGGGAAGTGCGCCAAAATTTTGGAGATGGAGCCACTTGAAGAATTTTTTTTCCTCTAAGGTTGTATTTCCGAATTGCGAATTATATTTGTCTAAATACTCTTTGAGTAATTTTATATCCTGTTCCTGCCTGCTTGCCTTTATACTTAAGTTGTTAATTTCATGCGAAACTTGGAGAATTACCAACCGTGTCCGTTTTTCTGATTTTTCTTGAATTCTGGCGGTATCATCTTATTTTGCGATAGTTTGAATGAAATTAATATTTGTAAGTCATTATATTAGAAGTTCATCTATCATTCATACAATGTATCCGATTTTTCTTGTAACGATACTTCGCTCAATCCCTCAATCAATCCCTGTGTCCATGTATGGAGCAAGTACATTCGACGGAGCGTTTATCCTTTGATAAATGCTTGCTTGAGGATAATTACATTCATTTGACATTAAGTCTTTTATTTATTGTATCTATCATATAAAGATCCATTATTTTGACTCTGGGAAGACCTAAAACTAAACGATTCTCAACATTCGTGAGAACTCTAGGGATCCATAGTAAAATCCGTAACTTTCATACGCTTCGAGGATTTGTATCACGAATTTCAACGAGTACTATAGTCACAAGAAATAACAATGAAAACAGCTTACAAATAACTTTTATTGACAGTATTCATTAAAAATATATACGATTGTGGCGTCAAATTTTGTTCAGACAGTTCGAAGCCCTTTTCATCTAATTTTTTGTCTCGACAAAATTAATATCCAAAAAAAAATTTAATAATTAAGTGAAGATCAAATTAATCGCTTGAGAATTCATCAGATGGAGGGAGGAGTTACTTACACTCTCCTCCGCAATCTTCTCGCTTTAACAGTTAATTATTTCCTATGTTAGAGCAAAATCAATACCATTAGCATTGAAAAACGCTATTAACTCTACCGGATAGATATAAAATGTTTTTTCTTTAACCTCCGAATATTTCCTTCAAAATTATAAAGAAGTAATCAATAATGATTGGGAAGGAAGGTGATATTCATACAAGATAACAGTGGGCAAGATCAATAAATCCGGTTGAATGTATTCGGTTTTTTATTAGGCGATAAATGTTTTCGATGTGTGAAATATAATTAAAATTGTTGGTGAGAAATAAATGTTTTTTAGCTTATTTTTAATATTAATTTTATTGTGATACATCAACGCCTTTTGTTATTATTCAATACCAAATTTATTATTAGAATTTAGAATACCCAAGAAAAAAATCTATATGGATATATTGTTTGTATATTCGACGATATCCAATGTTAATGCTTTCCAAAAGTATTTCTAGCAATTATAATTAATTATTTAAAGTAACCTAAAGTCGACTGGAACCAACCATTGAACACTGTGCAAATCAGCTGTTTTAATTTTATGATCATAAAAAAACCACATCCTGTAAATGCGTCTCCCCCCTCACAATCAGCTATTTTATATCCTAGCATTATTTTTTTCCGTTTGTTTTTTTGTTATTGAGAAAAAACTACATCGTGTGAATTTGTTCCTCTCCTTACAATCAGCTGTTTTATCTTGGCATTTTTACTTTACTAAAAGTACCCAAACAAAAGTTGCGCTCAAATTTATTTAGTACCTTCCAGATAAGATCGGAAAAAGTGATGGTCACCTCAATGATTTAACAGAATTTTTTTGTACCATGCGATTATTATTGTTATTGCTTTGTACAAGAACGAATCAATAAGTGTCGTTGGTTACAAAGGAAGGTTGCCAATTGGTTTTTAGAAGCGTGTGATAGAATTTTCAAAGTGAATTTCCTTTCTTTTAGACTGAGAAAAACTAAAACAATTCATCACTTACTCTATTTGCCAACTTATTAACACTTACCTCATTTACAAAATAGAAGAAAATATTATATCGTCGAATGAAATAATATTTTGTCGATACATATTTATTCTAAATTAAAAGTTAATCGAAAATTAATAAAATTAATTTGATTTTATGAAAATTGTTTCTCTTCTAGATGTTTTTCTTTTGATTAAAATGGGAAACTAAGAAAAAAAATAAACTATTCCTTAATTAATTTTAGAAGCTCGTCGAACTTTTCACAATCTTGCTTGTTTGGATAGACAAGTATTGCGTATAAGAATCGCATATATAATCATTTATTATATAATCATTTATTTCTATAGTATAATCATTTTATTCTTAGTACAAATAACCTCCAACATTGGTTTTAACAAATTCTAAATAAAACTCATCATTCATCTCCGTTACTTAAAGTCATAAATATTCCTCTATTCCTTTTTCTAGTGTTATGGGAAAAAAGAGAAAACATGAAATTATTATCCTTACATCTGAAGACACGACTAGCAGTATAAATATTTATTTCGGATTCTAAAATCAATTCTTGTCTACACATTCTTTGGTTTCGACAACATCATGAAGAATATTTTAGAAGTAAAAAAATGAAAGAAAGAAAGGAAAGGAAATCTACCCTCACTTGATTAAATAAATTTTATCTTAAAAAAGACCAACCAATTCCAGGAATACTTTTCTAGATTTTCTTTTAAAAACAAGCGCGTTAATTGAGTGAACTTTGCCGCCATAAACGGTTGCCAACGATATCGTAATAACACCAATAACGAGAGTGTTTGGATGGATGTATGGATGGGTCGATGAATGGTTAAATGAATAATCGTGTAAAAAATTGATGGAATTTCTTCTCTGTTTAACTTCCGATCACGTTCTGGCCGTAAATTTGTGTATTACGTCTTTTTTTCACAAATAAATTGACTCGAGTCATGAGCGTATGAATGGATTTACGAAAATTATTTGAATACGCGAGGATCTAGGAGACACATATTCCTCTATGAAAATCAAAATGTTATTATTTAACAAGAAATCGATACACTTTTAGGAAATAGTTTATACAATGTCGTCCGATACTCATCCTTACTTTATTCGATATAACTCATTAACAGTTTTCTCTTTCATAACCACCATTTTTTTCTCTTTCTTCTAAACGCATTTGTTTTTTATTCGTATAGCCCACCATGTTTTCGTTTTATGTACAACATTATATAGATTTTCCATTCCTTATATATGTATGTTTTTTTATTCTCTTATGTGCCCTTTTACATAAACTTCTTAGTCTTCCAGTTTATCTTAATTTCTCTGGAATTTTTCATTTCATTCGTATTCAATGAAAAAGTCGGATCAAAAAGTACCGACTTTTATATAAATTTTATTTGGTTGAACTCCAACGCTTATATAGAGAGACATTATTCTTTGTTCTCTTCTTTTTCTTTTTCAGATATATCGTTAGAACCTTTACCTTAACGCTGTTTGCATAATAATGAGATTCAGAGTGTCAGAGAATTTCGTAAATTTATAAAATTTTTATAATCTAAGTAAAAATACATTTTAGGTTGTAAAGCAGGTATTTTGGACACTAATAAAGCCCAAAAATACCTCATAAGTAGCAAATGCAGTCCAGTTTACAGTCCAGTGCGGTGCAGTATTTGTTCAATTAGGTATAAAGATCTTTATCATAAATACGCCTGTTGTAGAAGATTTTAATAATTTTTCATTATTTATACGGAATAAATTATTTTATTCGATTCGGTCTTGATGACTTTTGAGCTTTGTTAATGACTTTTAGGTTTTGGTCAATAACCTTTAGACGGGATCAGTAACTTTTAGCCCACAGGGGTAAACGACCCTGGCTCCAGTATCAATTACCGTTGATATAATCAATGAAACCATGACGTGGGAGTAATAATTTTGGATTCAATGACTTTTGGGTCATGGGTGAAAAACTTTTGGCCGGCATTAATGTCTTAACTTAGGATCCTTGACATTTGGGTTAGGGTTAATGACCTATTGCTTGGGTACAATGATGTCTGACCCGGGCTCAATAACACTTGCCAGAGCTCAGTTCTTCTTCTTGGCTCATATTCAAAGATTCAAAGCCCAGATTCTTCAGTAAAATTTCTGTAACTTTTGGAGAAGAAGAAAAATGAATTTTTTTAAAATAATCGTAGTTAGTCGTAAAAATTAGTATGGTTTTGGAAACCTCCGACGTTAATGATGTGGAACAGTTGTGACTCAAAGTCAGTAATGGTCAAAAATGCACACAATAGCATTGAAAAAAAATGAAAAGAAATGGTCATACTTCCAAAACCGAAATTCATAGTTTTTTAATTTTTACGACTTGGAATAATAATGAAAAGAATATATATAGCTTCATGATAAATGAAGTATTTAAATAGTCACTTATTAAAATGCAGTAATTGTATTTGTCGAATAACCGTCAATAAACCCGTGAACGATAAACGACAGTCAAAGACCTTTGACAGTTTACAAAGTCGTTTAAAAGCGGTAAAATTTAGTCAGCAGGTGATATTATTCAATCACATTAAAGTGGTAATAAAAGTGTGCAAAAAATATTCAAAAAATTAGTGTAAATATCTTTATAATTTTACCGAAAAACTCATAACTAATTCATAATTGTAACGCTTATATAATTGAAAAGTTATTTATAGGAAAAATAAACGTCTAATTGGAAAAACCTAGTTGACTTCGAGCCACTTTGCCGCAGGTTTTGTAATCATAACGCAAGCAGCATCATGTGAATTTGTTCGTCTTCCTTACACTCAGAAATTTTATCGTAACACTGTTCTCTGCTTTTATTTTCTGCTTCTTAATCCTCGAAATCCATAAACAAAAATTGCGTTCAAATTCATTTAAGGCGCTCAAGATAAGATCCGAATAAGTAATGGTCTCATTAATGGTTTTTAACAGAATTATTTTTTATAACATATCGTTGTTTTGGGTTTTTGGGTGTGGATCTTTCTATAGCTAGCACAAGTGAGTGATTTTGGTCTCGTGTGATAAAATGTTCAGAGTAAATTTTATCACCTTTAGAAAACAAACACATAAGAAAATAATTTATCACATAATAAGAATTACTTCTCTACTCAATTAGAGTTATCTTCGTAACGGAAAATGTTTTACAGTTATCTTCATAACGATATATACATATAAGCAATAGACGAAAATAATGCATATTAATTATTTTTATTTCACTCGCGTATTAATTAATTAATTAATTAAAATACGCGGTAATCAGTCTGCGCAAAACATGTTACTTTTCCCATCAAAAATTTGACCCCGTTTTCGTGATGTGTGATATATTTCAAAGAGAGAAATCCCCTCTGTCTTCGCTGTCCAAATTATTTAAGTCTTCATTATTTTTCCCATATTCCTAACAAGAGTAACCTATCACAGATTATCTGCCCAGAATACATTTATATTTCTTCATTAAGTTATCATATCCTGAAAATTCGAAAAAAATATCCTATGGTTGAAAATCAAACAATGGTCAATAGGACCTGCCCATAATGTGCTTTTATGGATTTTTGTAACCGGACGGAAACCTGCTAATAGGCAGAAAATTACTCCACCCAATTTTCTCAGCTAATTCCGGATGCGCCAGTGTTTGTGGTTGATAATGAGAATTGTTAATGTAATGTCCGTGAAAGAGTGTCCGTGTATTCACTCTTTTCAACTTTGCAATTTTCATTAATTATTATAAACTTTGTTGTTGATTCTTTCTTGCAATTAGTTTCGGATTTAAGAATGAAGGAATAAGAAATACATTTGAATTTCTTTAAAGCATCTTTTTTTTCCTTTATATCAATCTACCCCTCTTGCACATCAATCAACGACCTCACACATTGACGTGCTTCATCAGGAATTTATTATTATTTTTTGTTATTTTTGTACCATTGCTTTATTGACGTTTCCTGCGAAAATGGATTTAAAAAAGAATTATTAATTTTTCTTTTCATTTCATCAATAAATCAGATTTACGGTGAATATAAATTTAAAAAAAAATAAATTTTCATACTTTTGAATAATGAAAATTCAAAACAGTATCAGTAAGTAGTAATATTTTCAGTTTTTTTCGTGTAAAATCAACTCACTTCGCTTGTTATCCAGCCATATTTCTTACCAAGTTATATTTTTAAGGGACTTTTTTATATGCCATTAAAGTATACATTCGTAACCCAGTAATAAATGTCATTTTGATCTCGCGTTTTTTCAGAATTTTTCATGATCTCAGCTTCAGGTTTGCATAGGAAAACTTTCGAAAACTAAGAGCACAAACAACAAACGCCATTTTCCAGATTTGTACGATATTTAGTAAAATTGATATTATAATTCCTTTATGTTTTAGAATAATTCGATAAAATAGGATATTGTGGAGAAGAAAAATTTGCAGCCATTATTTACGCTTTATGTGATTTCTTAAAAAAAGTATTATCAAAATATAGTCTTCAGATTATCATCTAAAGATTGATTTATGAAAATATATCCCGGCAAAGGGATATATTTAATGCCATCACAAGGCAACAATCAAGGTGTGAGAAGAGTGGAAGTATTAAAAAAAAGAATAATGGAATTACTAGAACGAAGTAAGAATAAATTTTGATTTATGAAGAAAACTTTACGAGTTCATGATACATCACTTTCAAGCTACTTTAATTTATTTACCACTGGGTAGCTGTAGCAGTCGAATAAATACTCTCTACCTCTCGCTGTCATTCGAGTCCTAAAAAATCACGTGAATTGATGGAAAAATATGCATCAATTAATTTTAGAATCGTTCATTGATTCATTGAATTTTGCTTTTGGTTTTTGTTGTTTTCAATTCGAAGCAAACAAAACGCAACAATTAATTTAGGTGTTGTTGTTGGTTTCTTTGAATTATACATACTTGTTTGATATCTGTTGTATACGTTATGAAAAATAATATTTATATATATTTAAAATTCTGCAAAACATCAATCCTTCTTCAGTAGTCTCCAATCCTTTTGCAATATTTATATTTTGCGCATTTGCCTTTACTTGCTTTTTCTCGTCTTTTCTGAAAAGGCTTTAAGATATGATTTGCATAAATTTAATGGACAATATTTTATTCTTGCTTTCAAATAATCTTAAGTATATATTTATTTAGGTAAACGTCTATATTTTTTATGTCAAACATAAAATGTAAGATTTAAGAAACTTCATTAATATAATTAATTATCTTTCATTTTATTATAATTAAAAATATAAAAAAGTTTATAGACTTTAAGCCCATCAAAATTCCATTTCGAATCACTTCGGAACCTGTTAATTTTTATTTTTTTTACAAATTTTCAATATCGTTTTCAAATTCATTTCTCTTCATTAAATTTACCGTCAACTCAATTCTGCTTATCTAGTCATGACTTTGATTCTTTGGTCGTTGTAATTCGCTATAACTGAAATCCAATAATTATTAATTCATTCCCACTTCTTTGTCACCTTCGTTGGTGCAGTCGTCGTCGTCGTTGCCATCACCATCACCATCACGTCATTACCGCACCAAAAAAATCAAATCACGAATATGCACGTAAAAAAGATAACAATGTCTGGCAACCGAACTGTTTATACATATATTCTCTGTTTTTAATGCAAAAATCCTTTCCATACGCTTTCCTCATTCTCATCACCACCCCTCTCCACCCCTCCCCCCTCTTGATTCTTCGGTTTTAACAGCAACGATCTGCTAACATGCCGCAAATACAAATTATTTCGCCTTATACTCTTGCCCCTCCCGCAGATAAACCATCGTCATCACGAAGGAGCTTTTGTTCATTCTTTGCACGTTTTGTCCAAATTCCAAAAAAATAAAGAAATCACTGCAAAAGATCACTGGGAGAGAAATGAATGAAGGAAGGATGCACAGAAATGGAGACGGGAGAGAATTGTAAAAACCTGTAGAAATTTTGGCGCCAAAATGCATCACAATGATTAAACCAGTTGCAACATCATTAAGTCACCCGGTGTGTTGCCTACATACGTGGCTGATATACCGCACACGGCTTATTATCGGGATTCGTCCTTTGAAATTATGCGCTTGAGCGCGCGTAAACTTTTACTTTTTATATTTCTTTATTTTCGCAAAATTGCCTCTGTAGTCTCTTTCTTCTTCTTCTTAGACTCAATCACAGCATACTTCTCGTCTCTTTTAGCTTTCTGTATCCAGTCGAATATCTGTCTGTATCTCTTTCATTCTCTCCTCTTTATTGAGTTTGTAATTATTTTAGTTGGTTGGTGGTCACGACCATAATTGCAAAAAACTATATATGTATACATGATATATGAGAAGACTATACAAATAAAGCCCTTCGAGGAATTTCTTTCCATAGTATGGAAATTTGATTGGGTATATAACAAAAACAACACTGAGAAAATTACTTTAGAAGGGATAATAGTTTTAAGAAGGCTCAAGGCTAAAATTTGAATTAGTTGAAATTTTTAAGGATTAAAATTAACGAAAAATAAGACTGATGAGAATGATTTTTGATAATAATTCTGTTGCAGCAGGCGGAAGTGAATTCACTAGTTATTTCAAGAGAATTATTAGATTATCGAGAAAATATTTGGGCAAAAATTTTTAACTGACAAATTTTTTACGAAACAAACAAATACTTATTTCTGGGGAACGAAATGAATTCAAGGAAAATACTTCTTTTACTCCTTTTTGAATAAATTCAACTGCAAAAATATTTAAATAAAAATAAATGAAGAAATATTAAAAAGAGCAACCGAATTTCTTTGACAAGAAGTCCAATTTAATTTAGTGATAATATATCTTTTCTAGCCCTTTTCCTCCCACCATCTAGAAAATTAAGAATTGAAAAAAAGAGGAAGCTAAGTTCTCACTTCACCACGTCCTTTTTGTCATGTATTTCTTTTTCATTCACGGAAGTCTTGTTGTGCAGTATCCTGTTCCTCCCTCTTAAGGCGCCAACCTAACCATCACAGTCTCCAACGGTTACCAATCAGCAATGAAACTCACTTAAAAGAACAAACACATTACCGCAACAAACTGGAAAGCTAATGCATTTCTGAAACAAAGAACAACGAACAAAGCACGCAGCTCGACGCGATCTCATGGGCGGTGTTCATGGTTACCTGTATCTGCGCACTTAATGAACGAGTCGAGTACTTTCAAACGTCAGAAATCTTAATGGCAGTAACGGCGGCGTAGACGCCAACGAAACCCAAATTGATCGAGCGGGGTGGGTAGGCTGTGGTGTTGGTGAATGGCAGCAAATGAACAACGTTAGCGACACGCATCCTTTAGTCGAGCCATGAAGATTTAATAATTTTTCTTGGGAATCGCCAGAGTTGTTTGGTTACATTCCAGACGTGATTGTGATCCATGAAAAGAGAACCTGCTAGTAGCCTACCACGCGTTCCACCGTTGCCCATCGGTCAGCAATCGATCGGTGATTACTTCGTTCATTCTAACAGCCAGTCAGCCGGTGGATTTTACAGCAAGCGAGTTGTGTGAAGTTGTTTCTGGGTTGTTTTTTTTCCTTTTGTTTTTTCTGAAAGCCGATAAACTGTAGCCGAGCCATAGACAATGAAAACAGCATTAAGAATTACAGCGACAAAGAAGAAGAGGAACAGCGACAAAAACAAGAACTCGAACAATAGTTACCCTTTTAAGAAGTATGGATATATCAAGAGGATATATGCAAACGCTTGATGTCGGAATTAGAAACCAGATTTTTCAATTCATCTTTTTTAAAAAAATAAACAAAAACTGCTGATATGGCAACATATATTTTTTCGGCCATAAAATTTTATTTCCTTTTTTTAATTTTCGTTGGTAAAAATCAAGGCAGCACTTTTTGTTTATTTCATATATTTTGCGGATTTATATTATATAGTTTCAACACTACTACTATTGATGTTGGTTTGGTTATAATTTTATATTTGTATACATATTTTCTTGATGTATATTCAAAATTTGCTTCGATGACAATCAATTCGACTTGTCGGTCATCTCATTGTATTTTTTCTTCAACCTCGATCAATTGAAATTCTTCTCTTCCTTCTCTTTCTCAGAGTTTAGTTAGGTCCATCCAAAGTCAGCATTTACTCAATTTGCTTAATATGTTTTTTTATATTACGCTCTTTTTTTATATAGTTTTTTTTTATATGAATTTCTGTGGAACGTTTAAGAAAATAGTTGGGGTTAATTTGTTATTGTTTATACTCGTATATACTTACACGTATTCGATCAGCTGATGAATATGATACACAAGGTTATGAATACATTGACTAGATGTTTGTATCTCTCGCATCTTTTCACAGTTTCTTTTTGCTGATTTTCATTAGTCTGTTACGTCTACATGCGTTTTTACGTTTATTTCTTTGCGATCTCCTTGGCGTAAGTTAAATTATTAACACCAGAATAGCCGATATCCTTTACATTCACACTCACCTCCCCTCTCTCCCCCTCCCAGCTGGTAATTACTAAATTAAACACTAACATAACGTTTAGTTTTACCGCAAAGCAGCTTTAAACGTTTGTACTTTCATTGTTGTTGTTGTTTCACTTCGTTTTGTTTTGCCTTCTACTTCTTATGGTTACAATTGTCTGTTTAAGAAGCGCCTCAAAAAGATCGCTTTAGGCCAGATTTATATTCATGAGATATAATTTGTTAATTTGTCGGCTAAAAAGGCATAAAAACACTTGTTACGTATTAAGATTTAGACCAATAATTGATTGAGTTGAAGGTGTTTAATTTATTTCGAAATCTTCAATTATTTTTCCTGAATTTATGAGTTTATTATTGTTTTGACCATACTTTTGATGCGAGATAATGTCAAGTTTTTATGATAACTTTTTTAGAAAATACAGTTTTTCAAGAATATAATGAAAAGGGATAGAAAGGCGTCAGAAATGGATAATAAGAAATAATAAACATCATATTTGTGACGGTTTGCTAAATTAACGAATTTACCATTATGTTTTTAATACCATAATGTTTTTAAGTAAAGCAAAAATTTCGGTAAATCAAAAATTATATAAAATTATATAAAATTATATATATATATATATATATATATATATATATATATATATATATATATATATATATATATATATATATATATATATATATATATATATATATATATATATATATATATATATATATATATATATATATATATATATATATATATATATATATATATATATATATATATATATATATATATATATATATATATATATATATATATATATATATATATATATATATATATATATATATATATATATATATATATATATATATATATATATATATATATATATATATATATATATATATATATATATATATATATATATATATATATATATATATATATATATATATATATATATATATATATATATATATATATATATATATATATATATATATATATATATATATATATATATATATATATATATATATATATATATATATATATATATATATATATATATATATATATATATATATATATATATATATATATATATATATATATATATATATATATATATATATATATATATATATATATATATATATATATATATATATATATATATATATATATATATATATATATATATATATATATATATATATATATATATATATATATATATATATATATATATATATATATATATATATATATATATATATTCACTGTCATTGCAAACTAAGCGCTATTAAAAATGGGCCAAATCGGATAAGTGTCACGCCTTCCATTTTGTGAGATAATTTGTAGGGTATATAAGTTTCTTCCTGGCCGAAAGTAGCGTTTTTACTTGTTCTTATTAACTCAAATTCAAAAAAAAAATTTCTCTTCAAAACGAATATTATATAAATTTGATCCTTTTTTGCTTCTCTTCAGAATCTATAACAAACTAATTGACCCAAATGATATGGAATTTTCTTGTGGTTAATAATTTCTAAGATATTTATTAATTTAAATGCTTGAGATATATCTGAAAATTATAAGCCAATATCGTTTCATGACAGCTCTATGGTTTTAAATAGATAATAATAAAATCATCCCAATTCTTCCGAATTCCGAGTTTTTTACATTATTGAGTCTCATGTTAAACGAAGCCGAAGTCAAATTAACAAACCAACCTTTCAACCCATACCTCCCCTCCTCCCTCCACTATCGCATTTCAACCGAAGCAACCTCAGGCAAAGTGTCATTATTAGAAGATGTAGAAGATGTAGAAGAAGCAGACTTAATATTCCAAAAGCAAGTAAGGACAGAAAGTTTTATTTACAGTCTTTCATAACTTGAAATCATTTTATGTTAGCTTATGCGGTGGGAATTGGCTTAGACATTTCGAAATAATCAAGAAATATTTCAATGGAGGCTGCACACTGAAAGTAAACGTTTTTAAAATTTGGAATATTTATGTCTTAGATATCAATATGTGTTCTGTCGGTGCCGAAGAATTATTTTTATACCACGGAATGGAGGTGACAATTATGGGGTTATGGGGAATACTTACCATTCTCTAAATTTATAAAAGTACTTTTTTAAATGTCTCGAATATCAACAATATATCGATGTTAGAGGATCTATCGATTATATAAGAATGATGAAGAAAATTCAACTTCGATTCTTGTAATTAGCTGTAGCAATTTGTTTAATGAATATCCCTAATACTCACCCTGACTCAGCGCAATCTCTGATACTGACTATAACTTTCACAATTTGACCAACTTTGAGGAGAAAAATTAAATCCAAAAATGCTTGAAAATATACATTTTTTCAAGAATTTACCTATTCTCAAACTCGGAATCGAGTGCCTATACGTCAAACAGCATGCTATAACTTCAGCCCTGTTACTTAAGTATATAATGCTAATCTAGAGAAAAAACCTGTCACATAAATATCTAATAATAATCTTCTCATTTAATGATCTGTAAAATAATTCTCTTTATACTTTTGGAATTAATTTTAGTAATTAATTCTTTCGGTGTATGCGTGCACACACACACGCACGCCCATATTTGTTAAGCATTATTATCTTGGTCTTCGACTTAAATTTTCACAAGCGGCGTGTGATGGCTTTGATTTCGATCATATGAAAAAACAAACAACAAAAGGCTTATAATGTGTTACCGCAACATTAGGTTTTCAAAGTTTTGTTTTTTTTTTAAATTTAGCATTAAGGTGTATAAAATAAAATTAGCAAATCGGATTTGGTAAGAAAATTTTTTTATTTTGGTTTTCATAAAATAATTTTTGTTTTATAAAAAGAATTTAATTTTTCTTTTTATTACTGCTTTTCAAAATATTGGTTATAATTTTTTGATAAATAAAAAAATTGAAAATTGAGTATAATTTTCTGAGTGTATCTTAACCACAATTCATTCCGAGTTGTTTTTATTCTTGACCGTGGTTAATTTAATCAACGGCAGCCTCCCATTCTTTTCAAAATCTAAACCACAAACCACACTACATTCTGTATCGAGTAGTTCTAACTTCGACTAGGCAGAATGATTGATTTGTTAGTTGGGCTGTACGGTTGGTTGGTTGTTTGGTTGATTGGTTGGTTGATTGGTTGGATGGTTGGTTGATTGTTCGGTTGGTTGAATAGTTGATCAGTTGGTTAGTTGATTGATTGCTTGGTTCACTATATCCACAAAGCCGCCTTATGATCAGCTTGTAGAATTTGTAAACAAAATTTTTCTTCTATTCTTTCTTTATTCTTTGAAAAAATACTTGTTTTTACGGGAAAAAAATCTTGAACAGAGATACGTGTGAATCTGTTTTGGCCAACTCCAGCGGAAGTTGTTACTCTAAAAATTGTACGTGATACGTATCTGAACTTGTTAAGACCAGTAAGAAGAAACGAGACAATTGAGAAATATCAACAGCAACGTCGTCTACTAAGTTGCTCCTCCCGTAGATATTACGTCTTCTTTGATGCGCCTTCCTCATCCATTGGAATTGTTTACAATGAGAGAGAGGTCCTTGCACTTGCAGCTATTTCTATCGTTAAGCCGGTCCTAACAGGCTTTTTTACCATTTTGGCCGTTAAAACTGGTAGAACTGGTAACTAGTTGTTAGCGGTTAGAGACGAACAATAAGAGGAAGGAAAAGAAGAATCACATATATATTGTCGCTTTAGCTGTTTCAATTTAAAAGTATCATCACTGCGTAGAGCACTTTTAACAATTTAACATTAAAAAAAGAAACTAACGACCAACAAAGCCAACAACAACAATAACAACTAGAACAAAGACAACGACAATTGCAACAAGATGAAAATTATTCTTCTTAATAGCACTTAGTATGGAATAAAAGATAAGAATGAGGGCGGGGGGAGGGGTAATCCTTCAGTGGAAAGACGAAAAGAAGGAATGAAAAATCAACAGGAACCTGTTAATCTTCAGACCATGCCTAGAAGTTATTGACTTTGATTTTGTAGAGACTTTGCTAAAGTTGCAATCCTAACCATGCAGATACTGATGAATTCTACATCTACAATCTGCTGTTTATTTTACAGACTGCAATTCTTCTTGCTGCTGATGCTGCTGCTGTTGCTGCTGTAGCGTCATAGAATCCATCAAAGGACTGACAGGGAATGTCAAGATTTATTATAGTCCATAATAAGCGCCGCAAGCAGCGACAGGGCAGTGTATACGTTGAAGATAAAGTGGCAATATAAAATATTTTAGCTTTTACTACCAAACTATAAAATACTTAAAACTTACATTGGCTAATGGCCATTTGATTGTAATCTCTTAGCAAGCCTTAACAAGGATTTTATTAATTTCAAGTTGAAGATAAATATTTATAAATAATGAAATATTTACTATAAGTAATTTTAGGAGTATGCTTTAGATGATACACCATTGTCATGCAATTCTGCCTGAAAGAGATTAGTTTTATGGATATTTCAGATTACTAACAATTCCCAAAAAAAGGAAGTTGAAGTATTTACTGAACCTCATAGCGTGCTTGTCCACATAAAACGAGTTTACTTAGGTTTCAGGTTTGGAGCCTAACCTAATCGCAAACCCAGGTTCGTTCCATTATAATTGTTGTTATGAGTTTTTCATAAACCTGCCTAGATTTTCGGTTTATCAATTCAAACGCTTGGTTCGAAGTTTGAACAAATAACCAAATATATTCGTAATACTCATAATAAACGAATAATATATTTCACAAATAATGCCTAAAATTATTATTTCAAAATTCCAAATAGACATAAATAAATTTAAATTATATTAAGAGTGAATTTTTAATATAAATTTTATTTATTTTAATATAAATTTTTAAAATCAATTTTTCAGCATATAATAAACCCGTCGAAAATCGTCTTAAGTGAGAAATTTCGTAAATACTTGAAGAACATCACGATAAACTTCGCATAAAGTAGTTCGGGTTCCATCATATGGAACCCGAAATTTCCTATTAGTAAAAAACTTCTAAACAAATTTTATGATTAAAGGAAATTGAAAACCAAAACAAATTATAATTTCATTAAAAATCTTTGACTAAAACATGAAGAAATGCCAATGCGTTGAAGGTCATTACAAAGTGAACTAATCAAAAATTTTGTGCGAGTGTTTTGGGTCTGCAAAATCATTGGCAAAAAAAATACAGATATATATTCTTTTATTAACAGAAATTTAATTTTAGTGGATATAATATTCTTTACTCTCCCCTCCTCCAGAAACAAATTTCACCACTATTCTTCAAACGTTTCGTATTACGAAACACTTTTTGACAAAATTTCTGCCATAGAATTTCCATGGAAAATTTTATTATGCTTGAGAGGATTTGATGCCGAGGAATAACAAGGTAGACGGTTTCTTTCGTCTGAACTTCGTTAGGTTAACTTCTATAGCTCAGCTCTGTTTTTCTTCCACAAATATACAGTGCGTCCGCCCTTCTAGACGTGCAATATAAAATGTATGTAAACATAAAATCCGTGGAATCTTTAAAAAAATATACTCGACTTTTTTTAGGTTTTAGGCAGGATGGATATGCGTCTGATCGTGACTACCACACCGTTCTGGTAGTCGATCGGGCTTTTCGATCATCTTTGTCTTCGTGTCATTTTTTATTCTGATCTTTTATCCCATTGCGTTTTTCTTACGTTGCAATATTCTTACAATGTTCTCTCTCTCTTGCCGGATGAGGGTATTCATAGAAGCGTTTAGCGTTTATGTAATGTATTGTGTGTAATAAGAAAGGCTCTGGAAGCAGGAATGGAGTCACTTGCTTCTCCGCATCTCCGATCTGATGATCATAATATGATGATGATGATAATGGTGCTCTTTATCATTTTAACAACACTCTCTCCCCCGCCCCCCTCCGCCCGCGGAACAATCCTCTTGCTATGACTTGAATTTTGTCTTTTCTTTCTCTTTACCCCCCCCCACCTCTTGCCCCTTTTTTCGTTTTCTTTTTAATGCTTTCGCACACAATATATACTGCCTCTTTCGCTTGTCCTCTTCTTCTTAGCTAAGTTGTTTATGCCTCAAGAATCGTTGGTGGTTCCTGGTAAGATTTCTTGATCTCTCTTTGGTTTGAAGTTTGTTTATCTGGTGTGGAGTCCACATTTTTTTATTTTCTTCAGTCTCATTATCTTTTCCGTTTTTATTCTAGTTATCTTTTTCCTTTTTTCCGTTACAGATTTTGCTATGGCGTAGAATTAACGCAGCTTCTTTTTTCTCTACTTCTGCCAACTCTTCCATTTCTGTGCAATTCTCTACACGTTGGCGTAGAGTCTCTTAAACTACAACATCATAGATTTTATTTTCTTTTGAAGTTATTCGAAATAAACAAGGAGTAAAGTCGAGTTTCCTTACATTCAACTGCGCGCATTCGAATTCGAGGAGAATTTTCCAAGCTGACTCCACCACGTATTTGCAGCATTTATCTAAATCTGTATTCGTGCATCTATTTCTAGGTTCTTTCCCCCTTTTTTTTTGTTTGCCTCTAACTGTGAAGTGAATAACATTAGATTGTGGAGATTCTATGGGGTGGTCGGTTGATCTGGGAGTACAGAATGATCGTGGGTCGTCGCTCGACAACTCGTTATTGTTTTAGAAATATCGAGGAACAGCGAAGACGTTCTGTTAACGATGTTGGGGATAACTTCTTACTTAAGAAAACATTGTAGGAGAGGAAAATTAGGAGATACCACCTAGCTTCTAACGATCAAAATAAAGTCGTATCCTAAGCGAGGTCTTTAGTGTTTTAGAAGTCTTTTTTACACTAAAGACATACTCATTCTATGAGTAATATGGTCATAATATATTGATATAATCATCATATATTTTTTAAATAATTACTGAGTAGAAAAATCGAAATCGAAATATAAAATTCAATTGCGCAGCTTTTTTCTCTCTATTCTATCTATCAATTGAAGGAAACGTAAAAAGATCACTTCTTATTTGCATCCTATCCTAAGAGGTGGCACATCTGCTGCATCTCATTGAAGGGGTTTCTCAATTTTACCGATACATAGGGTTCCGGCTTCAAATTGCGATCGAAAGGCAAATTTTCATATCCGGTCTGTAGAGGCTCATGATGAGCTAAAAACCAAATATCAATAACCAGTTGTGCAAAAGAAAAGAAGTAAAAGTAAAAAAGAAAGAAAAGAGGCCGTAGAAAAGCAGTCTGGATTTACTTGGTCTGGATTTATTATCATATCAAAATAAAGCATCATATTACAGGCTACAAAGCCTGTAAGTCGGATGAAACTCAAATCAAGCAAGGAATATAAAACGGAAGTCAAAAGATTTCAAAAATATTACAAAGTTACAAATAGAGAAATAAAAGAACTGACAATTTTATACAAAAGCCTCAAATTAATTGCTAAGGAATTCTTATTTCGTAACAAAAAATTAACATATTTCTACAAAAAAAATATATGAAAGTATACGAAAAATTCCTAAATCGGACCCTTCCCTTTTTTAAGGCTTTATAGTAAAAGCCTTTTTGTGTGTGTGGATACGTCTTATTTGAAAGCTGATTGTTGATTTGAACGCTAAACAATGATGACAAAACAATGAGATCACTTTATTTTGATTGGCATTATGGGCTATGGTTGAAAAAGGACTTTTCCTCACGGCTAAAGGAACTTCATTCACGATTTACGCTTTATATTTATGTTGGTCATAAAACTCCGACCTGAATCAAATTAGATACGAAAAGGGGGAAAAGCAACATAATTACTAAGGTCAACAACAAAAGCAACAACAAAAAAACAATCCATGTATTTTATATTTGAATCTGAACCCTTTTAGAGCAAATAGTAATTCTGGGCAGACCAAAAGGCAACTTAAGAAAGGGGTAGTTGTGATGAATCTGATATCGCTAGTTTTCCATTCCCTGAATTTTAAATCTGCCGACGTTCCTGCAAAATCTTATCTTTGCATCATTTTTCTTCTCTGATGAAAATTCCAAAAAGCATCCGAATCTTATTCTATGACGGCGTTGATTCCTGCAATGACGTCGTTTCAAGTTCGTGGTTTTTCATTCAATAATTAATTCTGGGCCAATGGAATGAAACGTGAGAGTTATTTACATCATTGATAAGCTAACTGGACAAGGAGGCTGTCCACTCCATCCAAACTGCGAAGGGCTTCTAATGAATTTGCATTTAAAATGGTATTATAGTCATTACATGAATTTTTAAAGCTATAGTAGAGCTCGTAAATTTTGTTGACTGCAATTACTTTCAAGTTTTGTATGGACACTTGAGGGAACTTTTGATTCATCATTTGACCTTGAAGCTGCGAGGTTGTAACTGCTATTGCTGCGTAATTTCCTTTATTGACTTGAGATTATTAATCTTAGAAGAACAAACATTGAATGTCTAAAAGGGTTAGATCTAGAATCGTTTTCTTTCATTCGATTTCAGCCATCGTGTTCTGTTTATACATTTTTTTTTTATTTTTAGAGTCCTTGAAATGCGCCGACCTTTAGTGGTTTCATTAAAACGTCATCAATTGACAAGTACTACAAAGAATTTACCGTAGATTCGAATTTCCTTTTAATAATGGATTAGTGTTAAAGCGAAGAGAGGAAAGTTATTTATAAAGCGATATTCAAGTATTTCCCTTCGAATTACGTGCCCCCAATTAAAATGAGTAAAACAGAAGGAACGAATTTTATAAATAACCGTCATTGCATCGCCTGTTGGATACAATGTAATAATTTTTTAGTGCCCTTTAAAAGTGCGACACACAGTCGCGTGCATACTGTGGTTTATGAAGGGGAGTGTATATTTATTATAAGCGAAATCTATTTTCAAAGTAACAATTCCGGAACTCCGAAATCAGACAGAGCTGTTGTGTATACAAAACTTTATAAATATTTCATTACTCGCCCCTTTTATGTTGCCTAAGGAGTATCTCTGAGCAGCCCTTCCGCCCTCTGACAGGCTCAGCTCTGGATATTTCTATTAGTTTTATTTTTAAATGTTTAGCGTATTCTCCACACCACTCCGCTTCATCTGCTTCATCTTTTGGATTCAGTTCAACTAACGGAAGAACAAATTAATAATGAATTTCTTTAATTCCAATTGGGTGCAACATCCCGAAGCGTTGGGAGCAGTTTTTTGTTTTGTGATCGGTTTGTCCATTTGAAAGAATACCATTTTTGAAAAAGATGTTATAAAACCTAGAAGTTCGTAAACATTTATGTAATGAAAGAGATAAAGACTACGTAAAGGGTAATCTTTTATTTAATTAAATTATAAAATTTATTTATAAAAGAAATAAATTCTTAACTTCATCGATAGCTTCAGACAGATATCTAATAAATTGTTGTTTGTTTCTCTCTTGTTTTAAATGTCATCTATTTAATTCATTAATTAGTATACCATATGCTTTTTCCACAGCTTTATCTGGCATATGTTATTCTAAATGCGCCCTATCAAGTCATTGCGAACATCACGTAACACCCCCGTTTTTACGGTTGCTTTATATAAACACTCCACCCATCGAAGTTGAGAAAGTGAAGTAGAATTTTTACTCTCTCTTTCGAAATCTTATTATAGAACCAAATAGATTTTCTCGATAAATACTAGCATTCCTTCCATCGTTAGGGCCATTAAAAATAATACATACCTCCTCCTCCTTCCCTCCCCTCGCCTACCCCACCCTCCGTTTCAATATCCAGTCACTATTCGAAGGTAATTATTTGTAGCACGCGAATGCAAACCGTGTCACGCATGACGCACTCATTCATTCGAGGCTTACATACGGCGATGTATTCAAATCGGTATTTTGTAAGTGCGGATTGTGATGGCGCTAGACTGCACTTCGACGAGGTCAAAAGTCCGTTATAGCAGTCCCTGCACAAAAGACATCAATCGAATTCTGCTCTACTTTAAGGGTTGATTTCCTAAAATGCTACCCATAACGAGAAATAAATGTCAGCACCACCAGCACACTAACACCAACACCAATACCGTGTGCAGTAGAGGGTGCATTGCACTGCGCCTGCTCAGAATTAGATCAATACTATTTCCATTAACGATTTTTTTGGGACATTGACCCGTATTCGCGCTGAAAGTCATCGGAACAGTACAGTACAATCGTCAAAGAACATACTTTAAATATCCTCGTGGATTGCAGCGAGAAGGGAGGGAGGGATAGAGTCAAGAGCCGAGAAAAGATTGGGGTGATGGTGGTGGGTGAGACACCCCACCCTATGCTCTTAGAAAAATTCTCCTATACGATCCAAGGAATGGATAAAGAAATTTATAGGCAACGCAACTGTTGTTGGAGAAAAGAAAGCCTACGATTTCTGAATTATTGCTGGTAGTAATTATCGGAGATATGCGGGCTGGGATCAGCATTTGTTGAGCTTCTCTCTCCCTTGCCGACTTTATTTACGCCATCGTCAAGGTGGCTTACCAGATTGAACCCTCTTTCGTTCTCTTATTTCGTGCCATTTCTGAGGGTCGTGGCTGCAATAGCATGTTGGTGGGGTGTTTATCGTTGTAGGCGTATGTATGTGTGGTATATTGCATGCGTCGTGATACCATATTTCGGTTACTAATTTCTACGACGACCTCTTTGTTTATTTCGTATTTTTGATGTTTCATCCACAATTAATTTCTGAAGCTCTCAACGTCAGCACAGCTGCATTTCAAATTTATCGAAATAAAATTTATCGAAATGACTTTTCAGTTTAAAAATGGTCGCGCCCTAGACAGTTTTATTTCATGGAAAAAGCGATTCAATTCAAGAATAAGACGTTCGCGCTTACTAAGATTTTTAATGTAGGCGATAACCGAATAATAAACAAATACCAACGATGAAATCTTTCATTCCGAGGATATTGTTTTATAAATAGCTTCAAAATCCTAAAATGAGACGTATTCTTTTTTTAGGAGAAACTACGAATAATTTTGAATGTGTGTGGGCTTAGATTCGTGGAGCAGCAGATGATGGAGATATGATGTAAAGCTCGAGACAGAGAAAAATTATCGCGAAAGGCAATATCCAGAATATACGACTTTACATACTCTTAAATCATCTGCTTAACAGAAGGAATACTTATTCGAATCAGGACGGTGATTATAATAGCTCTTCATGGTCTGTAATAGCAGTAAGCTTCTTATTTTCGATAATTGGTATTAATCAATTATAAAATCTGCAAGTTCTGTTAAAAACGAAATGATATAAAATCGTTCGTCTTTTTGAAACTGTGGCATACTAGATTTGAAAAAATCTTGCCTGTATTAATAAACTTGCCTGGTAAATAAACTGTCGAGCTCCTAAACTGACTGTCGGTAATATAACGACGTCATCATTAAATTGGACACATTTTTTATTGATATTTTCATCCAATATTCAAAGAAATAAGGCCCTTCTTCCTTCTTCTGTCTACTGTCATTCTCCTTCTCTGGAACATATGAAATCATTAGCAAACAAACACGAACGGATAGGATTACCAAATAAACAAACATTAAGAACCGTTACGAAATTTAGCAAACTTAAAATAAAAAAAATTGAATATAGGACAAGGTTGTATTAAAAATAATAAAAAAATAAAATTAATTTCGTTGAAAATCTCTCCCTTCCCATTCAATACTCAGAATAACATTCTAAATGGCGCAAATAGAATTAAATTTTCAAAAATAATTTTGGGTATGGCCGGCAATCGAAATCATCGATTATTGCTTGTGAGTCTGTCTCATTGAAAAAAGAACGCAAACCAGGCATCTTTAATAAAATCGAAAATTGTCGTCAATTGAGACAAATGGGGGGGGAAAAGGCGGCTTGATTTCAAGCTGAGTTCTCAAGCGTTGAATAATAATTTCAATTCTTGAGTTTATCAACCCGATGGTGTTTTGAAAACCATTTGTAGTAGTTCATAAATTCATGATTTTCAAACACTTGATGAAGGAAGAAAACAATTAAAATTACATCGACGGACGAGCGGCAGAAGAGGAAGAGAAGGAACGACATAGAAATAAATCCCACAGCCATCACTAAGAGTTGAAAGACCTTCTATTCGAATGTTTGATGATAAAGGAAGAAATTGCAAAGCGGTTATGAAGAGTCTGGGCGGCATATCTTTAAGTGTGCGGACTCAACTAAGCACATGTTAATTTATTAATTTAATTTAGAATAAGCGCACAACAATAACATCTACAACAGTATAATTTCTACAGCAACAACAACAACAACACCTACGCGGCGGCGCCAACAACAATATCAACTACGACAAGAAGGATAGTATTCCAAGCTGTTGGGGATTGGATTTTCTCCGTGCCGATCTTTAAATTTAAAGTCAATGAATTTGTCTTGAAGAATTCATAAACGACAAAATGGAAAAACGTGCGGGTACGTTCATTTCAGAAAATCAAAATGACAAGATCTCAAGACGCGCTGCAGTGCCGGAATGATCAGGGATAGCAGGGGAGTGTAAAGATTCTGGAGCGTTGTTATTTAGATCTAGGAAATATATTGTCGATGTTTGCTGAGACGAGATGAATTTGGTTCATTTCAATTAAAATGGGAACAAATAGATTATTTTTTGCTCTGCTTTTATTTCCTTTTTTTTTTCTTTTTCTTATGTCAAAAATGTAAAATATTAATTTCGGGAATGGAAAGAAATTTAAGAATCAAAGCGGGAATGAGAGGGTTAAGGGTCTGCTTCAGAAATTTAGCGTTTTTCAGTACGCTGATATTAAAATACATGATTTCGATTGGAAATAGATTGGTCGGTACATTTTATACGTTTATATTAAAAATATATTTTTTATTCAATATTAATAAAGAACATAAAGATAAGTGTTTATAAAGGTTAATAAATAACTTTTTCTTTTTCTCAAAAAATCAAAATAAATAAATTCTTGACAATTTAATCAATATTAAAATTTATTTCCCATTTTTTCCAAAAATCAAAACATAGATACTTTTCAACTTGTTTGAAGTACTTTACGAAGTAATATGTCACACGCAGTAATATCAAAGCGTTCAAAACCATTGGGAAAAATAATGTCAGACGAGACGAACTATGCGAACGTTGAATAAAGTGCATAAGCCATAAAATGAAATGATATCTTCAAATTTTAAAAAACAAAAGCAAAACAACTATAGTAATATTGCCTTTCAAGCCATACTTTGTTCGCAATTCCTCATAATTATGTTTCAGTGTTTGCCGCCGTCAAAGATTTCCAACAAATTATGCTGTTAATCTTTTTGGATATAATCTGTTAATAATCTGTTAATAATTTTTGGATAAAGGCGTTGTTTAATTTTCGATAAGTCATTCTATCAGAATCATTATTACGAGATCTAGAATTATTAAACAAAATTTCTTGTTTATAAACGAGTGTTATTTTTGTCAACAATGATTGTTTATTCGATACTACTGAGCTCAGACTTTTAAATAAAATTAAAGCTAAATTTAGGACAAGAAATTGTTCCCATGATTATAGTTTGCAACATTGTATACACGTTTATTGTAGCGCCTGTAGTCGTTTATTGCAAAAACCGTTTCAGAATTAATCACGCAAACTTTTCCATTTGATTTTCCTCTTATTGTGAGATTTTTTTTGCTGAAGCAATCAATTCTTAACCTCTATATCAGTGCGTGCAATCAATCAATAATTATTTAATACAAGGCTCGGTAGAAATAATACTAATACAATGTATTTGTTGATCGAAACTATGAAGAAAATTGTGTATGTCATAATGATGACTTTTGTTGCAATATTTCCATTTTATTTTTGATGCAGTTTCCAGTATTGTTTATATTCATATAATCGTCATTGCTATCAGTCCTTCCGTTTATTATTACTAGACATTAACATTGTGACGCAGTAACTATATGATCAACAGCATCACCAACATCATTCGTCAGCAAAAACTCTGTGTCAATCCAACCAGACATTTGTGTTCGTCATAAATGTTGTCTGAGTAAAATACGCCTTTCATCATATATGCCGATGGCGGTCCAGGCCACTTTGGCGGCATAGTTTCGTTAATGTAACAACAAACAGCTCAAGTGTCGAAGAACTCTGGGTCACGCTAAACAATTTTTGCCAATTGTTGTCAATTGTTTTTGTTAATGATTGTTTCCGCGACCGATAGGAACTAATCGACCGACCAACCGACCAACTGACCAACCGACCAACCGACCAGCCAACCAGACAATCAACCAACCAACCGACCGACTGATCAAAACGTTGTCCATTCGTCATTAATATTTATTTTATGTACCCAAAGCCGCCACACCGATACCAGCCTACGATATAAAATGGTTTAACAAGAGACCTGAACGGCCACTATTGTTGTCTCCTACTCCTTAGAAGGCTTTCTTTTCCCTCCAAAACAGCGCCCCCAGCTCTCTCTCCTTTCTTCTTATTGCCATCATTTCCTATACTCATGTGCATCACATGCATGTGCATTCGCGCTTAACTTTGTGAGACTGTAGAGACCGTAGTAGGGTTCGTTTTATTTAATGAGACTTGATTGAAGTGAATTGTCATTGTGGTTTTTTTTTGTCACATAAAATTGGAGTATTTGTTTTATATTTCTGTTGACGCAACTTAAACTTCATAAATGGAAGTTTCCTTTGCTGGTAATCCAAAAAAGTATTTTAAATTAGTTAATTTATCGTCGAGAATATCATCACGAGATGCATCAGATTGTATCCCAATGCCGTTCCTCTTTAAAAAGCTAAAACAGTCAACAACTAACAATGTGAATTTCATTGAAACACTATATAGTATCTAAATATATTTGTATTTTAAGAACCAATCTTCATTAAATAATGGAGTATGTGCATACGATTAATTAACAAAATTATTATACCACGCCCACTTTATTCAACGTTTGAACGTTTTTATTCAACGTTTTGAAAAGAATCAAATAAGAGTAGCAGCCTGCAAACTAGCTGAAGCTCATACACCCTTCACCCATTATATAAATGTATGACTTATTTCCAATAACCAGTGGGTGGTACGCGTCCATTTTTTCTAGTTGACACCCTAGGCTCTAAATTCTAAAATACAGTTTTAACTTTGCTTTCTTTGCAATATTTCAGTTTGCAAAGAAAACAAAGTTAAAACTGTATTTTAGAATTTAGATCCTAGGGTGTCAACTAGAAAAAATGGACGCGTACCACCCACTGGTTATTGGATTTAAGTCATACATGAAGTCATACTGAAGACCACAAGCACCAATACAGTTGTATCACTCCTAATAAGTGGGCGTCACTAAACCGACTAAGCCCACTTTTAACAGTAAACAGAATATGCGTAAATTTAACAGACTATTGCTGACATTGCCCCTTTCCGGGAAGATAATCATCACGACACGTAAATTCCCAAATGATTTTCACGTAAATCCTCTTAATTGAGTTAATTTTCCTTTAAATTAAAAGCTGTTCTACTTATACCATAAAACATTCTTTAAAGTATTTAGATCCTTAGATACCTTAAGGAAACTCCTTGGCTATAATTTTTTCCATAAAAAACAAAACGCAATATGTATTTAAAAGACTCTATTCATCGAAAACAAGAGGTGAAAAAACAAACAAAAACACACTATTGACAAAATCCTATTTTGAGAAAAAAAAACTAAAAAAAATAAAATAAAAAAAACAAGTAAGGGTAATAAATAAAAATCAGAATACTTTTATGATTCTAAACAAAAAATATTTGTTTCTCTGGTTCAAGTAAAAAAAAAACATACTCATAAGCTAAAACGTTATTATACGAAAAAAACTGACAATTCGTTTTTGAGGTAGTTCCGTTTATTCGTTCAATATCTCTTAAAACCCCCGTCCTGGCTATAAACCGTCTAAGAAGGTAATCATTAAATTTGAATCTTCTCTACCATTTCTCTTCCGTTCTCGAACTCTATTCCGTTGAATTCTGTTTCGATTGCGAGTTTAGAGACTCTGGAAATAATTACCTTTTTGGTTCTGGGTTTTCCATAATCTCTGATACTTTTTCCCTTTTGTATCAGTGTACTATTTATATTTATATACGCGTACGTATGCACGCGCGCGAGTGTGTGTTAAAAGGTGTCATTTTTTTGCATATCGCACATTTCCTTTGTGACACCCATGAAACAGTGCAGTATGGATGGTATAGATACATATTGTTTTTCGGGATAATTGTGTAGTAGATATCACACTGATCTTTGCGTTTAGTCCTTGCGGGGACGTGAAGCTTTTGACGAGGGTAATAAAAGAACTAATGGTACATCATAAAAATATGGTTTTTAGTATGTTTCGCTGCTTGAAATATTTTGAAGTTTAGTTTGATTCATTGGTATGAAACAACATGTGCATAATATTAGATTAACTGACTGATTGATTCCAGAGGTTGTCAAATGAACTTTTTGATAGAATAATACTTTTTTCGGAGTTTTTAATAAAAATCTTTGGAAATGTTCTTTAGTATCCAAACAGTCAACTTAATCCCAATTATCTATATCCCAATTATCTATATCTAATTATTATTTATCTATATCCAACTGCTTCACTATAAATATAATCTTTTCAAAACTAAAACACAAATCGTTTGGATAAATTTGTTCCTTGGTTAATTTTACCCACAGTTATTTTCGGTAACCGGTAAGGATCTGGTAAGGATAAACGCACATTACTGCTTCGCTGGGTGACATCCCAAGACGAAAATAACAATTTTTTTTTCTTTAATGAAGCCCTTCTCTACTTCCTGCTATTCACTCCTTTCGGCGGGAGCAGGGGACATCCATTCATCTCTGATATCGAATCCATCAAACCAAAAGACTTCACAGGGTTACTCCGCGGGTATTTTCTTGCTTACAATTTTTTCCCACTGCCAAAAAAAACAGTTTTTCGTCTTCTTCTTCATTATTGTTGTTGTTGTTGTTCGTGTGGTCTAACAGATATATTCAGGCACTCGCTGGAGCATTTTGTCTTTATGCGGTATCTTTTCGACAAAATGCAAAGGAAATTTGGCAAAAAAAACCTTGAGGTTGTGATTGAGGTGGTTTCTCCATTCGCACCGTTTTTCCTCGATCTCAGCAGGATGGGTTTTTTTTGCCAGTCAACCCTTTAACGCTATATTCTTCCTACCCACATTTTTTCCCTTCTCTTAATATACGTGCGCTTTTAACTGTTTTTTAACTGTTTTCTATCTGAAAATGGAAAAAAAACACGCGCTTGTTTAGAAAATTGCGTGATACTTGAAAGGGTTTAACTTTTTGCTTATTCTTTCATTTTAAACTTGTTTATGATTTATAACATAATTTTATTGAAAATTATACCCTAATTTTTTGAGGAAAAACTCAGCTGCCGGTCTTGTTGTAACCGATATGTTTTTTCCAAAAAAAACTCAAAAGAGTTAAGAGAAGCATAATTTTGTAAATGCTATATAAGCAAGATAATTTTTGTGGTGTCAAATGAAATGGTCTTGGGTCGGATGATTTTTTTTGTTTATAAATTGTTATAAATACCTTTTACAGTAAAATAGGATTGCAACGTTCTTAGTGAATCGTACGCATATATTTAGTGTATTAAGAAGTGTTTTTTGTGTATGTATAAAAGGAAAATGATAACAAAAGTTTGCCTCTCTTTTCTTGCTAAAGATTTATCCAATTAAAAAAGGTCACGTGAGGTTCATATACATACATATATGCACTAAGAGTACATATCCTTTTTTGGGTGATCGACAAAACCAATAGAAGGCTCTTGAGAATAAAAAGATTTTATATAAATATTTACGGTTATAATCTCTAGGAGTTGATGGAAAACATTATTTGAAATAATTTTTATTTCATCCTTCAACTCGCATCGACTTTTGCTCTCCGTTTAAGATTTTTCAACTCGTCGAAAAATTAGAAATCGTCATTTTTTAAAATTCATCTATGAGTTTGTAGTCTTTTCTATCTCACATTCATCTCATGTAATTGTGTCAAAAATGCAATTGAAATTTAATACTTATTCATCCATATTCTGAGTCCATCTATCTGAAGCCTTACATGCGTGATAATCATCCTTCCATCACCGTCAACTATCATTGATTGCCATCTGCACGAATCATCTTCTTTGCTAATTTTGTTTCATGTTTTTTAACTTCTGAATTTTAAGCAATCCTTGCGAAATTGCAAAAAAATATTTTGGCATAAGAAAAGGTAAAATTTTTAAGCGTAATAATTTTTGGAAAAATTTACCCTAATCTTACGAGCCAATTTTATTGAACTGCAACTGTCATCATCATCGATTATTTTGAACACTTTTCTGAAATTTTTTCAACAATTTTTTGCCATTATGGCAGAAAAAGCAGAAAGAAATCAAAAGAATCTAATCTAAAAAATTAATGCGTCATGTAATGGATTTATTTCAATTAAGAAAGTATTTCAAAATTGCACAATATTGCAAAATTCGAAGAATCTGAGAAGTTTCCCTAAATGATATTCTATATCGGTTCCTTTCCACATACCTTTCCCAATTGTTTAAGGTCTGTCAACAAAGGCAACAACAACAATAACTTCAACTGAAGCTTGAATCTTTTTAGAATTTATGCTACTGTTAAAAATGATGTTACGTAGTTCAAATTTTTATTTATGTGACGGTGAGTCACCGTGACCGATTTAAAGTTCAGCCATGTTTTTCCCCTCAAGCGATTATCTTTCCAATCCCAATGTAATTGGTTCTGTCCCGATATAATTGTTGGAGTGTTTATTGATTTTTATTTGCAAAGCACAGTGGGCTCGATTGGAAAACCATTTGATCTAAATTTTGTAATGGTCTCTTAAATCGAAGTCACTTAACCATGCTCAGCATATTCATCATAAACGAATTCTTGAGGCAAATTAAAAAATTAATTATAATTTATTTTTCGAAGAAAAAGGAATGAAAAGCTGTTAAAGATTTTTATTTTTGAAATATCTGACTCATAAAACATGAAGCTAAAGGATTTTACTGCGCTGAAGCAAATAGTTAAAGGCTAACATTTTTCCCTTTAAGAAAAACCTTTCAAAATCGTTTCTAAATAGAAAACGCCATCGATTGAAAGTACAATTAAAAATACAAAAATAATAACTTAGTAGTTTTTATAGATAATAAATATTAATATATTTTAATGTTGTTTTTAACGTATTTTTATAAACCAAAGTACAAACATTTTTTATTAATATCCCAAAAATTATCTTTTCCGCCCCACTGTAATTCTCCCAATAAACCACATCACTAATTTCATCGTAAACCCTTCCCAAAAACATCTCTACTAGGTATGATTTCGTAAATGTTTGTGAATGAAACCAAAAGCAATAGCATTTTCTAATTTTACACAATTGCAAAATACAATCAATCGTGGCTTTCTTTAGAAATCACTTGCAAAAAATAAAAAAAGTAGAAAACAAACGCAATGTCGTTAGGAAATTCATCCATTATGCTATTTTTTCCTCTTCTCACTCACAGTGAAAATGATCGTGATGAACCCTTTCCGTTAAGCACAAAATAATAATAATAATAATAATAATAAATTTAATGGAATCGAAAGGTCTGAAAAATATATCCCAAGACTTCTCTAATTGAAATTTTCTTTTACTTTGCGAATACTCCATGAATGGATTTAATCCTGCACGTACCAAAAATATTGATAAAAAAATTTATTGATATGCTATAGAATGGCGTTATGTGTGCTATTCAATGGCATGATGTTTCGTGGCTTCTAAGCTCCTAAAATTGGAAATTATCGAGCAAACGCCGCGATGTCACCGGCAAGCAAAAGTAGTTTATATCGATGCACGAAGGGACAGGCGCAAACGCCCTGAATGTTTGTCATGTTAATTACGCTAAATATAAATTCTACTCGTTATCAATGGTTGCGAATAATCATGATAATCATGATAGTTTAGAGGCTGAAATTTCTACATAGCTGATTATACCAGTTTCAATATGATTTAGTGCTTATGGCAAGATTATACCTGCTCGATACGATTGCGTACTCGATTATCTAAATATGCGCTCCCTAACTTTTAGGCAATTGTACAAGTAGTGATCATCACTACGATCGCTATCGGCGGATGGCATACCTTCTTCACAAACAAAAAGATGCAGCAGCAGCATAAGTCTTTTTGCACATTGTGTTTTCTCTCCTCTGAATATCGATTCATTGATTTGCATTTTCTCCGATTTTCATTGTTCATACGAATTTTCCAGTTCGTAAAGATTTCCTTAAAAGAATTACTTTCGACGTCATAAACGCCGTAAATCAAGAAAGGTGCATGCGCTGAGCTACAGGAATTCCTCAAAGGACTTGCTTTCTCTCTTCCTTTCATTGCATTATCGTGCATTACCTTTCTAAACTTTCGAATAAGGTTGAAAATTTAAAATAAACACAATTTTCAATACAAATTATTCCAATAGATGTAAAATGTTGAAGGGAGTGATTTTATTTCTGGGTATTGTTTTGATTCTCGAGACTCACCGGGGATCGCAGCCTCGTATTAGCATTTAAATTAGTTGAATTATGGCCAAGGGAAGTTATTGCGAAGACAAATGTATAATTGGCGTAACTAATCAGACTTGAAAGCATTACGAAAAAAAATTAGCATATTTCACAAATTTGGTTTTAAATAAATGTCTCTTCGAGAGATATCGCTTGTTTACATATAATTTTTAAAGTGCAAAAAAGGCTGGGGTTTGGGAAATGATTCTATTTTCCTTTAGGGATATGTTTGAACTGTTTATTCATTCTAACGAATTCTAACGAATTTGGAGGCATTGAATGAGATTTGCTCTTAAATAATGTGCTGTTTTTCATAGGTCGAAGTGCTATTTTCTTCGATGGATTAGGATAACAATGGAGTCCTTGATATAATTGATTTCCTTCTGAGTAGAAAACTGAAAGCAAAGGTTTTTTTAAGAACAAATCATTTGCCTTCCGAAATACGATAATGAATGTTTTCAAATTAATTTCCATTAGATCAATTTCAGTTGTCATATATATTGAAAATCATTCAAACAATACTTGAAATCAATGAAACAATATTTGAAATCAATCAAACAATATTTGAAATCAATCAAACAATATTTGAAATCAATCAAACACTGACCGACTTGTAAGAACCAAAAATATTGTATTGACAGTGGCGCTAATCGCAACAACAACCAGCAAATTCAAGAAAATCGCAAACGCAGCTGGTTTGACTGCCAGCAAATTCGGTTTTTTTTCCTCTTCTCGTTTTCTCCCAAAATATGATTTCGTTTTCGTGAGTTGATGCAATGTTGGCTGACTAACTGACTGACAGACTCACCGACTGAGCTGTGTGTGTCAGTCATTATTTCAAAGCGTGAGCAGTCCGTCACCCTCAAATATTGCGTTAGGCAAAACTTAGAGAGGGTACATGCGCTACTTTGGCGCGAGCTACGGAACAGATGATGGAATATAAGAAAGTAAAAGAAAACTCGCACACAAAAAGGCTACTACCGAACTTCTCCGGAGGATGTGTTGCGGCAAAGGAATGTGCATTAAGGTGAGATGTGTCAGGAAAAGGGCGTCAAATGTGATGTAGAGTTAAGACTCAGTAGACGAATAAATTTCGGGGAAAATTTCCTTAGGCTGTCTAATGCATAACGAAAAATTGCGCGCAAAAATATAGTTGTTTTTATTTTTGCTTTCTATTAATTCGGATGCTAATGTTCCGGATATTCCTGATGAAGCAAGAATGCACAGCATTCTCAGTGTGGTTTATAAAATAAACATCGATCTAATGTAAGGATTGGTCTGGTCTCTTCTCATAAATGACAACTGACGATAATAAGTTATGATGATAGTTTTTTTTTGTCTTAGAAATGTTGAACGTCAACAAAATTAGCCTTCCTTTTATGCTGGATAACGATTTATATTTAGGAAATGGACTTCTTCACGTGAGACGCGATGCAGAACTAAGACGTAATATATAAAATATATCGGTTATTTCAAATTTATTAACAGTTGTTCCTTAGTATTCTATTAGATCATTTTCTTATGAATAGGTTGGGATTGAGGAGGAGGACGTATATATAATCATTTATATGATTAGTTCCTTTAACTGATAGTTACAGATACAAGATTTTTTTCCTTATTTAAATTTTATTTATATCGAACATTTTTGGTATTTGGTTTATGAGCTCTGATCTGTTTATCATAAATATTGGATAAATTTTTCTAAATAATTTTAAAAAGCATAGTAGTTTTTAAAGGGGCTAATTTTTGGGTCTATTTCGGGTGGATTAAATCACAATCTGTATTTAAATATAAGCAGCCTTTAGAGGCTATATCCTCAACATCCAAATGATATTATATGAAATAAATTTCAAAACAACATAATAAAGCCTTAAAGTTTGGATCCTGTATTTTTATTTGGTCGTCGTTTTATTTAGAAAATTTTAGTTGCGACGAAATTACTCCCGAGCAATGTAATTCTCGAACGATAAAATCCTAAACATTTTAAAATAGCTCGAACGACATAATCCGGAAATGACAAAATTCCTAATTAATGATATTGCTTACTACTACTGCTCTTTATACTATTACAAAAATTAACAATAGTAGTATCGCAAAATTAATAATATTGCAAAAATTAATAATATATAATATCAAAAATTAATATTACTAGCGAAGACGACGTTTTATTTATTTTCATAAGCTCAGTTTCATTTTGGCATCTTATCGCTCCGAATTTTTTCATTAGGCAACGTCTCCAACGGGAATTCGTGAACAACTCGATAGACTCTTAAGGCAGATATTGATCAAATATTCCCCCGAAATTATCACAAGGTTTATTATGCATAATAAACCTTGATAATCTATCATTACCAAAAATCAACATACAAGATCTACGCTTAAATTTATGTAATATTCTAAAATAGTTTAATAAATTCAAGAAAAAATTTAACGAAAATCAATATTGTATAATATTGTATAATTCTATTAAGCTGATGTAGACGAGCTGAGCTAGAAAGGATTATAATTCCGTAATCCAATTCAATGAATTTCAATAAACCTTACATTAAATTCTCATCGGTATGGAAATAACGCTAAGGCATCAAAACCCAATCAATAAACATTAGTATTGACATTAGTACCACGGCACTTTTGTGTTAATCGTAAAACCCAAATGTTTATTAAACCGCGAAGACTTCTTCGAAGACCATAATCATAATTAACCGAAATCAGCTGCTGCCACTAATCGCCAAAACAAATTGAACGTTTTTCGCAAAGTGTTTACAATTATTATGGATGATTAAGAAAGACCCCAATGGAGCCTACTGATACGCAACCTTGGATAACGGAGGATTATTTTTACAAGTACTAGGACTTACTGAAGGGGGAGAACATTCAGACAATACCAAATTACCAAAGCTAATTAAGCCGAATACATAAATTTCTTTATAATTAGCAGAATCGGCGTATTAAGAAAGGATCTTGTTTAATAATCGATTGAAAGAATCGCTGAAGTATTTCAATTCGAATAAAATGTGACCTTGAATTGTACTCTCATTCACTGATCGCTTCGAACATCTTCACCTTGGACTAACGAATTAAACGTGATGGTATTTTACAACCATATCAGTCCATTGGTCAGCATTTACTATTACGATGACATGAGTGACCACTGCCGTCACTGCGAACACCACCACCGCAATCATCAAATTACGCGTCAACCAATCTTGATATGCATACACTTAATGTACGTGAGACGGTAGATGAACAAAAGCGGCGCTTTGTGAGACGGGACAGATGCACAGCACCCAACCTATTGCTGGATCGAATTGTATGCCGATCGACCACGATCGATGCTACTGAATGCTACAATTCCGAACAATAAAAACGCATAATAATGTAAACAAATGCAGACGGGGTAAGAAATGCTTCTTAAGGCAGCCTTCTCAAGATGGCACGAGCTACAATGCCAAGGGATGAAAATCAACTAAGGGCGGCAGCCAGGTGACAAAGAAAAGCAAAAGTGTTACCGAATATTTTATTGAATACGAGCGCGAATACAGACTATACGAGAAATATATATATATATATATATATATATATATATATATATATATATATATATATATATATATATATATTTATTTGGGTCCCATAGTACACCAGTCCGCACCCCGTCCTTCCTCTCGCATATGATAAATCTTAACACTTCTTCATCGATAAATACCATCATCAACAACAACAACAACATCATGATCATAAACGTGATAATAATCGTCACTACGAGTTTCATCCCTTAAAGGCCGAAGCAAAAAAATTAGTACAAAATCTTTTTCCAATATTTTGTTTTTGTAAATTATTCGCGGTCGTAGGATAGAAAAACTCTGCACCCCATCACGTAAATTCGATCGATCGTCCTTCGTTGACGAAGGGAGAATACGTAAGGACACACAAAAAAAAAAGAAAATCAAGTAAAAATAATGACACTGTTCAGAACATTTGAATGTAGAAATCTATGTCTCCATGTGTGCGTGTATGTGTCAGAAAATATTGCAATTTATTTCCTTCATCCTAATTTTTTTTTCTTTTCCTTCGCAATATTTTTTGTTTCTGCCTCATTGCGTAATAATGACTTCTCTTTGAATTTGTTGCATTTAATGTGTGCGAAAAGTATCTTTAATGCATTTATCGGACTGATGTAATTTATTTTATTTTCATTCTTGTAGGAAAATATTGCCTCTGCGTCGTTACGGCTGTGCAAAATTTCTTCAATTTCTCATATTTGTTTTGTGTGATTTCTATTAATGCATTGATCGGCAGATTGTATCGTCGTGCCACGACGGTGGTAGCAACCCAATGTCCTTTACGCCCTTATCAAGATGTTCGTAGATACGTCCTTCTAAGATACGCATGTTTTTATCCTTGCCAGAATTCTTGACTTCTGCGATACATTTAAGACAGCAAGCAGATGTTTAATAAATCCTATAAAATAATTAAAACAAAAAAATTGTTTGAATAAACTAATTAGTGATCGATGAAAAAATAATATTAATAAAAGCATGCTTGATATCTGACTATATTCGAATATTTTCCAACTCGGTTTTCTGAAAAATCATTTATCGTCTGTAAAATCTGCCTTACGGAACTCCAGATCCAACTGATTCGATTAGTCAGATGGTTCGGATTGGTCTTGCATTTAATTCTATTAAATCATTATGACGAAGAGTTATCGCATTTATGTGATTTTCTAAATTGCTATCGCGCCGAATTGGAAAAACCGAAAACAAGACCTCATCCCGAGCGGAGCAGAATGTAAAGCTAAAAACAAACTGCTGCTCGAATATTCAATGACCCGCACAATGCAATAGATCGTTGTACAGTTAACGAAAAAATGGGGTGGTGAAAACGCATAGAAGGGAAGTTTTTCCTCATTTTTGCAAGAGTTTACATGGAAAAGCACGCATGCGCTGTGTTGTCGCACCTGCCTTTTTCAAACAAACATATTTCCATGAGTACCGTTTCTTTCTCTTTTTTCTAGTATAGAAAGCACTATCTATACCAGGGTGGCAATAGAGTCAAACATGACCTATTGTAAGATTTTATCGCCACCACAACTACCACCACCACCGCCATCATCATCATCATCGTCAGCATCATCCCTAAGGCGATAATTCCACCCTGCACAATTTGTTCCCGCGATACAGCTTAAGCTATGGAACCCTCTGAAATATTATCCAGTTTTGTTAGTTGCTATTTCGGATTATAGTAATGCCGGTCCTCGATGCTGGTAGTGATGCTGGTGGTAGCTTTACGCCTACGGCGTACTGTACCAAAAAATATTTAGGAATATGAGTGGCTTCATACAATTTAAAAGCCGTTTTTTCAACCATGCATTAAGTTCATGCATGTTTCTCTCCCTTTACATTTTGATAAAACCAATATAAATAATCACCTCACTCCACCATCAATCCACCAACATCCATTGAATTCCCAATTCTGTAGGAAAACGAAAACAACCCCTCTCGAATTGTGAAATTCGATTTTTCGTTTATCAACCCCACACTTGTTTGTTAAGCCTTTGTAAGCAGAAACCCTCAAACACTCACTCCTTTCGACCAACAATACTCTCGGAATGATGGTCTGATTCAAATTTACACGTTCCAGTAATTTAAAGATACCCCCGCCTGCACGCGTAAATACAATGATACAATACAATGATATCATCGTATCCTTTCGCATAATCGCTCATCCTTTGTATCTAACTAACAAAGAAGAGTAAAGGATACTGTTATTCTGTGTCTGTATCTGTGTGTGAGCTGTATCGAATATATTTGCACCGACTGATCCTACTCTGTCAATGTCACGTGCTATCAATCGCCACCCCTAAAGCGTACGCCTGCAAATGCATCAAATTCATTAAATAAACAATTAATGCTGATTCTTTTTTTAATGCAGTCTCCTGCGTCACTTCTGCGGGTGCGTTTCGCTGTAAGGTTTACAGATTCTTTTTTCCAACGCTTCGAGTGGTTACGATGGTTTTAGACATTACCATCATCATAATGATCATAGCTTCAATACATGAAATTATTAAAAACATCTTTGAAAAAGCAGCTGTTTTCATTTTTTCTCGTTAATTTTTTTAATGCAAAGGGCTTTCTGAAATTAATTAGTTTCTATTATAATATTTACACTCTTCAAAATTTTGCATTATATTAAAAGATTTATTATTCAAGTTACGAATTTCTGAATTTTTAAAGAAAACGATTTAAGGATGGCTTTTTATCGTTATGGCTAGTCCTCGGAAGGATTTACTCACAAAAAAAGGTTTATCCTTGGCATGAATTAATCCAGTACAAAACATGCCTCCACGAATTCCTTCCCATCTACTTTCAATTGTTTCCTAATGATTTTAGTGTTGGTCAAGTGAAGATCGTTATGATCTTCTTGATTGCTATGATCGTTATGATCTTCTTGATTGCATTTTTCACATTCAAAAGTATCTAATTATTTTTCTTTATAATAAATAATAATTCATAACTACCGGTGGATGATGGATTTCTCTAAATGAAGGTTCTTTGATGTCGAAATAGCAGGTATTTTAAAGCATTACGTGTTGTAACTGCATTTTAAAGTATTCTCTTGAGTAATAAAAGCCATGTGTTTTTTATAGATCTCGTCCTTTCAAATGAGAGAGCCTTTTGTGGGTTTTGTGTTTTATTTTTTCACGTTTTTGCAATATCGTAATACTCGTTATTTTGACCTGAATGCCAATTTTCTTGTTCTTGTTATGCCTTTATACACTTTAAAACGAATAACTCTAATCTTCAATATTTTTAGATTTCTAATATTTTATGAGTGCATTTTCTTCTCTAATTCCTTAATAACTCAATATTTGCTTTTCTTTGTATTTTTACCCTAATTTCAAAGTAATCCGGAAATGTACACCTAAAAATAATAACTCTATATGAATGTATAAAATAGTAAATAGGGTTAACTTTATAAATTATATTACCTTACAGCCAGATGACTCGTTTGACTTCTGTGAATTTAGATTATATAAGTGTATAATGGGATGCATGATCTCGATCTAGGAAATCGATTTTTAAAAGTGCTGAATTTTTTGAATATTTCACATACTTTTCAATGATCTGTTCGCTTTTACGCAAAGCTTTGCGTAAATTACGTCATAAATGCAGACCACATAAATGAAATCGATATTTTAAATCAAGCGCCAAATTTATTTAAATTAATCTATATATCTCAAAATCTTTACGGTTCACTAAAACTCCAATTGCTTGAGAAATGGCTTGACGTACCTGACAATTGACACGTGACACTACATGACAATTGGAATATATGACAATACATGACATTGACATCAGTACTTAAATGAAGTCCTAAAAATTCAAACAGTTATAAAAGTTAAGACGAGACATCAAGGTTTATTGCGATACTGCGAAATAATTCGTTATTAATGAATGTAATTTTCATGGGGTAGTAAATGTGAATGCATTCAGCATTAAAAGCGATGTCTACCTTTTAATGTTGCTTCTTGTTTCATTCGGGAAACTTTATTAAATACTTTCATTTATTTTATTTTATAGATAAGAAATAATTTTGAATAGTATTAAGAAGGACTATTAAGTCTCTTCCTTGGGATTTTCTGTGAATTTTGTAATAAATGATAAGCATACATATCATAATAATCACATATATATATATATATATATATATATATATATATATATATATATATATATATATATATATATATATATATATATATATATATATATATATATATATATATATATATATATATATATATATATATATATATATATATATATATATATATATATATATATATATATATATATATATATATATATATATATATATATATATATATATATATATATATATATATATATATATATATATATATATATATATATATATATATATATATATATATATATATATATATATATATATATATATATATATATATATATATATATATATATATATATATATATATATATATATATATATATATATATATATATATATATATATATATATATATATATATATATATATATATATATATATATATATATATATATATATATATATATATATATATATATATATATATATATATATATATATATATATATATATATATATATATATATATATATATATATATATATATATATATATATATATATATATATATATATATATATATATATATATATATATATATATATATATATATATATATATATATATATATATATATATATATATATATATATATATATATATATATATATATATATATATATATATATATATATATATATATATATATATATATATATATATATATATATATATATATATATATATATATATATATATATATATATATATATATATATATATATATATATATATATATATATATATATATATATATATATATATATATATATATATATATATATATATATATATATATATATATATATATATATATATATATATATATATATATATATATATATATATATATATATATATATATATATATATATATATATATATATATATATATATATATATATATATATATATATATATATATATATATATATATATATATATATATATATATATATATATATATATATATATATATATATATATATATATATATATATATATATATATATATATATATATATATATATATATATATATATATATATATATATATATATATATATATATATATATATATATATATATATATATATATATATATATATATATATATATATATATATATATATATATATATATATATATATATATATATATATTCCATATACATAACTGTATTTCTTCTATGCCTTTATTAAGAGATGGAAAACTTACTTTGGTCCCTCCAACACTTATTTATTCCTACATGGATATTACTTCTCTACGCCTTCTCCTATTTCTAGATTAAGTTTAATTAATTGTAGAAATTAAAGTATAATTATTTCGTAACAAATTCATGCATTTATATTTCAAATAAACCAAAATATATTTAAATCTGATTTCGGATAAATTTATGAATGCAATCAATTATTTTTATTGTTCAACAGCATTTTCCAAATATCGCGAAAAAGATTTCTCTTTAGTAGTCTCCCAAAAATGGGCAAAACTATATCCTGTATTTGTTTCTTTCTTCCTCTTTGCTATGAATTGATTGCTTGTAATGAATTGAATATGATTTCCTTAATAGTATCTTCACAGAATTGTCTTAGACATTCTTTTTTACTGTCAATTTTATCCTATTGAGCATAAACATTTTTCATTAATTTAATTTCTGTCCCCCGCAAAATAGCTGTCTAGACTTTTCCTTGATTATCATCGAGAAAAGTGTGAAAGCTTTATTTCTACGATAACGTTTTATTTCCATTTTCTTTCAAGAATCTCAAGAGTAAATTTTGAATGTTATTATTCATATTGATTTCACAAGAGAGTGGCAGAGGCACGCGATTAGATGGACAAATTATAGTGATCTCTATAAAAACATGTTGCTCTTCATATCATTCTTATTATTATCTTGTAATTGAAAATTAATGCACTTTAATGTAAACATGACAATCAGGATTTTCTGTATTAATGCTCTTTATTGCTCTTCGAACTACAAAAAAATAAGCGCGCGTACGTTATTGTGAGAAATTGTTCAAGAAGACGAACATATGATTAAAATGTTTGACACATATTTTTTGTTCGTTTTAAAAAAATTGCCATATTTTTGCCGTATGTTTAACACTTATCATGAATAAATAAACAGCATCCGGCAAATGCACTTGATATTTATGGAAAATTTATTTTAGTTTTGCACATTTTAAATGGTGTATTATATACTTATCGTTAGTAACCCTGAAATAACAATTAACTTATTACTAATACACCAACCCTTCGAAACCTTAATATCTATTATTTCTCCTCACTTTAAGGAAATTTCGAAGTATCTCGAAATTTATATGTTTTAAAGTATTTTAATGACATTTAGTGAATGAATAAAAAAACAACATATTTTTCCTCACTGAAAAATTGTGATGGTATCGTAGATAGACATCAGTGTAAATCGGTACTTTAGAAAAAATATTTTAATTTTTTTTTGTCAAGTAAGGTTTAAAAGTTATAAATTCAATATAATTGCTATGAATTAAACATCAGCGAAATAGCTCCAGCTTTTTACTTCACACACACATACACACACATCATAAACATATAAAAAGCTATCCATACCAGGAACAATAAACAGCAGGCAATAGCTATTGTAGGCATAACACCGTTATAGAGAAGGAGTATTTCTGATAGCTCTGAAAGCGGTTACTCATATTGCGTAACCGAAACGAAGTCACCCAAAAAGCTATTACAAAACAAAATAACATCGATTTAAATAAAAATATCACATTAAGAATACAAATAGTGCTAAGTTCAATTCAATCGGTCAATCTAAATGTGCATCCAAAAGGCACGACACAACGATCGTTTCAAAGCGAAAACAATTGGTGAAACATTTGTGAATGAGCCCAAGCATTATTTCCTTGGCATACGATTTGAGAAGGAGGTAAGGAAAACAGAATGACGACTATAATGAAAAACCATCAACTGAAAATACTTTATTTAGATTGTGATAAAGTCATTACGTTGTGAGTAAGACTGTATTGCGTAGGGTCGTGGGATAGCGCGGGGGTGGGGATTGGGAATTTCTTCTATGAATATAAGCCCAACTTCAAAATGAAACTGAGTAAATTAAAAGCGGTCGAGCCCTGGTCTGGGCAATTAACAATTTGACTTATAGAACAATTGAATAACTTCAGCTTATGAAATACGAAGAGAATCATTTTGTTTTGTTTTGGGACCACGCGTAAGGCTCGAAACATTTAAATAGCATTTATACTCCAATACTTATTACACACTGGTGTGATGTGCCATGATCACGACGTTGGTTTGCATGTGTGTATGTGTGTTGGTTTTTTTTGGGCAAAGACAAATAAGCAGCCGAATAAGACGGAATAGTAAAAGATTAAGAGCATACGCGGGTTATGCTTTTGCATGAAATGCGTTATATTGATTTCCTTACTCAACGGTAATCAATCTAAAAGTAGGTGCATATGTATGTGTGTGTGTTATTGTGAACGCACATTTGTCATAAATAATCAATTAATGATGACAGTCGACGGAGGGAGAGGAGAGAGGGTTTATCAATTTGACAAGAGTTATCTAGAATCAAATTTTAAATCAGAATAAAGAGTAAAATTGGGCCACACTGATAGCTTTCAAAAATTAACGTGCACTTAAATAACTCGAAATTTAGGTTTTCCTGTTTATCTTTGATACGATAAAAAAAGGTAACTACATTTCCAAGCATATACTCACATATTGCTGTCATTTAATTTCTAAACGAAAATAATACGGAATTATTTCATCTAGACATTACAACACTTGTTTCGATGACATCCAGTGCAGTATTGATTATCTGAAAAGATCAAAAAATGTGTGAAAATTGTAAAGAAGTCAGTACAATTGATTCAATTCATCCTTTTCTTTTTCAGAGATTCCCAATGTATGAGTATGCTTTTTTCTGTAGTTTTATAAATCTCTTAGTATTCGACATTTCTCTCAACTATCCTTTTTGGCGCAAAATATTCCCTCCCCTTTATAATCAGTTTTTTCCATGTACTTTACACTTTACACTCACAATTTGATGACTTCTCCTTTCTTTCTAACAGATACGTGTCAAATACACACATACATTTTTTTATAATTCTTCTAAGAAAACTTTGCTTATATACCTAGATTCTTAACGTAGTGGTGTGGTGTTTGTGTGTGTCGAAGGGAGGAGAGTAAAGAATTTTGAGAAAGAAGAAGTGAAATATACACGACTGCTTGAAAATTTGCCCCTATTTTTTTTTGTTGTGCCTATGTATTATCCTTTTGTTTTATCATTTTCTATTATATTTCTTCTCTCCTTTGAAGGGAATTTTCCCGCTCAAATCAGCTGTTCAGCAAGGTCATTGCTATAACCATTAATATAGCTTTCAGTTTCTTGGATTCGGATTTGGAATTTTTAATGATAAAATAACGAAGAAACCATGCTTTTTTATTTTATAAAATGAAAATACATTGCCATCTACGGTATAATAATAATATTATAACAATAAAGAATTTTTAAAAATTTGATTTGTTTGGGTTAAATATTCGCATCCTTGGTTTGATGTTCTTAATGTTTTATAAATATAAGTCATACCTTTCGGACATCTAAAAGAAAATCGACCATTTGGATTAAAATATAGAGTAGAGGAAACATAGAAATAACTAAATGGTTCAAATAACTTGTACACGTTTGGTAACTCCCGTATAGACAAATACATACACGTACAAAAGGCACACACATACACATATCTTTCTATGTTTAAAAATTCAATAATATAATTAATGAGAGGAACTTTTCACCACTACACTTTTATGTATACCATTTGCATAAAAGGCTTAAATAAATTAAATAGCTTAAATTGCAAAAATTCCATAAACCTGATCTACAAGATCTTCAAGAGAAGATATGATCAAGTTTCTTAAAAAAATGTTTGTCAGCTGTTTTGTATTTTATACCTGAATTTTTCATTTCTCTCACATACGGCTTTACATTTTATCGTCTAAAGAGAGTTAAATATGCAAGGCTCTCATTATTAAAACCTTCAATTTGTCTTAATCTAAGGATCGTGTAACAATTTCTGTGGATTGCTTCTATTTTTTCAGAATAATATTCAATTAGTTATAATTGCCTAAACTAATATCGAATGTCCATCACGAGAAATATTGCTTCTATAGCACCTCTACATGTTTCTCTTAAACTAAAAAAATGTAATTTTTTCATATTATATTTTAATAATTATATTAATTATAGTCTTTATTAAACCCAAACCAAGACTTGTTGAAGCCTATCAAGTTTATTAACACAAAAAAGCACCTTCTAAATTGTATCAATCATTTGTAGTGTCTATCGCGCTTGAGATGTGGTCCAGTCACATTTTATATAATTTCATTATTTTTCTATTTGTTCCTCTTTTTTTAATCCAAATATTCGAAATCTTTATAAATTGACTCCACGTACGCCTTACGCGCCCTTTTTAGCCTATATACAAGCATACATATAAGTTCACACATGCATACATATTAAACATCGCACGTACCCACACACACACACGAATGCTTGCATGTATGCATAACGTATACGCGCCGTGTCGCCTTTCTTTGGAGAAAAATCTAAATAGTAAATCGACAAAAATTTATATTTATGATTATTTCCACAAATTCGAATACGTATACTAATGATATACATGTATTTATATCTTACAATCAAAGCAAAATAGCAGCAACAACAGCAATTACAACAACAAAACTGTCAATACTTACAGCCCCAAACGTCTTTTTGTTGTAGCTTTTGTATTTGTGTCGACAAAGGAGAAGCAAAAATTGCTTCGTTCTGTGCGAATGTATTCATATGAGAATATTGTTGAATTCTTTTTTTTTTTTTTTTTTGAATTGCTTAATATATTTCATTCTGAAAGAGACCTTCATCTCGGTTTGTGTTTACTTGTCTTGTACTTTACACTCGGGTACATTCTTTTGCTTAGAAAAGAGACGTTTCGCTGTTTTTTTCTTCTTTTGCAAAAAAGCTTGTCTTCTTGTATGAAAAAGTGTTTCTGCAAACAAAGCGTTCAATAAAAATTCTTCAATAAATTGGATGAATACAAATTGTTCAACAAATGAATTTTTTATTACTATAAAGATTCTGACCTTTCTTTTATTTATTGTAAAATGTTAATTAATGTTTTTTGCAGCTTCTGTAATTTTTAACAAAATCTGAAATAATTTTACCATTTTAAATGTAATTTTTATTCTATATATCCCGTCATATATCTTTAAATCTCTAATTCCAAATCGATCTCAATTCGTCTTTTGTAGAGAATCCAGAAGGATTTTAAGATTTCGAATGTCTGTAGCTTTTCACTCAAGCTTTTTTATCAAAATTTGAGTACTCTCTTTTACTCACTATTTCTTTAGTTCGTTACGACTCTCGTTTTTTTTTTTTTTTTTTTTGTTTCTTTCTTTAACGGCTTGAGTATAAAAGCTAGCGCGCCAAAATATTTCGACTAATCTGCTTCAAATCATTGAAAAAGTTGGAGCCTTCCGAGAAAAGAAATCTATGCCGTGTGGCGGCATATATTATGCGATTAAAAAATATGCGATTAAAAGAAATATGTGGATAAAAAATAATCACGTATTTGCTGAAATGAATATCTAATGGCGGGAAAAAATATTCAATTCTTTCGTTTCCATTAATGAAAGCTTTACAAAAAAACATCTAATTTATCGAATATAGTAATATACACAATACTATATAGCTTTTGTATAGAAAATTTTATTTAAAATTTCTTTTATAATCTATTACGATTCTATATGTATTTTATACCGACTATATCTACAGTATACCGACCGACTATACATATTCTATTCCTTTTGGCCTTTCAAACTTAAGTTAACTTACGTTAACTTTAACGTAGTTAAATTATTACGAAATTTGACCATTGTCCCTGACAAATACACTTAATTGGCATTTTGTCGATGAATATTTTTAGTGAATAATTTCGGCTATAGCACATATATTTAAGTACATCTACTCGTCGTAAATCAATGGTTTTCTATTTTCATCTGTATTCCCACGTCCTCCCCACGTCCTACCTGTTTCCCAATACTGTTACCATACAATATATAATAACCCCACCCATATTTTGTATGATCCGATTCAAATATATTACTTAGATCTTCCTCTGTTTTCTGTTCCCCACTTTTTTCTCATTTCAACCTATTTTCCTCAGTTTGTGGAATATTTTGTAACGTATTTTATGTTGGGAGGGAGTAGTAGTAGTGTTTGGCAAAGAAGGAAGGATATCACACTCCCCTATCCATTATTTCAGATGAAAGCATTGGTTAAAAGAGCTGAGATTATATGTATGTATATATATACATATCAGATATATGTATATACATATATTTAAGGTATATGTTCCTTCTATATTGTCTAAAAAAATCTACTGTGAGTGAGCAAGTTCCATACAATCTCTGGCGCAATGATATTACCCCTCTATAAGAGAACCATGAAAACAAGTTCAATCTCAGCTGATCGGGAGAGTGAAAGAAAGATGAAGAAAATATTGAAAAATATAGGATTGACCAAAGGCTAGACCAAAGAAAGAGGAGGATTACCTTTTAAGAATTCGTTTTAGATCAGGTCCTCATAAAGAATTCTTACAAAAAAAGTAAAGAAGTAAAAGCACCAATCATCCTGTCCTTGCTTGGAATAGTAACATATTCTATCCTATTCTACCAATTCAATATTTCTATATAAAATACATGGAGGGAGTCTATATTGCACTTGTTTTAGTCTACTCTACAACAATGAATTCTCAGTTATATTTTTTAGAATAATGAGAACCAATAACTAGCAAAAAATCCCTGCTTCCGAAAACAAAAACAAAAATCATATGGTTTCAATTGCGAAAAACCACTTACAACAAAAGCAACAAAACGAAAGGATTTTTTTGTAATCCCTCTTTCTCTCGGTTAGATTCGTTTTGTCTTTGTACTTTTTTATTTCCTTTTTCGTCAGCGCACAAAAGCAGAATTTTTCAATTAATTCCTTCTTGTTAAAATACTCTTCTCTACTTGCATCCTACTCTAATCAATCCTGCACGTTGCTCCTGAACTTATTCAAATCCTCTCTCACTCGACGCAGTCGTTCTAAGTGTGCGCTCTTACTTCTTTTTGTTGTTCTTTTCTCCTAAGCCCTAGGCTTGGCGCTCTGTTCTGCTGCTGCTGCTGCGCGAATGGATTGTCTATAAAAGGCCTCTGCACGTAAGGAAAAGCAGTCATTCGAGTTTGCCGTTGAGTAGTTGCTTAGCCGTCTTACATTGATTCGTTTCTTTGGGGATTTTTTGAGAGTTCCTCTAGATGTATTCTAACCATAACGTTTTTATTAAAGAACAAATTAAACTCACAATTTAATTAATTAATATTAGAGAAAAAACATTTTATGTGTGTGCGAGTGTGTTTAACAAAAACAAACGTGCATTATAAGTATTTCGTTTATCGAAAAATAAAGGATAATTAAAAATCACGACAAAAATAAAAAATGAAAATTTTACAAAAAGAAAATTTGAAAAATCCGCTTAATAAAATGACTCTTCGAAAATGAAATTAACGTCTTTGAAACACCAGATAATTAAAATAGTATAATGATTAACTAAATTCATAAAATTTCTGCACCATCGGCTCAGTGGATTACGACGATTAAAAGTCTGCTTAATATCCTTCAATACTAAAAGGATTTGTTTCCAACAATTTCCCGAACTTAACTTTCATCGTCATCATCATCGTTTGAATTTAAGAAAAATCGTAAAAATGTTTTGGGAAACGATTTCTGAAGAAACTTGCGAGGTCATGATGATGGAGTGCTCAAGGTAATTATTATAATTATTCTTCGTAAAATTCCAACTAACTGTGGAAATCATTTCAAATTCTATATTTGAAGAGCTAGAACAGGATTGAACAAATAAAAAATAGCTTCGAAATTGCAGTTTAAAAAAACCTGTTTTTTTCATTTCAAATTATTTTTATAATTTATTTCACTTTGAAAATATTTTTTTTCATTTTTTTTAATCAGCTGAAAATCAAATCAATAGATTTATATGAAGAATGTCAGACCGTTCTCTTAATTCACTTTGTCATTTAAATAAAAGTGAAATAATAAAATTCTAAAATATACAATTTCCGTAACAACTTTTTCTCATAAAAATGCTTCAAAAAATTTCCTAAATCAAAACCTCTAATTGTCCAACCGGCCATTCAAAAGTCATAACTAGCCCATCGACATCCGTCACCGGTCCACCGGCTACAAAAACTTGAACTTGAATTTTATTGATTTGCCTCTCGTCTTCGCTTTTCCTTCCTTGCTGTGCGCCAGCGCTTTTGCGGCAATTTTATTTCTCAGTTCTTCTGATGGCTCTCTGTTTTATTCTCCTCGCTCAATTTTAATGAAATGAAAGTGAGAGTTTGATTTTTTTACTGCCCAAGTCACAGTCCCTCGCTTCATTCGATTGGGGAGCTCTTGACGAAGCTTTCGTCGTAGCACGTTTTTTTTCTTTTGGTATTTCATTCATTAAACACGGTTGTCTTGTGCTCCGTGCTCCACGCCGTTCTTCTCTTCTCGGTTCTTCTCTTCTCGTGAAAAGAATGGCGATGGCAATGACCTGACCTAATAACGTAACGAACGTAGTAGACATAAAAGTACGGTACACGAATGGCAGCAGCTGTGAATGTGGTAACACGTTATTATTAAGGTAACTTGGAGGGGAGGGCGATATTGAATCGTACCGTCAACACTTTACCTCCATCCCCAACACCCTTTAAAAGTTTTGTTATTTTGAATATTTTGATGAGCTACAGGATTGTAAGTTTTTCCTTGGGAATTTCTCAAGTGACGGGTGGAAGAGGGATGACACTTTCTTTTCCGTCTCACTTGGTTTCTTCTTAGTCTCTCTCTCTTTCTCTCCCTTCCTCTCCCTCTCTTCCTCCCTCTCACTCTTTGTTATATCCCATACGTGTACGCGTCGCCACTGTTGTGAAATCAACATCTGCACGCTCTGCACTGCTGGTTGCAGAGTGGCCTCGAAACCCTTATTCCTTATTTCAAATTCCATTTCCAATTACGGAACCCTGAATTATTTGTTCGCTATGCCCTCGTCTCGTCTTTTGGTGCATATGGTGCACATTTCTTTTATTTTACGTTTAGGTTCTTACAGAGCACCAGCATAACAACAAAAATGCTTATATTTAGATATAATTCCGTAACCTATTATCGTACCGTACATATATAGTCACTTCTTTGCCACCTCTGCCGCCTCCACTTCGACTACCAAACACCACAGACATCGCCGGCATAACAAACAATGAGTATTCACGTGCTTGCGTGCATTCAACCCTCCGTTTCGTTCTAAACTAGAATATTTCCAGTTAATAATCAAGAGGGTTCATTCCCACTAGATATCAACACCACCGTCAGCACAGCCACACACAGACACACACACACACAGTCAGGCGTCACGAGTTCCGTTTTTGTTTTGTTGCTTCTATTTGTCAGTTTAATGAACCGGCCTTGTCTGATCGGCCACGCTGCAGGACTTTTCCCTCTATCCACTTCAGTCTGTTCCGTGTCCTTTGAGTCTGCGCACATCGAGCGAGCGTACATCTCGACAAAATGACGCTGCCATTGGAATACTATTTCCTACAATATCTTATCTATTTCATGTAATTTTTCAAAGCTCATCCTGGACGATCTGATATTTACTTCTGTTTTTGCTTTCCTTTCTTTTTGATTACCTTTTAGCTATCAAATGCCACGGAAATCTTCCGCAGTACGTACTGGTGGTGGACTACGTTACCTTAACGCTTCTTCAACTCTATCACCATCTCCATCGATACATGACAACATGGCTGTTGACGATCTATCCTTTTACGATGACGATGCATTAACCCAACAACGCTCCATCACAGCCAGTCCTCCGTTAATGGGTCTCTTGTCTCCGGAAGGTTCACCAAGGCGTTTCCAAATTGTAGAGCGACCCTCTATCGGAGTCTCGGCCGCCGCCGCAGTCGCCGGACATCAAAAGCTCCGAAAATCCTCGGCACTTCACCGACAAAAGTCTATTCAAAGCAGCACCTTAAGTTCAAATGGCACACCAGCCAAAAATTTCCACAGCGTCTCTTCGGGTTCATGCGATTCCACGTCTTTGGACGATGACGAATATATGGAACTCTTCGAAATGGAATCCCTTGAATCGCAATCACAATCGCATTTAAATTTTCCCAGTGATTTGAATTCACTCATTAGTGGACACATCAAGCACTCCAGTCCGCCAGTATACAGTCATGGAAAACACAGTAGTAGAAAACATACATACGCTAGCGTTCTGAAAACACCTGAAATGCGTCGTCCATCGGTGCGACGTTGTCTAAGTATGACTGAAAATCAGCAACCAACACCAAAGACTCCAGAGTTGTTGCCATTGAAACATTGCCAAATTCAGGAGGCGAACACGGGCACACCTCTTTCATCAAACAATAGTTATTGCTTTAAAAGGCCGGAGCCACCCGGATCAGCTAGTAATTCACCCATTTTAAGTAAACGCTATCGTTCCAATGAAGCTGAAAAAGAGAACCTCGATGGATCCTTTACATCTAAGTCAGAAGAAACAGTTTCAATATCACCAGCTGCTATCCCTTCTACCAATACAGCTCCCGCCCCACGTCATATCCTGCGTAAATCGATGTCAATGAATGACGCTGAAATCCTTTCCGCTCTTGCTCGTTCCGATTCTCGCGACCAACCCGATCTTATTGGAGATTTTAGCAAACCGTTTGCTTTGCCTCTGATAGAAGGCCGGCATTGTGATTTAAAATCGGTGTCCAGCGATACCGTGGCAAAACTAATCAACGGGGAATTCAAGGATCAAGTCGCCAGCTACAAAATTATTGATTGTCGTTATCCGTATGAGTTCGAAGGTGGTCACATACGTGGTGCTAAGAACCTCTATACGCACGAACAAATTATCGAAGAATTTCTCACAATACAAAAGACTGAACCGAAGCAACCAACGAGCAATGATGGCGCTGGCCAAAAACGCAATATAATCATTTTTCACTGCGAATTTTCGTCGGAGCGTGGGCCGAAATTATCGAGATTTCTGCGCAACCATGATAGAGCACGAAATACGAATGTGTATCCGGAACTTGACTATCCCGAAATCTATCTCCTCCACAACGGATACAAAGAGTTCTACGAAACGCATTCCGAACTATGCGAACCGGTTGCTTATCGACCCATGTTGGAGCCGGCATTTAGTGAAGCGTACAGGCATTTTCGTGCCAAGTCAAAGTCATGGAATGGCGATGGTGGATTTGGTGGTGGAACATCACGCATGAAGAAATCGAGATCACGGCTTTTGCTGTAGAATCCTTTCTTTTTTTTGAGAACGTTAGAAGGCTTCAAAAGTTAGTTTAGATTAGTTTTTCTCCCTAAGTTTTTAATACACGAACATACATACGCGCATCCATACACATTCACTTTCATCCCTCATCGTCATTCATCATTTTATTTCAAATACTTATATTTTTTTGTTCTTTCGCATATGTTTACGTTTAAAGCGTTGTCTAGTGCTGATTTCTCTACACTTTTATTTCATTCTTAACTTTATTTTTGGGCAAGTTGTGAAGTTTGTTCTAGGTTTCTGTGTACAAAAAAAATATGTTACTTTATGTCAGATAGGCGAGGACGGACCGGAGCGACCAATCGGATCGACCAATCGGCCGACCGAGTATATTAATAATTATAATTTATTTTTCTACGATTTAATTAATTTATATATTTTGTAATTTTAGTTAAATTTGTGCATAGTTTTATTTAACTTGTAAAAGAACGTACGGAAATGTGTGCATTATAAAATATAATAATAATAATAATAATAATATTAATAATAATAATAATTATAATAATATTTGGAAATTCAACAACAAGATGAATACAATTTGGAATACAATTTTTATATTTAATAATGTTTACTTTAATATTACTTTGTTCATTTTCGTAAAAGTCAGTCAAAAACATAAATATGTAAAAAATACCGTTTCGTAAATTACACATGCACACACACACCCAACACGCCCCCGACACACATACACACACATTATGCAGTTTGTTGTTACATTTCAACTGCTAAAAGTTTTAAACTTCTTAACGCTCTATTACGCTTATTTTATTTTATTATATCTTAATATTTAATTTTTTATTTCAAAATAAAGCAAAGCAAAGCTTTTGTGAACACAAAAATGCAATATTTGGAAAAAAAATTTAAAAATAGGAATTTAATAAAAGGCTAAAATTTATTAAACAAATTTGAACTTCTGTTTTTTTTTCCTGTCATGAATAAATCCGCACTGATCACACGGGTTAGTCTGTGCGTCACAAAAGCAGCACCTAAAAAATTACCACCCCGCAACAGGAATGAGCGCGCTTGTGCAATTCAAATGCAAGAAAACAGCCGCCATTAAAATAATAAGGAATAAATTTATTCAGATATGTATATGTAAAATGCAATAAACAATTAGAAAGCCTGTTAAATTCAGTTCTCGAAAGCTTTAATTTGATATTGTAAAATTTTTCTTTAAAAATACAGAATTTTAAAAGAAAAAAATTGTTTCTATTAATCGATCGATTGAATATTTTCTTTTAAAAAACGGGATTAGGTTTTCGAGCATGAAATTTCTAGTGCATTTGATTTGCTTGAAGGACGAAAAGAATATTGAAATGAATTTATTATTTTAAACATAATAAATGAAATAAGCGTATTTGAGCTTTGCTTTGTTTTTAATTAAATCAATCTTAAGCATGACACGAAGGAGTAAAAGCTCCATTGCTCAATTTTATAACCTGAAATCAATATTAATTGGCATGACGGCGATTGTTTTTTTTTATTTACCAAACTTCTGCACATCTGTTACCGAAATTAAAGTGGATTCATGTTACACGTCGCCATAATTTCAATACGTTACGAAACAAGAAAACAAAAAACAAAAAAGCTTGCGAATTATTCGCAAAAGTTTTCCCTAAAAATTAATGAAAATCTTAATGCTTGAAATAATACTGCCCATACGCATAAACTTGAAACTGCCACATTAATTTGGAAACATTTTAAAACATCTGTGATTATTTTTTAATAATTCTATATAGTTTTATATATATATATATTTGTTAATTTTTTAATTGTTTCTTTTATTTGAATTCAATTAGTTTTGCTCTAAATTAATTTTATTTTACTATCTTTTATTTCTATTAGAAAAATTATTTTATTAAAACAAGAAAACACTTAGAGCACAATGAAAACGAAGATCAACTCACAAAATAATATTTTTGACTTTCTTCGCTAAACAAAAACACTGAACGGTATTTAAAACGTGAATAGAAAGAAGGCTGACTAAATTGAATTGTCTGCAATAGATTTCTGAATTAATTAAATTCCACGTTATTTTAAATCCTGAAATTAATGTAAATATGAATGTATTTCCTATTTCCAAAACTGTATATATTTTCCTATAAAATAAACTTCGTGGATGTTTTAAACATTCATTAGCAATTTTTTATATTATTTAATAAATTTAACTTTATTCGTGCGCAAAGTGTATGAGTAAATATATATATATTAAAGTTTTAAAAATTATCAAGAAAATTCAAATAAAAATATTACAAAAAATTATTATTTCTGTTTTTCTTTTACTTCATGAAATATGTCTTATCTCAAAAATAAAATGTGTTCTGAAGAGCATAGCCAGAAATGGCTTTCGTAACATCTGGCAAGGCCTCTCCAACAGAAAACCTAAAACATTCAGGTTCAGCCACGGTGTGAATTATATTTGGATTTTAATAAACGAACGTACATCAATTCAGATATATCATATCAGGTGCATACCATTCCCACTTTGGGAATACTATATTCTATTGCAAGCTTAGAAGGTCGAATATAAATTCCTATATAAAGTTTACTCTTAGGGCCATGTCGAATGAAGATCTGCTTAACAAATAATCATAACACATTCTTTGTAGTATAGATAAAGTCAGCTAATTGCCTAACGATGTCTGCAATCAATTTTATACGATCTATTTGGGTTTCATTATTGTCGCGCGTTGACCTTTCTACCTGGGGCCATTTGCCAGCCTATGCTTGGACCTTAAATTCAATTGACGCCAGCGGTCAAATTACTAATAGAGCATCAAAGAATGATTTTAGGCGCACATTGAAATCACTAAATTTAACGGAAATTCAACCATAACCGCTATTCGAGTCTCATTTGCAACAATTGACACCAGCATTCGCCATTTGATTAACCTGATTTAGGACACTTGTTTCTTCATTCGAATTTTAAAGGGGCTGATTTTTTTGCAAAACTTGAGTGAGCTAAGGTAATCATTTACCCGAAGAACGAATTAACAATGGCCACTATTATTGATGCTGTGTGTAATAAATGCTGTAGTCCTGCATCAATGATGTGCCAGCGTTGCCATGAAGCGTACTGTAGCGCCGATTGTCAGGTACTCGATTGGAAGGATCATAAAAGCAAATGTCACCAAATGCCGTAAGACCTGTGAAAATTCTCTGAGAATTCCTAGGTGTTCAATTTCATAGAAATTCTTCGAATTATTTTTTTAGTAATTTGGTGCCTATCCGAAGACTTCAATTACGTTCCGGACGAACATCACATTCTACTCTTAATGAATCGATACAAATTGAAAGTAATCAGCGGTCACTGGCTCGCAATCCACTTCCCGTCGGAAAAACTGATTCAAAAACGCCATCGAAGCCTTTACTGGAAGATAAGGATTTTGCCTTAAAACCAAAAACTTCAACGCCGAATATAAAAGTTACTTTACCCAGAGTATCATCATCATCAATTTCTCCAATAGAAACTGAGACTTCTAATGCTCCGTGGAAGAAATCGTTTTCTCCGCCTCAAGGAAAATTCTTTGAAGCCATCGTACAATGGTTTGATCCAGAGAACGATTCTAAATTGATTTGGGTTACTGAAATGAAATACGATTCACCGTTACGTAAACTCATGATGGATATTAATCGTAGCCTAAAAAACGATGCACAATGTCTCACAACGGACTCCGAAATTAAAGTTGGGAATTTAGTAGCTGCGCCATTGGATGATCTATTTTATCGTGCCGAGGTTCTAGAGATGAACAATATCAAACACTTGGCCAAAGTCCGTCTAATTGATTATGGCAATCAATTGACATTGGACTGCAAGGAATTGCGTCCTCCGATACCGATTATGCGGAATTTGAATGCTTACGCGATTTGCGTGAAATTATCTAAAGATTTAACGATTGATTTGGAATTGGAAGCGGTGGTAAGCATGCGCGTACTCAGTGTGGAGACACAGACTGCTTCTGGTGGAGAAGATGTGTATTATGTCGAATTGAAAGCGAAATCAATTCCATTGCATTTACCGATAGATTTATTAAGCGGAAATCGCGCAATGTTAATTAAGAAAGTTTTTATGGGTGGACAAACAGCTTTGCTACAATTCGATGTGCCCGATTCATTCGAGGAACAAATGAAGGCAGAACTTACTAGCGAAATGAGCAAGAGTTTCAGTTTTAGCAACGATCATGTTTTTGTTGAGGGTAGTTTCCTAGCTGCGTGCACGTTAAAAGGATGGCGACGTGGTAGTTTTTTGGGTTACTGCCCTCAAGGCGATAATTACCTCGTCTATCTTCTCGACGAAGGACAAGTGGAAATTTGTAAAGAAGTTAAGAAAATACCGGATACTTATTTGCATTATCCAATGCGTATCATAGCGATAACTGTTAGTTCCAAAACAGCATTAATCGATGAAACTCAGCTTAAAAATAGCGGTAAATTATCACTGCGTGCATTGGCCACTTCACCACTACCATCTCCGGCACGCAAAAACGTTGAAGTGTTACCGTGTTCTTTGTACATAAACACCACCAAAGCGTGCGACGTCGTGGCCAGTACCTTCTCAGGAATATTAAGCTCATTGAATGTTAAATGCTGGACCGAACAGCTCAAGCATGAGAAGTTCGTATACATCACAAATGTTGTTTCCCAAGCTGAAATTTTTATATCGTCAAATTCTTGTAAAGCCTATTCAGAAATGTTTACCGAGATAGCAACCAAATGCTCGTCTTACGATCTAAATGAAAACATTAAAGACGAAATTGTTTTGGCGGCAGAGTCCGATAAAAGTAAATATTTCCGAGCAAAAGTAAGTTTTTTTTTCTCAAAAATTTTGAACGTTTTAAATTAAAACACGATCGACCTTTCCTTTTTCTGTCAGGTATTGGACGGTGTCAGACCTAAATTGGATTCGAACTCTTTGATAAAAGTTTTAGATATTGATACGGGTATCTGTCACGATGTCCCTCTAAAATTAATACGAAAACCGAATCTATTCGTGCGCTCGTGCCCGGTGATTGTTCAGAAGGTCAAGCTTGTGAATATCGATAGAGTCCTAACACCGATAAAAGACAATAAAGCTGTAACCATGCTAAAACATTGCCAAGAAAATAGTGTCGAATTTATTTTACACGTCATAAAGGGCGAAGCGGAAACCGTAGACCTGGTTTTGAAAAGCGATCCTCAACAGTCATTGAGTAAGCAGCTGTTACCGTTATTGTTCGAAAAGAACTCCGACGACGACGAGCAAAACATTAATGAAAACAGCAAAGATCTTAATGGTAAAACACTGCTGGCCAATGGTGCTGGCGGCGATGCTGGCAGTAGATGTGGTGATTCAGAAGAGGCCGAGGATACTCCTTTGCCGCCCTCACCGCCCGCTACACCAATCAATAAAAGCTTGGAATCACAATTGCTAGTTGATCAAGCAGCTTCAATACCTCGGCTGCCAGACTTAAATCCAAACGAAACTACTAAAAAAATCTATACGCTTGAGGATGTGGATATCATACCTATATCAAATGGTGAGAAGGTACCCTTGTCTGTACTCGATGCTTCAACCGTAGGCAAAGGCTATATTACCGCGGCAGATTGCAGTAATCAAACAGTTTTAAAGTTGGTCGAGCAAAATTTAGACAAAGTTAAACAATATGGCAAATGTCCGCACTTGCAGAAGAATTATGAACCGGAGTAAGAAGATTCCAACTCTGCTGTTTTGTTTTTGTTAGTGAGGGATTGATTTTTATGAAATACAATTCTTTTTTTTCAGAATCAATGAAATTTGTTTGACTCTTTTCGAAGATGATGGTGAATGGTATCGGGCATTGTGTATAAATAAATCTAAACGCGATGGAGTATTTCATATAATGTTTCTGGATTTCGGAAATATGTGTTTTGTAACCAAAAAGAGTATTCTTCCCATAACCAAGGATCTACTATTTGCCTCTAATGCAAATTTATGTATGATTGAGAGTAAGTGACCATGGCTTAGAATTATTATTTGTTCGCTATCAATTTTAATTGTTCGTTTTATTCCTCTTTCCCTAACAGATTTGCCTTCCAATTTAACCAAATCTCATGTAATGAGTTTTCTTAAAAACATTTTATCAAACCCAATTATTCATTGTGACGTGAAGAGTCAAGATAACGATACCTATAAAATAAAAATACATAATATAGAAAAATACTTTACTCAGTAGCAGCCCCGGAGGCTCGCCACTACCCAAATATGGCAATAATTACAAAATGTTCCTAATTAGTTTTATTGAAATGAATATTTGTTTTGTTATTTTTTTATTTTCTTTCTGTTTTGTAACGAAATTACTTTGTTTGAAAATTGCTTGACTTTGGAATGTAATTTTATGTTCGTTTATTTTTACATAATAAAGTTCTTTGAATCCAGATTAAGATTCGCTTACGTTTTGAATCATCAATAATTTTCAAAAAAGCTAATAGAATATGCTCAAACAGCGCCAAAGAAGAGCGTTGAGGTTTAAGACATTAATTACTCAGGCTTTTACATCATTGATAAATCGCCCTAAAGCCGAGAATACATTAAAGGCTCTTCATAATTTCTACTAAATGGGATAAATATTCAATGAGAATTCCTTATTAGTAATTTTAACTGTAAAATTTAACTGTAAAATGTTTCAAAGGAAATTAAACATGTGAAGACCAATTTCGATAGACGTACGTGAGTTGTATTCACGCCTGCCTTTTTGAGAGGCAAGCTTTCCTTCCGTCTTTTATTAATTCTTTAAAAATAAAAATGTATTCGCACATAATAAAAAGTGTTTCGCACATTTAAATATTTTAAAATTATTTCTGTTAATTATAAATTTTTTGTTTTGTTTTTGTTAATAAAATCTCGGTAGTCACTGATAACTCATTTAGTTTACGACAAAACCCTTTCAAACGTGTTTATATTAGATGGGTTTCTTTGTTGAGCATTTTTATATCATATTCTCTTCGCCCATTTTTTTAATCAACCAATCGAGTTCAACAACAACAATGTGTTCATCAACACTCTTGACTTTATCGATTTTAATCATACTATTCATACGAATTTGCGTCTGCAAATATTTATGAATTGATTCATTGATTTCATTTGGCAAACCTTGAATACATGAAAAAAAAACGTGGTTATTGTCGATCTGAAAATAAATAATACAAATGTTGCCTACCCTCGATGAGGCACATGCTTGTCGTGCAAGCAAGACGCAGATCACTAGGATATGGTCGAATGTCTGTGGCACATACAGTGCTATCATTTGTATAGTCGATGTAGAAAACCGTAAATTTATTTTCGTTCTGAATTGTAGTGACTTTAGCACGATACCAATCTCCCTCAAACTTGGCAAGACATAATTCATTCAAACTTGAATTGAAAAAGAAAAACAAATTAACGATGAAAATCTAAAAATGAAATTTAGTTTCATTACATTGGTTTGTATTCCTTGCCAGTATCCTTGAAGTCTGCTAAATACTCCTGCAGAGAGGCAAAGTTCTGAATGTCTGAGCGATTAATGCAAGCGAAGAAGCCCAGGTTAAGACACGAATTGTCTACCACAACTACTTCTAAATTTTCCATATTCTCCTCAAGAATACGTGTCGCAAAAGGCTATAAAGTTTAAAGAGGAAGATTGGATCAATTCCAACCTATTTTCATGTTAGGCCAAACTTACCGCGATCAAAACCGGCTCGGACTTAGGAGATCCCGATGGAGTTTTCTCCTGAGTCACTCTAGTTACAGGTTGTGCGGTTACATTGTTATCATTATTATTAATCTTTTTCTTGTCTTGCAATTTCTGTGTATCGCCAATTTGGTTATTGCTTTCAGATTTCTTCTCTGCGATATAAGGCATTTTATTTTCGTTATTTTGTTTAGAGCCTTCAGATGAGACCGAATTATGCTTGAGAGTACTCTTTTGTGATGCATATTTTATTATCTGATCGTTAAGGCAGGAACCATTCTGCCAATCATACAACGTAACAATAGTGTCCTTTAGAACTTGCAATTTATATTCTCTGTCCTCGAATTGTGAAAGAAAATTATTAAAATTGCTGTCCATTTCGTAATTATCAACATTTCTTAATTGGACTTGAACCGAATATTGTTGTAATTTTAGTATCTTATCAGATATTTCTCTTAGTTCCGACACCTGCCGTACGGCTGTAGCGCCCACGTCCAGGAAGAGGACACGAATTTTATCACCTTGCACGGCTAACACTTGAACTCGGTACATAACACCGGTGCGATCTAGATGAGTAATAGCGTATGAATTTACTTGTGGCAGTTTTGTAAGCGGAGGTGCAGTCTTTCCATAGGAATCGATGGTTTTGGTAGCAAACATAAAGTTCTCTGTATCCGCTGAGGAACGTATATAGCATCGATTCGGCGAACGAAAACCGACCAATATAATTCTGCTATTGTTCTTCGGCATAGGAGAGATAGGCGGTTGTGTACATGTAATTGAGTTCCTGGTGTTCGTTGTCGGTTTGTTTTGAGGGCCTGCAAACTTTTTGCCACTTGACTGCTGTTGGGCATTCGTATTATCATTTTTTGACATTTCCATAAATTTTTCAACAGTTCCTGCGGAATGATTGACTGCCAGTTTAGGCATATTAGCATTCACATTATTTGAGTCAACAAAATTATAATTTGAGTTGCCAGAATTGTACAAAGACACACGCACCAAATTTCTAAATGAAAAAGAAAAAGTGGTTAAAGTCATTATTACATTTGTTGTGAGCAACTTACGGCATCGGAAAACATATATATCGATGCCTTTGCCAATCATTTCTCTGGCAATCGGGAGAACAATAGAAGTCCCCACAACGTTGGCATACACAGATCGCTGTCCGTTTGCAAACAACACAATCGCCATTTTGTTTGGTACCATTTGGTAGATTATAATACTAGAAAATATATTAAAAATATATAACGCCGGGTATAAACTTAACCTCCAACAATATACCTGCGCATCAACGTTAGGTCCAACATTGTTCGAATTGTGCAAATTCCCATCATTTTGATTTTGATACCTCGGCTTTTGAAAGCTAAAAAATAACTTCATAAAATCTTTCTCAAACAATTAAATTTGTAATACGATCAATACTTTTTCCTCATCTTGGATGTTTCAAATCACTCCCTACGGCAATTGAAGAAATTAGAAACCGGACTCAGTTTCTCAAATATGTTAAAATTTACTGTTATAGCAAATGACAAACGTCAACACAGTGTTGCACGAATTTGAGGTTTTTATTTCAATAATTATATCGTGCACGTAATGGCATAGATTTCATTTCATGATATTTATTTATAGCCGCCAAGTTACGTGCAAATTAAGTTATATTTGCATTGGAATAATTGTTCATCTGTGTAGTAAAGAACCCATTCGCATACATAGAAGACCACTTGTTTACTCTTAAGCAGACGACATTCGCTAACGAACTGAATGTGTTATAAATATAAAAATAAGGAAGACCGAAACAGTGATTGCACCAAAACACGGGACTAGTGATGAAGTCCAAAATAAAAAGACTATCATTTATATTATGAAAGAAATTATATCTGACAACAAAAATTTCTCCCATGACGATAGATTTATTGAATGAATATTTTTTAAAAAGTATAAACATCGTACGTAGTTTTATAAAAACATAATTACTGTATCATTGTGACAATTACTGTAACAAACCACATAGAAAAATGCATAAAAATATACTGTTAATTTATGGTCAGTGATAACACTGGTTACTTTAGATCGATCTGAAAGTCAAGAATCAATTCATCAATTAAATCATCCATCTGGACGTGTCTTATTCCATTTTCAATTTTCAGCACTTTGTTTATACGATGTTGACTATTTAGTACAAAGCGTCGTTTTATAAAATTCTCTACCAACTTATTTGAACTGGTGGGGCGTATACCTTGTTTAAAAGAAACGAAAAATAGAATTAAAATACAGTTATGAGATTTAATTGATGTTATCGCACACAAAATTAATTTCACATTTTATAATAAACGAATTATAACGTTTAAACGATTATAAACGCATTTATCATTATGTACTGAAAATACTTCACAAATAGTGTAAAAGAATTACTAGAATTTTGTAATAAAAGAGAAAATCAGCAATTTTCGATTTTTTAATTTATGAACGGGTTACTTTGTAGACTGCAGCCAGTCATACTCATCATAGGGATGAGCGAATAAAGCTGCGAAACCTTAAAGGACCAAACACAGTTAAGTCGCCGGTCGTAGCGCCCAAGCAGTGATTTTCAATTCCATTCATATACGAAAAACAAACGGTCGCTCTAAACAAACCAGGAAGTTAAGGGCTTTATGCAAATCGAAATTAAGGCCTTTCCTTCGTTTCCTTTTATATTTTTCCGTACTTTTTTTCTTTTGAGAGCTTGACACGAAATAACAAAATGTTTGTGCTTCTCAGTGCTGTCCAACTGAAGTCGAACATTTTTAAGTATTGGATATTTATATTTAGTGAAAAAACGAGAGGAAGAATTTTTTCGTTCGGGGAACTTCATCTAAAGAAATTGACGAAAATTTGTATACTGCAAAAATGTTAGACGTCCCGTCAAAGACAGCGTAGCAATCTTTCAATGAGTTTCGGTTTACGTAATAAGGCTCGTAAACGAAAAAACAAGTGACTCGTTATCGAATTAGAAATAATGTCGCTGAGAACTTATGCCGCAAACACATAGGAATTCGGTGCGAATATTAGGGCTGAACTGTGAACATAACACACGCTCTTATGAGGAACGAAAGAAAAATAAAACTCGTAAAAAATAGAAAATGTTCTATTTTAGGGTGCGTGCCTCTCTTGTTTTTGTATTCGTTGGATTGACCAATGAGAACAGAATATTCGCAGTTCGCAACGGAGGAAATTTTATTTATTCCGAGTTTTGAATAAGACCCAATGTAATTTTGCAGCGATCTGACAATGTTCAAGATATTACACACCATTGGTTCCAATGCAGGTTTTTACTATTTATGGGGGCGTTTACGAAATTGATCATTGGACTACATACAAGATGTAAATGCACGGAAGAGATTGTAATATTTAAAGCAAAAAACGCGTTATTGCGACATAAAAGATAATTACCGTAAATTTTGCAGGTGACCGTAGAGCAAGGAATGTTTAGGCAATCTGGATAGCGTCTAATTTGGTCCATGGTTACTTTATTTTCGACAGTAGTATCCACATCAATAATGGTGTATATATTTTCATAAATGCTCAAAATCTGCACGCGACACCATTTCTCATCTATTTTCGCCAAGCAATATTCGTAAAGTCTGGGAAAAGTGTACACAATTAGTATTATTTACGTATATGGATTAAATCTCCAAGAATAGCAGATCAAATTCTTTTGACCCTTTGGAATTATGCAAATTCAAAAATTTTTTATTTACTAAACATATCGGAGTATTCAAAATGTGTGACAAATCTCATGACTATCGCAAAATTTAATACTATTTTATTTTGTTTAGAAAATTGCGATTATTTATTATTCCGTAAGTGCTAAGTATTCTTGTTCTTACTTACTCTGGTTTGTATGGTATACGATTATCCACGTAAATTTTGAAAAAAGATTCGATCATATCCAGAAATTTTTTATTGCTTCGAGCAACACAACCAAATAAACCGTCAATGATATCGAAATTGTTTAAAACCACAATAACAAAATCCTGATCGTTTTCATCGAACTGATTATGCTCGAATGGCTGAAATGTGAGCAATTATTTTGATTCATGGTTGCGAGAAAAACTTGTATTTTATTAAATAAATATTCTTACCGGTTTAAGAACAGGATTCTTACCAATCTTAACTTTTGAAACTTTTTCTTTTTTCTCATTCTTGCTTTTACAATTTTCCTCTTCCTTCGACCCATTTTCATTATTTGTCTTAAGGATATTAATATCCTCGTAGATACCCAAATTTGTCTGTTTATTTGCGAATGACGTTATGAGTTCATTAAGACTGTCAGCGGAATTCAATTGGCGTAAAAGAAATTCCTTATTTTCTTCGTCTTCTTTGCACTCTACAATAAAGTCCGTCTCATAAAATTGCTTAAGAAATTCTTCAATTTCCGCATTGATTATATAATTTTTGACGCCTTTGAGCTTTAGAGCCACAGTTTGTTGTAATATTTTAATGATATTCTCAGCAATTTTACGCAATTCCATTAATTTAATTGTTTTAACAATCCCGATATCAATGAATAAAACCCGTATGGAATCGAAATTGGTAGCGGATAAAACTTGAACACGTTGATAATTTCCTTCATAGGTGGCTATAGCAAACGTGTTCGATGGTGGCAATTCTGTCATCATTTGCGCCGAAGCACCGTACTTATTGATAATAAGGTGCCCTTTCCTGAACTGTTCATCATTCTTTGGCTCCAACGAACGAACGTAGCAAAGATTCGATCTGCGAAAACCGGTAAGTCGTACGTGACTTCCATTCTTTGGTAATGGTGATATCGGAGGAGCAGTTCTAGTTGCTCCCTTTATCGGCACCAATGGCCTAACGATATTTAATAAAATGTTTATTAAAACTTTCTTATCACTATCTAGTCTATTTCTGGAATAATTCCTTTTTTAAAATTAGGTCCACTACTTACGGCATCGAAAAACATGTGAAACGATGATTTTGCCAATCATTTTTTTGGCATTCCTGAGAACAATAATAAGCTTCACATCGATAGCATGAAAATGTTGGCTCTTTTTTACAAAACAAACACATCTAAAATGAAGATTTTATATATTTTGCACACTCTGCTGAACTTTTTTCGTTTATTACCTTTTGATTTGAATGATGCACTTTTGGATCTATGCTAGGGTGTGGCAAGGGTTGAGGTAAACCCATAAAGTTCCTATTATGTGTATTGACAGGATGCAACAAATTCATCGGAGGAATTGATGGAATAAAGAACGGAAAATTACTATAAGGCACGTTCGGATTAGGAGTTGGAAGCAAATTGTTGGGATTTTCTTCAACAGTTTTCTTGTTTTTATTGCTGCTTTTTTTATTCGCCGACATTTCAATTCAACCAACCTTTAGATTTCTACGAGCTCACAATTGTGTTTATTGCGTGTCAATAATTCTATTCGGGGAACAACCCAAAGAAGTTTTAGTGCTTCCAAGTTTTCGTGTAGTAATAGATTGACAGAGTTGCTGAAAATATGATTTAAGTGAATATATTTTATGTAAAAAGTATTCATAATAAAAAATCATAACGACCGCATAAGGCACGAATATTATCCATTTTGTTTTGATTCTTTCTTTGAAGCTTTCGACTGACAGATAGTCGGTATTCGTAGCGAAACAGCTATTGCTTTTGTTTTACAAAAGTGTTCATTAACTGAATTCCGTTTTAGCTTTCGAAGAAATGTCTGAGTCATACAAGTCGCTATCGATAGGGTACCCATATTTGTTTTTGTTATACAACAAGTCGATTTTTTTATGATATGGAATAGCAGACGAGACGACAGTAATAAAAACGTAGTTTCCTCGCTAATACAGAATTTTCTATATAATTTTAATACAGAAAATTTTAAACGGAAGCCACAACGGCACGCACGCACTCCCTACACTACTGTCGATTAGTGCTCTTCCTTCACTGTTTTTGTGGAAATTATGGATTAGGCAAATATATCATAGCACAACAAATAGCTCAATGTGGACTCTCACAGCACAAATTGGACTTTTTACAGTTGAATACATTTTCACACGAACGCCAAAAATACACACCTATACAAAATGGCATAGGTTTACGACGCCACTACTGCTTTAATTTTTTCAATTTCTTCTTATTTTTGTTTTTGTTGGCGACTTTAACACAAGTCGAAACCTCTTTTGCTGGCATCTGGTTTCGGTGTAATGACCCTTGAAAGATAAATATAATTATGCTATATCTCATAAACTAAAAAAGCAATATAAATATGAAATAGCCTATAACAAAGCTAATAATAATATATTTTTATGCCAGTAGCTGTTTCATCGAAAAAACAACCAATATATTTGAAAGAATCTTCGCATTTACATTTTTACTACATTTAAGAAAAACATTTACTACATTTTTTCACTATCTATATACTTAACCCACGTAAATATGTTCATATTAAAGAGACAATATCTCATCTCCTTCTGCATACATTTTTTTTTATTAAAATGAACGCAGCAAATTTTGCAAGATAGCACATTTGAACTTTTTTTATATAGATAACTATTGTGAATCTGACCACGTTCTACTACCTCTTATGCAAAATAACTTTGTATTCACGAGAATTCTACTGAGTGAGGGTTGTAATCATTGCTGCAGATGAAGGCATATACTAAAACTTTCTATACTAAAACTTTGTTTTTATAAGAGAATTTTAATGCTTATTTGTTCTCTCTGCCGCGCCAAAGAAAATCGTAACAAAATGAAACCTCTAGGTTTGCGATAGAATGCTATTGACTGAAGATTGTAATCCTTACCGCGGGGAAAAACCCCTACATATATTTCACAGAGAAAAAGCTTAATAAATAAAAGAAGTACTAATAATGTAAATATGAAGTTTTCTTAAAAAGTTCAAGTACTCCAATAAAATAGTTACCAACATATACGTAGGATATTAATGCTACCTTCGCACGTGCCCGGATGTTCTGCTATTACAGTTTATGAGGTATAGCCGAGCAGATCGAATTTTAAGGGTTATAATTCCTAAACCATGAGAGCCGGATTAAAAAATAGGATTACAATTACGCAAAATTTTCGCTTTTTACTTTTTTTGTTGCTTCTGATGTCGCTGACGCTGTGATATATTAAAATAATAACACTGTTTTGGCACTCACACAAGGTTTGGGAGATGTAAGCTCTTAAAGTTAAATATGCCCTGAATTATATTTCGTGAATTACGAATAATAAACATGTGATTATTATTAGGTTTTTATAAATTTTATTCTCTGCACAATTTATAATTAACTTTTAATGTCTCATCTACATCTACGTCAATATTTCTTTTCATGATACAACACTGTTTGCTTGTAATTCTTCCATATGGCAACATTGATAACAGTTTAACTGTGTAGATAAGATATCTCTGGGTTGAGAAAACCCGACCCGCGTTCTTTATGTGGCACGCATATTTTATATTTTTGCTCGAAAAGTCAAGAAGATTTGCGATTAGCAGTTTTTACATGAGAAAATCTTTCCTTTTATTTAAATATAATTATTTCCTTAATTCTAAGTTTTTTTTATTTGTTACCGTCCACCGTACAGCTATAAACAGAAATTCAATGCGAATATTCGGTGCGAAAATTCGACCAAGCTGTCAAAATCGTACAAGCTATCATGGGCAATGATAACAAAATTCCGGCACTACTTGTGTCCAGGACAACATAAAAGGTGGAAAACGTTCCATTTTGCTGGTGCGTGTCTTTGCTCTTCTTGTTTTCATTGTATTGACCAATGAGAGCCCGTGTTATCTGAAAGTGCTGTCAGAATTTTCGTACCCAATGTTCGCACTGAATTTCTATTTGTTTACGGATATAGCGATTCGTAAAAATTAGACGCCAAGGCACTTTTTGTCGAGGTGAATTGCGAGTATTCAGTAACTTCATCTCTGAGGTCTATGGCAGCAAATTGAATTAATAAGTTGCCGGTGTTCGATTCGTTTCATTATTTGTGCGGTTGACCATAGATTTGTGTTGTTTGAAAGAAAATGGGTTCAAATGAAGGACAGGAAATCGTCGAGAGAATGAAAACTTGGAATCCAATGAAGGATGCATTTCATAATTCGCAATTTAATCAATATTGTAGTGGGCCAGGCGCTGACCTAGATCCAGAATTGCAACCATCCGAGTTGGCTAAACAGGATCAACAGCGTTCTCTCAGAAATGACGGTGCTAACTCTGGTTCTCGTGGTCCAGTTCCATACTTGTTGTTTAAAAATGTTCCAAAGCAAATGACCGCAAATGCTTTGCACAATATCTGTAAAAATTTCGGGAATGTAACCAAAGTACGAGACAGTAAAAAAAATCCTCATTATTTCGCCGATTTTGCAAGCCTTGCGTAAGTCTTCGAGTTCACTAATTTAGCAGTATACGATATTTACAAATAAAATAAAAATACTTGAAGTGATATGGAAGCTGCCTATCGTGGTTTGGAACATAACTCCTATGGATTCACAGTTTTAATTGGCCGGGAGTTCAGTGATCAAACGAAATATCTAGCAAATGGATTAACTAAAAACGCACAGGCAGCCGCGCCAGCGAAGGAAAATATAATAGATTTGGAGAATAGGTTGGTGTTGGTAATTTTTAAGAAAACTACACGTCTTATTATTGCCCTATTTCATTCAATCGTTAATAAATTAAATAATATTTATTGCGGAATTTGAGAAACTAGCACTCAATTTGGCCAGTTAACTCCTTTAATAATTATTTTCGTTTCTTCGATCGAAATTAGATCGGAATTTCTTATCTCATCTGCAAAAAAGAACGGGGGAAATCTGTCAAGAGGTAAATTATATGAGACACTTCTAATTCTAGTAATAGTAATATCGGATTTTGCTTCAAGCATTTCAAAAGTTATTACTAAAATCGTTTTATTAAAAAATTTTTTTTAATAATTAAAGATTTTTATCGTGATATCCGAACTTCCTTAAGTTCTGCCATTTGTATTGCAATTCTTGCCTTCTTCAGTTCCAGATCTTTAGCTGGATGTGTAACAAATGTTCTTTCCTAATTTCCATTTCTTCGGCCAACAGTTCATCAATTCTCGACATCCAACTTTATAATTTATATTTGGCTTTGTCTCTTTTTCTTTATCGCGGAATCTTTGAATTCCTTCTTAACTGCCTGTGTTAGCATAATTGAGGTGTAGTGCGAATGTTCAGGTTTCGAACGTTTGAGTTGTCCGCTTCTGAAGATGCTCTTATTGTTCGATATGTATTTAATTAATTTTGTATTGCAAACAGCTTTCTTCGACGCAGTTTTTGTATCATCATCATTATTGGTGTCGCCATTATGCAAGCACTGAGCTTAGTCGTTACTTAACTTTTTGATGACAATATGGTCACGATGTTGTCCTTCACCTGTGGCTTGTCGACTTACCCCTTCAGTAGTTTTTCGACGTCCATAAACATATTAAGCAGGTTCTTAACACGGCATGAAATCTAAATGAAGGTTTCTGAATGATTGTTAGGCTTAAGAAGGATTGAATAAAGCTAATGCTTCGTTGAAGATTTTTATTCATTAGCTGGTTTAGCGCATCTGTTAAATGCAATAGTTACTACTAGATTTTAAATACGACTCAACAAGATGGGGCTAGGTTTGAAAAAGATATAATGCCTTTATTGAACATACAATAATTCATATATTTATTATTTTTAGGAAATATATCGTGTCTCCCAAACAACATCCTAGGCCACATATTGAACATCAACCAATTGTAAGTTCTAAAGATTACAATACCAGTAATTTACTACAACAAAATGATCCACAACGTCATTTTCTAATTGAGGATGATGCGCACCGGCTAGAACATTCTGGGCTTATGAATCCAAACCTGGATATGAATTTGAATTCCAAATATAAATATCGTACCGGAAGAGCCTATATTGAGTAAGTTAGAATATTTTTGTTTTAATATTATTCAGCATCACGAACATTTTTCAGAATGTGTGAGAATACAAAAAAAATTATTTCTGACAAAAGTCGAGAGTCGTCAGGAGCTTTTAATAGCTCGAATGAAACCTACAGAAAAGAGTCAAAAACAATTCAAAGCAAATGCAGTCCATGTTCACAGTGTAGTCGTCTGTGCGATAGTGTTTGCGCTCGTTGCTCGCAATATTTTTGTGGTATTGAATGCCAACGCGAAGCATGGCCAAAACATCGTTATATTTGTGGAAAACCCAAGTAAATATTTTTCTATTGTTTGCATTATTTCTTCATGTTAGTGCTAAACAACAACTTTTTAGGAATTTCAAGCAGAATTTTCAACCAAATCCCGAAGAAGAAATTAAAAAAATTGATAAACAACTTACTGAAACTTCATCTTGCGTTGCTGACAAATCTCAGAATTTCGCTTCTGCAAATAAAGACGAGCATAAAACTAATAAAAAAGCTGAGCCATTATCAGTTGCTAACAGTAATAGCTTAGCACTTATTGCCGATAGTAAACCTCTAATGACTCCAAAGTTTCCACTTAGTGGTAATTTGGTAACACTAACAGCTATTAGCAAAACGAACGTGGTTTTCTTGCGCTCCAAAACCTATGAAGATAATTTACTCTTCTTCAAAACAAACTCGGCCATACAATCTGATTCTAAAAATCTAAAACCTTTACGTACAATTCCAAAATGCGGGCAGATTGTTGTAACACGTTTTAATGATTTGTTCAGTCGTGCAATGATTCTCAATACGGACGATTTAAATAATATTAAACTGATTCATATCGATTATGGGAATTTGGATATAAAACTCTTCGATGAGTTGTACGCTGCTCCTCCTTATTATTCTGATTTACCTCGTTTAGCAGTTCCAGTTATTTTGAAAAACGTACCCGATGTTTACATGACACAACAAATACGTCAATTTATGTATTCATATTTGGATGGTGTTGATTTAAAATTGAAATATAATGAAGCTGAAGATTTTAATAGGAGTCGAGGTGTGCATGAAGTTGAACTCATAGATGAATCTACAAATCAGAACATTAATGATGTCTTAATTAGGCTTATTAAACCGGTGGAGCCGACTTCATGCAGCGACATAGTTCTACGTAGTGTAAGTTAAAATAGAATATAGATCTTCATATGAATAAAATCTATTATTTTTTCAGCACTTGAAGCATCAGTTATTGCCGGGAGGTGAGAATATAGAGTTGGTAGTAATGGACAACTCTTTACTTTGTACTGGGTTCATTTCCTGTACGACAAGAGAATACGCAATTGAAATTCGGAAATTCGAAATTGAATTACAAAACTATGCAAATTCTTTGCCAAAGCAAAATTACGCGCCTCGGTAGGAAGAAATATAAATAGAAAAATCAAAGCTTTTCTTGAAAAAATCGTTTTTTCTTGAAAATATTTTCCAGTATTGATGAACTTTGTATTGCCAAATATGGTGTTGATAAGAAATGGTATCGTGGTCGTTGCCTGGATCTTGTTGGTGATGGGAATCCTACAATAATTTTCTTCGACTATGGCAATATTTCAATCGTAAACATAAAAGATATTCGTCGTTATCCGCCACAATTTTCTTTTCCAATTTTTACATCAGACTGTGAAATAGAAGGTGCGTTTCTGACCAATTTTATGATACATTAGCTCTTCATATACATAATCGATCATTTGTTTAATAGGTCTACCGGAGGAATGCAGTAAAAATATGGTGGCTAGGCTTGAGGAGCTTATACCTAATGGCAGCACATTAATATGTGATTCCATAACGGTTTACGAAGAAGAGCTCTTTCATGTCATTAAAGTTAATAAGGTGGTGGAAGTACTTAGACAGGAGGGGCTCTTAAGCTCGTAAGGTTTGACAACTTAAATTCAAATTGGTTACGGCTATCATCGTTGATACCTACACTGATAATTTTAAATATTCAATCGATGATTCGCATACATAATTATACATTGAATTCATTTTAGTATTTTTGGAGCAACTTTCATTTTAATATTTTAGGATCGAGAATATTATGTTGAGAGCATACAAATTTTAATATCATACAAATTATAAATCTATTGTAACTGGAAAACTTTGGACTTGAACTTTGTTGAAGGACACAATGTTTTTATATTCCAGCAATTTCTGCACTTATTTTTTTAAAACATTTTTGTCTTTTAAATGCTATTTAAATTAGTAATTAGTTCGTAGAGTTAATCAATGGTCACATTCGATGTTATCAGTTACGTTATCCCACATCTATCAGGTGGAAATGGAGATTAGCACATTAGAAGGTATAAAGCAAATTTAAAATTTTGCACTAGACATCACTAATTTGAAGACTTATTTTAAAGCTCTGATAATATCATGCATAGATATATGCTAGTGGTTCGATTGTATAGTCAGCGCAATCATCAAATCATCATCCTTACGCAAAGTGTTTTTGTATACGGAATTTTATTCGAAAATATTTATACCCTGCATTCATTGAAGGGCGTATCAATATTTTTCCGTTTGTATTCGCACAAACAGTGCTCTAGGGTTTCCGGCTTTCCTTGCCAGGATCTACATAGATCAGAATTCAGACACTCAAATCTTGGGAGGTGACATCTGGATGCGTTGTGTTCTATATGTCCTATGTCTTGATTCCATATGGCAACTTTTTCGTTTGAGTCGCGTCGGGGTTTTCCCCATAGTAACTCAGTTTCCGGAGAACCTTCCAATTTATTCCAGACCCTGAGGGAGAGAGAAAACTGCCTATTCCGCTTTTACATTTATAATAACGTGAAGTGAATATCCTTGATGGGAAGGAGCTGTTTCTCTTGTATTATCCAAATGAGTTCAACTACTCTTCAGTCCATCAGCTTTTTTATTACTTTCAATATTACATTATCAAATATTTGCGCTCAAATTAAACAAACGTGTTTTTGGCCTAAAATCTTAATTTGTCTCTTACGTTCCGGTACCAGTTGCGACGATGTCTAGTCATTCATTATAACCGTAATAACTGCTTAACTATCAGCTAAAATTTCACAACTTCCTGTAGTGTTGTTATTTAATACCATAATTGAGACTTCGGCCTAATAGACCGAAGTCGAACTATGTAGCCTAATTACTTTGACCGTATTTGGTATTACCACAGAAGGACCCAGATCCGATACGGCCGTCCATTTTTGAGCCTCCCGTATATACCTGGTTTTCTTGTTCTACGCCCTTTAGCTGCTCAGAAGCCTGTTCTTTCTTATTCGGTGTGATGACCATTGCCGGAGCTCGGCGACATGTCTTCTTAATGCGGGCACATGCTGGGTTATCCGTTTCTAAATTTATTTGGCGCACGACACTCTACGTTAAGTCCTTAAATTTTTTTGATTGGGGATTTTTTTTAATAAATTCTGAACCATAGAAACCATGTAACCCATAGAAACGGTGATAAAATGTCGCTTTGTGGTGTTCTCTCTAGCGCTATCCTTTCACTCATATGCCACATTGTTAACACCACATGTACCTTGTTCTCAACATCTGCTTTATCCACCTAGTTATAGATTTATCCTCAATAAATCAGCTCGGAAATATTATTAATATGGTTTGTAGTTACGTTATTGAAAGCTTCCTATGCATCCATAAAGGCGGATAGAGTTTATTGCCTTAATCCCATAAATATCCGTGTGAAGCTATACTTCTTAATGTGCTGTTTTCACGGATGTATTCCTGAGGTTAGCATGCCGCTTAAGCCTTATTATTTTTTCCTTGATATTCGTTGAGTGTTCCGATAGGGTTTGATGTTGATAAGTTTTGGAACGAGTTTCCGTCATCCCTTTTCAAGTTTGGCTTGGGAAACAAATCGGTTTCGGCGATGTGCCATCCTCAGTGTTTATTTTCGTTCTATGATTTGTTTATTTCCTTACGATTTTACTAGATACACTTAGTGATTATATCATAGAAAATGGCTTATTTCTATTATATCTTATTTCTATTATATCATAGAGAAGAAGAGTCCTAGTTCAAGGTGAATAGAAACTGAACAATTTGGTTAGCTTCGGTTTCACTATCTTTCCACAGTTTTCAAGTATGGCTAGGAAGTGATTGTTTGGTTCTGATGCCTTGTATAGTCTAAAGCTTTTTGAAGTCGTCTCTCCGTCCCATCAAAGACTGATGAGCCGTGAACTTCCTCCATCTCAATGAATTGCGCTCTCGAGATTCCTCTACTCTCAAAATAGTTAGAAAAACACTAAATTTTTATCCAGAGTTCCGTTCTTATGAATGAATGGAATCATGTTATACATATCTAGCACCTGTTACGTATGGCCGGTATTGATAGCTACGGATCTGTAATGTACTCGATCGTCAGGTCACCCGAGATCTCAACAATGTTCCTAGCTTGTTGCTTCTTCTTCCTGATGGGAAGATGTTTTTTTCTCAATCAGTACAAAGGTTTCTGAATTGCGGGTGCTTGACTTGTATGTCTAACTGTCTTTTGTCATATGTATTGTACACTAATGTACTACTACTAGGCACTAATGTATAGACACTTATGAAAGACACAATATCTGTTCAATTCAGAATTCAGTTCATTGGTCCGCCATATATTTATCTTTTGTTTTTTTTTTTTGTTTTTCTTTTATTTGTTTCCACTGAAATTTAGCTTATTAGTCCGGGACAAGAACACCAAACGTTTATATTCATATTTCCACTTTTTTTTTCTTTTCTCCATTTCGTGTTCATCAACGGTCGCCTCATCGCTCGGTTGCCCGTCAAAACCTCGATCAGCAACCTTGAAACCTTATGCAACATCTTTTCCTTGAAGTTACATACTTCAGCCGTTCGGTAGTTTTCTAAATGACTTTGAACGACACGAGAATCAAAGAGGAGTAAATGAATTTCTCTCACAATATTTTTAAGTAAATTTGTTGGAATTGACAGGAAGAACAATATTTATTTAAGAACCAGTCTACATTTTAATATGTTTTCGAAAAGTTTACCTCGATTTGATAAAAGTGATATTGGCCTGAAATCGGATATGACGTACGAATTATCGCGTTTCTAAATTGGTTTGACGATGTTGGAGACTTTCCGTGCGCTGGGGAAAAAACACTATTAATAGTGTTGTTAAGGATCAGGATTATTGTCAGAAAAGAAAGAACGTGGTATGGAAGGTTTTTAATGATGTAGTTTAATAATAAATCTGGACCTGCAGATTGTTCTAGTAAGTGTTTCGATAATTTTTTTAGAATGGTAGCGTTTGCGAAATGTGACGGGTCACTATTATTTAGTGCATTAGAACTGGTGGGGAAAATGTAGACTGGATGGTTGATAATCTGAAAATGTGGGAATCATTAAGTGCTTCATTCGAAAAGAAGTCCGCACTTAATCAAACACTTATACGGAAGGAACTAGCAAAGCTCAAACTCCGAGAAGGTGAGGAAATGCAACCGCATTTATTGAAATTTGACTCCCTGATTCCAATGCGAAAGAGATCGTTGTCATATGAATATCCTTTTGTCTGAAATTTGAATCTGCCATGAAGCTAACTCCTGAATTTGCAGTAGGCTTTACTTCTTTTGCGCGGCAGTCCTTTTTCATGTGACCGTACCGACCACACTTGTGACATTTTCCATTGAATTTAACTTTCCTTTTCTTTGTTGAAAATGCAGTTGCTTTTTCTTCTACTTGCTCTGATTGTCGTTGTTTCTTCTTGGATTCTTCTGCTATCAATCGCTCTTTTACTACACACAATGTAAGTTCTTTCGTAGAAGTGTTTGATTAAGTGCGGACTTCTTTTCGAATGAAGCACTTAATCATTCCCACATTATTTGTGCAATATATATGTCGATGATAATACTGGTGATTCATTATTATGGTGCATCATCATTTGCATGTATTACTGGAACTAATGTTGGCTATATAGACGTGTTAGGTGTAGAATTATCAATAACAATTTCAGGGATATCTGGTCTATTGTAAGAATCATATTGAGTCATAACCATATTTTCATCGTATTTAGGCGGATGAGAAGGTACTGTCTCACCCTTCTCGTTCATATTTGCTTTATGAATTAGATAAGATGTCAAACTATCAAAAATACCACCAGCCACCATAACACTACACCCATATAAATCTTTAAGTATCTTCATATGTATAATAGTGCTAATGATGTAAAATACAATGCGAAATACAGCATATAAACCCAGACAACCGGATGTAATATTGCCTAAAGTACTGAACCATCCCCACATTTTCTGTATAGTATTCTTCTTCACTTCTTCTAGAAATTTATCATCAATCATATATGATATTGAAGTACCTTGTCTGGAATATGTTTGTCCACTCATCCCTCGTGTGATGGTGTTAGCAATTGCAGCTCTTTCATATGGATTCATGAGGCGGTCACGTAGCTTCTCCGATTCATCGTATGAATAAATACCTGATTGTGCTAGAAATAGATCTTTATAAACGGGTTTGTTACCGTCATCCGGTTTAAGTCTATATGGGTCAGCAGTTACTTGATGCCCTTTTCTGATACTAAACCAAACACCTCCAATTTTGTATTGAGATGTTAGTATACCATCACAATCTACCTCAGTTCCATGTCGTTGTAATAGACGGGTTTTTGGAGCTAGAAAAAATGATTCATTCATATATGTTACTGGCATCTCATTATAACATGATATAGTTTCTCTTATCATGACCGGTACAGGATTGCAGAATGTTAGATGAATAACTTCACCAAGTGCTGTGGCGGATACACCGGGGAGTCCTGTGTATGCATAACCAAATTCTTGAGGAGATATAGAACCTAATGATTGCAGTGTCATTAATGCCTTACGTTCTACTTCACATCTCTGATTGGTGAGTTCATTGTACAAATTTGCCATTCTTGAACTCATAACCTTTTCGACAAACACAAATTTAGCATTCATGTAAGCCATCAGATCTAGTACATTCGGGTCTACATCATGACGTTTGAAGAAGAATCTGTTATTTTGAGATATAACTATTACTAGTTTGGGATGTTCGGTTTTATACGCCAAGAAAGCACATTGGTCATATTGTTCAGTAATTTTGAGTCCGAAGGATTTCTGTTGAGTAGAAACTGAATATATGGTAGAGTTATGTCCAGCTATTTGACTAATATATTTCAATGCAGAACCCTCATATAATACTATATGATTTTTCTCATCACATCTGGTTGTACTTGTACTGTCCCAAAATGTATATCGTCCATCTGCATCCAAACAATATGCATCATTAATACCACAAACTGTACCATCATTCAGTTTTACTTTGTTTGTATTTGTACTTATGTGTCCTGTATATGAATTGATAGTTATAGATATGGATCCTTGAACTATGACGTTTGACCATGATCCAAATTGATCATTATAATAAGTTCCGTCACAATCACTTGATCGCGTAACTTTTCCTGCAAAAATTATTGTTCGTGTATCAGTACTATTTGGTTTTAGCTCGGATAATACAAGTGTCGGTGATACTTGATAAGTACCTGTTTTATGCATATCATAACACTGGCTTTTGCTAATGTGTCGTATGTAACTCGCAAATCCTCCTTCTACTTCGCTGGCATGACTATGCATACCACAATGAGTTATATGTCTTATAATATATACTTTACATTGTTTTATTTCTACAGGGTATTCATCGGCTAATTGAACTAATTGTATTACTTCAGTGGTTTCTGTTGGGACTTCCTTGTTCGTTTTACACGGTTCGATTGCCTCTAATGATATTGTGGTTGTATTTAATCCTCGTCCTGCACAATTAAAGCCAATAAGACTTGAAGCAGGCGTAAGTAGCACAGACAAAACAACAACTAAAAACAACATTTTAATGTTAATGATTCCCACATTATTTGTGCAATATATATGTGGATGATACACCATAATAATGAATCACCAGTATTATCATCCACATATATATTGCACAAATAATGTGGGAATCATTAAGTGCTTCATTAAAAAGTAACAAGTACACAACAACAACAACAGAAAATAATTGCCGATTGTGGGATCAATCTCCATGCGTACTTTATATGAAGACATACTTATATGATGATTATACTTTCTTAATATTCATGATATTGAATCTACTTTTATGTTATACGACTTTGCTTAAATGAGCTAGGATTACTCGAATTACAGTGTCCTCAAAAAGGCATATCGACTGACCTATTTTGGTTATGGTTAAGTTCGGTGTGTGAACTAAATAGATCCTGTAGATGGTTAGAGATTGTAGGATATAGTTAGGATAAGTAGATCCTATAGAAATCTGGAAAGACTGCCTGTAGTCAATCACCCCAATCACTATTCTCGGCATTCCAATCATCGCCAACGGTAATATATTCAAGCCGGTTTGAAACATAATTTATTCTCAGCATCTCATGCAGATGCTAATGCCCCAGAAATTATTAAGCATGCGGAATTACATGGGACATAAATTGTTCCTATGAGTATATTCATTTAGGATATTTATTTATCACCACGTTTATTTCCACGACACTATTGAGCATCTGAAGTTTTGAGGATTTAGCTCCTAGTCGGGGAGCCGATAATTGGCGAGATGTATCATTGAGTTATCCCTAATGTGCGTTTCTTGAAGAAAAACAATGTGAATTTATCAATAACAGATCTAATAGTTCCATTTTTCTGCCGTCGTCTGATAAGGAGCCAATGTTCTTTTAGTAATTGGTTGTACTTTCCCTTGGCTACATCGTTTGGAAGAGATTTAGAACTGTTAAGAAAATCAGCTATTTTAGTTTCGAGGGCAAGCATTCTGGTTCGTCGAAATATTGTGCCTAGTTTGTGGATTTGTACGTAGCGGTGAGTTGGGAGCTTAGAATTCTACTCTACCAGTAAGCTGGACTTTTGAGGAAGAAAATTGCATATGTTCTTTGTGAGCACACTTCCATCTTCTTTGTTTAGCTTTATCAAGCAGGTTTCGTCGTTTCTTCAGGGACAATTTGTACACCGGGCAGCCTCTAATTTGCAGTTTGCCCTTTATTGTTGCAGTTTATACAACAAACATTAGACTGAGTGCTGGCTTTGGGGCTAGAATGGGGTGGTAAAATTTTTTACCGAATCAACAATTCTTGATGATTCAACAATTCTTGAATCAAGATGTTCTTTAACATTCTTTGCATTTGTTTTAAAGCGTCGAACACGCATTATTACTGAGGCCCGCATAAGCTCTGGGGGATAAAGAAGTGCGACTCCACCCAATTTTTGCTGAGAAACTCATCATATACGTATCCACGTTGTCAAAAGACAACTTGCTCCTATGTTTATACACGCTATTTTATCACGTTAAAAATCATTGAGGATTATTACAAACTTTATCTTTGTTTGTCTTATTCAAAAATATGTTTTATATATTCAGGCGTTATATTTACTAGAAATTGTAATAATTAAACCTTCTCAAATTTTATTTAAATCCTGTTAGAATCCTCGAACCATATTTGTACCAATATTTCGATAGCCTTTATGAGAAAGTTGATTGAAACGGTATTCTAACATAAAATTCTAAGCTGAATAAACGAGAAAAACTTTGTATTTTTAAGTTTTATGTAAGAATAAGATAAAATATATACTGAATTATTGAAATAAATGGCTTAATTCTTCACAAATATAATTACCCAAACACAAGTTGTGTTTTGTTTATTTGTTTAAGAACATTTCATTCGAGGAGAGTGAGTTAATTTTTAACTGCTTCTCAATAATTATTTAATTGATGGTTAATAATTCGGAATTGAAGGTGCCAATATTTATTAGCAGTAACCTAAATGGAAATAAATTTGGTGAAATTTTGAAAAAACAACTCAAATATTGAAAATATATCCATATTATTTGTATTCATTCCATACCATTTACAATGAAAAGGTTTTTCAATAAAAACGTATAAGTTTTCTAATCTGCTTTAACAAAACTTTGAAACGACTTCTGAAAGCGTGTTAGTTTATTTTTCAATAGAATGACGTAGATTTTTGTTTGAACAGCTTGCATTAAAAACTCAAAGTAATACGCGGTTCTTTGAAAGAGATTTTTAAAAATAAAATGAGGTTTAGTTGAGTTGAAGCAAGGAACGCGTATAACTTCGAGTTTTATAATGCTTTTTGAAAGATTGTTAGTAATTTACTACCTGTACGTATTTTACGTGATGGAATACATTTCAGTAGTTTTTTCCATCTCAGGTGGAAAATTAGTTACTTCATTTGACGGTAATTATCCGTTTGATATTATCATTTTTTGTGTCTTTTAAAAGTGTTAACGGACACTAAATAATTGAGCGTCCTCTAATCGTAGAGATTCCCAAATATCCGTACGTGGTGTCGCTACAAAAACGAGATAGTGATAACGATACTGAATCTGCTCAGTATAAACATTTTTGTGGTGGCAGCTTAATTAATGAAAATTGGATTTTAACTGCAGCTCATTGTTTGTGGAAGACGTAAGATCTGTCGACATTCGAAGGTTTTTTTAAATTAAGGATTTTTCTTTTGGAACATTTTCAGAAAAATTAAACGAACCGTTGCTGTAATTGGTCAAGAGAACATATCGCGCTCTTCTCAAAATTTAAAACGTAACGCTATCGAAGCTGTCGAATATTTCCACTACCTCCCGTGAGTTTGTACGGGATTATTCTTTTTTGTTTGCGACAATGCGGAAATTTATTACAAAATTAATTTTTATCGTTGTCGTATTTTTTCCTGTTGACAGTTTTATGTTGCGGAATGATATCGCTTTGTTGCGGTTAAAACGGCCATACGAAGCGCCTCATATCCGAGATAGGAATAATTCTAGTACAAAGGCGAACTATATATTTGCAAAACTTCCAAAATATGGCATGCAAATCAACAAAAATCGTAATTTAAAATTTCAACTATCGTTATTTTGTTCTATCAGTCATTTTGAAAATCGGTAATATTTTCAGAAACCTGCAAAGTAATGGGTTACGGTGCTACCCATTATGGTGGAAATATGCAAAGCCTTCTTCGTGAAGGTGAAGTCAATATTATCACGAATAAGAAATGTGAAGAAATTGTGGGTCGAGTGTGGGCACCTCAGAAAGGTGAGAATACTATTTGTGCAGTGGGTGATAAACAAGATACATGTGAGGTGAGTATAAGTTTTGTATACTTCTACATAAAATAATGATAATAATAATAATAATAGTAATAACAAGTAAGAACGTTAACCTCGGCCCAGAGAAGTCATATATACCCTACACCCGTAATATAATTTGAAGGTCGGATCCTAATAAACAGTTGGCGGTGTACGGCTGTTTTAATATTACATTTACCTTTTCTTGATTTACTTCTCTTGATTTTCTTGATTTTTCTTTTCGGCACAACCTTTGTCAAAGAAATCAATCTAATCTAATCTCGACAGAATACATAATCGGCTTATTGAAAATAACTTCCTAGTAGAGAAACAGAAAAATGTTGCAATGCTTTCAGATAGGTTGGCTTTTGATTTCATGGCTCTCTCCTATCTTCTTAAGATATTGAAGGTAAATAGAAGTGATATAAACATCATTGATTGACTTAAAATTTTAATGGCTTCCTAGAGTACCAAACTACATGGAAATCGAATTCTACTTTTGCTTAGGGTTAAATCCTTTGAGGAGTTTGCTGTGAGGTACTAATGCAGGTTTCAAAGTTAAGACAGAATGTTTGGATGGATGGATGGATGATCTGAAACTATACGTTGGAAAGAAGCTCAAAAAAAGCTCAACCAAATTATTCAAATAGTCGTAAACTTCCACAAGGATATTTATATGAATTTTGGATTAGATAAATGTAAAATTTTCCTCCCCTCCACCTTCTTTTAATGCGTTACAAATGGAAGAAATTAATATACCCTAACCATTCGAGTGTAGGGTATAAGAATAATAATAACAATAAAATTGATAATAATGATGATAATAATAATGTTAATAATTATAATAATAGTAATAATAATCGTATTAATAAAAATAATATTAATTAAAATGTCGATCCAGGAATAGAAATTTCTCTTTACAGGGAGATTCTGGTGGTCCATTGGTTTGCTCCTACAAGGATCAGGATTACGTGTTCGGCATTGTATCGCATGGTGTTAGATGCGGCCTTGGCGGCGGCATATATACCATTACTATACCTTACCTAAACTGGATACAATCAATTATTAATAAGCCAAATTTATAAAAGGTCTTTTAAGTATTTAATTATTTTAATCATTTTTAATAAAATTTAACAGTTACATTACTTATTATTATAACTTACTAACTACGTTACACATAATTAAACTTTATATTGAAAAAAGCTTCCAAATTTTCAGCTAAGATTTAAGTTTATCACATTCCGTTGATTTTTCGTTGCAATGATCATTCTCATCAGCCACTGCGGAGGGTACCTCGACAATGCGATCAGATAATTTGCCAGTACTTGTTTCGGGTAAACTGAGTGTAAGTAGACCTGATACTAATAAGCAGCAACCGCAAATTGTTGTTGGAATATACCAACCCAACATACCCTGTAAATATTGAATGAAATACTTGCAATCGATCAGACTTCGTTCGCTTTGAATTGCACCTACCAGAATATCTACAACGTATGGTGCTGATATGGAGCCAACGTGAGCCCAGGTGGAGCAAGTGCCCAAGGCCGAATTACGTATTTCGGTTGGATACAATTCAGCCGTGTAAAGTGTGACGATAGAATAGGTGGCACTAATACCGAAACGTCCCAATAAAGCAAATGCAACGATCCAAACGGGGCTTTCTAAACATTTAAATCATTCTTTATAACTTCGATATTAATTGGGGAAAATGGTTCTTCACTTTTAGATTCCAGAGGATATGAAATTAATACATATAGTAGTATGTATTTACATATGGTAATGATATATGTAACGACTTACATTCTAGGTTACAAACTCGATATATAATAGTTACCTACGCTTTCCATCACAAAAGTACTCAGAAGTAAATAGTATTTCACATAGAATGTAAGGAAAGCGTAAGTATCTACCAATATTGATTAATACATGCGTAATAACTTTCGTAATGATTCCTTTCCCTACTGGGTCATTTCCGACAAACAATTTCGAAATATAAAAGAAATTCATAATTTTTTAAACATACCAGTCGATAATGCCAACATCATTAATAATGCTATACCGGTAAGTGTAAAAAGAGACATTGTAGTTATGCGCCGACCCGTGAATCTCAACATCATCATCGGTACCAGATACGAAGGAATATCAACAATACCAGTAATCGCAACATAAAGAAAACGACTAACAGCCAAATTCGGAGCATTCAGAGCTAGAGATAAATAAAAATGATAATTAGTTGTGTCTGAAATGGGATGGTGAGAGAGGGGGCGTCTATCAATTCTTACCTGTTACGTAATAACTGAGCGATGTGACGCAAAACATGAAATAAGAAGTAAATATTAATCTACGCATTTTCCTTGTGGAAAATAATTCAACAATTTGCTTTAGAGGACCTTCTCTAATTTTACTCCATGGCGATTTTTCAAATTTAGTCTCACCAAGCTGAAGAGAAAAACAAAAATTCAATTTAATTCACCTTTACAAATTAAAAATTATTTAAAAAATCCTTTTGGGAATGACTCGATTGTAACGAATTTGGATATTTGTTTTATCACTTCCTAATGAAATATTTTATGGTCTAACTTTTGTTAAATAATTAATACTGTAAATTAATGACATCTACTGTCAGTTTAAACGATTAACGCCATTAATCGTAAGGCTTGTGAATACTTTTCTAATAATTTTTAAATATTTTAATCAATTCATTTTACTTACCAGCTTCTCACCATTAACTGCTGCCTTTGGTAATGGCTTGATCTGATAGATGCATTTCTTCTTAAAGATAATCCTATAAGCTTCAGCATATCTGCTCTTTGCTATCAGCCATCGCGGTGATTCATTCATAAGCCTGTGAGTGAGTATAAAATGAGAAAAAAGTATTTCAGGTAATTTGTATTCTGAATGATTATTGAGCAAAATCGTACAAACAATTCAGTACGAGGAGTAAAGCCGGAAGTGTTAGCACAAGCTGAAGATAACGCCAAGATTCAACAAGATAAGCAGCCAAAGCCAATATCATTAATCCAATGGGATACGAACCCGAAAAAGCAATCGACATCCAAGAACGATGTTTCACGCAAATATTCTCAATAACTGCTTGTGGTGGAATAAAATGAAAACTATAGAAATTATTGATTAAAAGCATTCTCGTAATTGATACAAACGCATTGTAAAGGCAGGATAAAATAATCCCGAGGCAGCTGCTCCCAAACCGAAACGACCAAAAAGAAACAAACCATACCAAGGTGAGAATGTACAGCAGAAACTCGAAACGAGGAACGTCAGAGCACCCAGATTGAAGGCATATTTTCTGCCAAATCTACGAGAAACGTAATCAATACATATAGAAAAACGCATAAAACTATAAACATCAATTGTAATTGCAATTAGTCGCTTCGGGACATACTTATCGGCGAATATACCGAACGAGAATGAGCCGAAAAATTTGCCCAATGATAGAAATACTTGGGCGGATGTACGTTGTATTGCACGCTCACAAACAAGTTTCCATTCGGCAACAAAAGTACTATCCGGTTGATCGAATTCATAAGAACCTTTTTGCGCGCATGAAATCTCAGCTGGCGGGATCATTGAGGACATTCGAACTGTGTAATTAACGGCATCGTCATAGGACATTCGACTCAGAAGCTTATAGTCCCAATTCCATATGGTACAGCCTTTAGTTGTGAGATTCTTTTGGGTAATACTACGCTGTTGAGCGACCGACCAATTCGACTCTCTTAGATCGTCAACGCTACACCATTGATCGTCGGGCAAATGACCCAATAGCGTATAAGATGAAACATGGAAACCATTAAGGATATTCGGCGTAACGCACAGAAAGAAGAGGAACCTGTATAGTTAAGTAAATTTTTTAAATATTTAAATTAAAATATTTTATATATATTTTAAATATTTCAAAATATTTGGCCCTTGAAGAAAAATGACGTTTGTCCGTTTTTAAATGAAATCTTTAGGAAACTCTATGAACGATCGTGGTCGCTTTGTTTGGAATAGTTGTATTCAAACGGCCCCAACCGCTTAAGGTGTTTTACAGGGTTTTTAAACCAGAAACGCGATTGTGGGATTGTGGGGAAACTTTATTGCGATTGTGGAATTTTCAGCATAAACAAGCTTTAAACTCGATTAGCAAGAGTCTATTTTCTTCATAAAATTTTTCTATTTATTTTCTTCATAAATCGATTTTTTTGTTAAAAAACCAGTAATAAATAATTAAAAAAACAATAAGTTAATTTTGTTAATATTGATGTGGTTTTAAATTCAATAAAACTTTTGCGTCCATATTAAGATTCCCGAAATATTTTTGAAATATAATTGTTTAAAAGGGAGAACTTGGTAAATACAGTTTAGAAACAGAATTTTTTTCGCTCTCATATAGTTCCAGAGTTATAGCCCTTCGAAATGAGAAACCCTATGGTGTATATCTCTTAAACTTTACTACGTACTTATATATTGTAAATATTATTTGAGAACTTATTAGATAGGGTTCTTGTTATATAAAACAGCATTTTACCGGAAAATTGTGTTTATAAGAAAATAAAATTTAATTTTTTCATAATCGTTTTCCGTTCAATAATTTTTTTCTTGTATAAAATGTAGGATTAACGAATATAGTTATCTAGAAATTAAGAATGATGAGTATTTCCCTTTTCTATACATGCTTAAATCATAATGATCTGTATAACCTTTTATGAGTAAACTCTAGTTCTTAAATTCATAATCATGTAGTTTTGCCATAGTTTTTTGACTCCAAAAAAAAGTTTTCACCCATCATTAATTAACATAAATGAAAAGCAGTCCAATAAGCTTTCAAATAGTATTAATAATATATGTTAAGTACAGTTTAGGGGATATAGGTTTGAATTTTTCTAATTTCGAACGACCTTGGCTTTGAAACTACACCAGAACGGTCAAAATTACTGTTGTTGTTGGAAACCCTAGCAAAAGCAATAACAACAGCAGCTACAATAAATTTAAAGCAGTTAACTATCTTAGGATTAATCCGCATTCATACTTTTAGTTCTTAAGTAATTATAAAACGAATTCATATCAGTCGGCGTTAGTGGAGTTAAAATATACTCTCAGTGCGATCTTAAATACGATAATTAGCTAAACTCGATTTATTAGTGGGATTGGTGACAAATAACGATAATATTCAAACTATTTTACATTAGCAGAAAAAAGTTATTTTATAAGTAAAGTAAAAAATGGCATATGGTAAATGCTATAAAAATAAGGCGCGACATTCACTTCATTCTGATTCTTTAGAATCTCAAAAGCTAATTGTGAAAGAAAACATCCGCACATTCCACGCTTGTAATCACCATAACACCCCCTTCCCTCTCCCTCTTCCTTTTTGAGAAAGATACATGTGATTTAAATGTATAATTCTGTAATAAAGTTAGTCGTCTGGCAAAAAGTAGAATTTTTTCTGTAAAAAGCGAAAGATATCAAAAGAAATTATTCGAGTCTTTGAAAAGAAAAAATCGAAAATTTCACAATTTTAATATTTTATATAAATTAACTAAAATATGAGTATCGAGCTTAGTAGCTGATCCAGTACTTTATGTGCTTTCAATAATCATGTTTAACAAATTTGGTATGTTCGTTTAAGTTCATTTCATTTAAGACTCAAAATTATTCAAAATATTCAATATTATAATGCAAATTACGCAAAGCGTCTAAAGAATATCTTAAGAAAGAGACTCGATTACGATTTGAATACACGGAACGGATTGGCCTGGTATTTTGGAAGTCGCAAATGTTTAGTGGATTCAAGTTTAGCATCAAACTTTGTAGACAGAATTGTTTATAATTAAATAATATATTCGTCATTTATTGTCAATATTTTAAAAAAAGGGGGAAATAAGTGTTCCGAACTATAGAAAAAATCTATCGAGTTATTCGTTAGTTATAAGCTATTCATTTACTCTATATTTTCTTTCGATATTTTTTAGTAATTCAGAAATCATACAACGAGTGAGTCTGCTTCCCAGAATCAAAAATTATTGGAAACTATCGAATAATTCAATCACTTACTAGTTCGCAGTAATTCAGAAATCGTTCAGCGATAAAGGCCAATACCCAATTTATCAATCAAGAGCAACGAGTTAATTGATTATGTTGTTAACACATAAGTTGAACTTTTGCGATGTTCAAATGCCTAACGAATTGAGAATACCACTAAACTCGTTGGAACTGAAAAATTATTTTCTTAGGATTTTAATCGTCCAAATGCGCATAACGAGCTTTACCACTTCTAGCAATATTATTTTATCCGCGAAGTACAATAGGCCGAGAGAATGAATGAATGAAAAAAAAAATCATTCGATAGTTAAAATAATTCAGCAACTAACTATCGATAGTTGAAATCAGTCGAGAGCTCCCAAAATTAATAAATAACCAAATTTTTGGTTTATGAACAAAAAATTCTTAAAGCTTTTTTAAAGCTCTCTCATATAAAAGCTTTTATTTGAAAGAAAATTGTTAAGGTTTTCATTTAAACCGTTTCCGAATTCGAATGAAAGTTAATGATGTTTTACCGTTCAATGACTTAAACGATTTATTTAAAAGTCGGCGCACGTTTTTTGGAAATCAAAAATAGAAAATAGGAAATAAAAGATTTTAGTGGCCGTTAATTAATAATAAAAATATTTAGAGGTTGAGAAGTTGACAATTCGATAATTTGAAGGGCTAAAGCGTGAAATTAAAATTTAATTACTTCCGCATTGAATTAAAGCATTCTTAATGGCATTAAAAATTATTCTAGAGTCTTCTAAAGTTTGTCCTTTATTTACTTTTGAGAACATTTAAAATTGTAAATTGCATAAAGTGAAAGAAGGTGAATAATAATTAAATAATATTACTAAATCAAATATTTCTTAAACAATAGTTTTTAATGAACAAAAAATTTGAGAAGAATAAGCTGTTATTTTTTTAAATAATTCTTTGATCTTTGTTTAATAAATAATATCTTAATCTTTATGAATGTTATAAAAGTTAAGCCAATATTTTCATCATTCACAAGAGGAAATCATAAAAGATCAGCTTGCATTTTATCTACTTTATATCTTATAATCTTATAGTTTAGATCCAAACAAGAAAACAGACTATAGATAAATAACGTTATAAACTTTATGAGTCTTAGAAACAATTATTTGAGGAAGTTCCAAAAATCCTTAGTTCATCATGTGCTATGCATACAGATAATATAGTATATCATACATTATCATATTTATTAAGTGAAATATTGTTTATGATTTTATTTCTTAAAAATATTATTTTATTTACCAAACAAAAGTTCCTCCATTTCCGAGCCGATCGAGTTCTGTGGTCAAGATTTCTTTGAATTGATCCTCACGAATTATCTCTTTTGCATCTTCATTGCATTCTTTACTCATTTTGGTCATCTTTTCAATAAATCTCAATTTACGAAAAGTATGTTCAGTCTTTTTTAATTTATATCTTTTTCAGTTAATTTTTTTTTGTCTTTAGTTTAATTGAATTCTCATTTGTTTGTTTCTTTGGATCGCATTACGTTTGAATTGAATTACAAAAATTGCGATCACTTTGTTATTCTTGAATATTTAAATATTATTTTGTTTTAATTTATTCGTTGTTAAATTTTTTCACTTAAAACATTTTCATTTTCATTTTCGATAATTTGTTTTATGCTTTAATCTAAACTTATTTTGTGTGAAGACTTCTTTTTATTTCAGATCAAATAAATTTTGAATTTTTTATTTTAAAAGAATTTATGTGTTTGAAGAAAAATGTTTCGAAAACAATAGTTTGGCATCTAATGAAGAATATCATCCAAATTTAAATGAAAACAATTTTCTCACTAATGTTAGTTTTTTGCTGGAACGTGTCGCCACGAACGTGTTTAACTGACTAAACTTTTGCTGATCAATCTGTCGCATAATATGCAAAGAAAAGCACGAAACTCATACTAAGTTTAGAGATAACTTTATTATTGTATACCACTTATTAAGTGTTCTGTTCCGTATTGTTTTTAGAAGAGGGGTGGTGGAGTTGTCTATCTTCGCCTCTGCCGTCACTTCCGCCTTACTTGACGTCTACTGAAATTGCTCACGATAATCGGATGCGGCAATGGTCGTATCCTACAGGACAAGATTGATCAATTTTTAATAATACTGATTTTTTATTGAAAACAATTAACTATTTTTAAGGCTTTTTGATAGTTTGATTACATTTTAAGATTTATGTATAAAGTGGAAAAATATTTCTGGTTGTGTCTGGGTCGATTTCTGTCTGCTCGATGACCGATCCCTGACCGATCGTGGAGAATGAAACTAATTTAATAAATTAGATTAATTCTTTATGTTAATTCGATTCTAAACCGTTAGATTCTTCTTAGTATTATACCACCAGATGTCGCGGTTATTACGAAAATTCATAAATATTTTAGGATGCTCCGAGCATAATATTGCTCAAGCTTTTCATGAAATCCATGACAAAGGTAGTGGCAATATAAAGGTGACAGACCAGGTTAGAGGTTAATTAATCATGTGGGTGGTATATATATGCTTAATATTGCGCAATTATTTCCTAACATTATTTTATGAAATTATAAAAACATCGAAAAGAGAACTAAATTCAAACGATGACACCGCTGTAATCGAGGAAGTCAACTCTATTTCTTAGGTTTTGAGACAATAAACGGTAGTCAGTGGATTTTGATCGAAAGGTGTGCCAGGTATATAATATATCTATATATCTTGTTCTATTGTATATTGCGCAGAGAAACTATAGATTTTTTTGAAAGCAAATAACAAATTCAACCAAAACTTTTTTACGAGATCTATTTTATGAGTGGATTCTACAGTTAAACCAATTAGCGTTTCTTTATCTATTTTCTATCTAATCTAATAGTGAATAACAAAAATATTAATAGAGATATAAACGTCATGAGAATTAAAAGTATTTGCATAAAAATATCTTTATAGTGTTTATGATTTCATCACGTCATACACATAAATTGCGGTCCATAATCACATTTAAAAAACAGAAAAGATTTCATTTTCTCAAAACATTTTTTTAGATCATCAAACAGAAAGTTCTATTTGATAAATTTGACTAATTTACAAATCGGATTGGATCCGCAATACGAATTTCTTTAAATTGATTTTAAACGAATTTTTCCTTTTGGCTGCGTACTGTATTTATTGTTTGCTCATTATGATCTTTCTTTGTTAAAAATTCCGAATGGACAAAACCTTGACTAATCCGTCTGTGACATAATGGGCAGAATTGGCATAATAGCTATGGAATTGATTACAAGTGAGAAGATAATTTTATTATATCATACTATTTATTAGGTTGTTCCCCGGAATCGTTATTGTCGTTATTGGTTGTTGTTTTCTCTTTGTTGTTTGCCCATTGTGGTAAACCAATTTGCACATTGTGGTGATCCAAAGCCTCAGTAGTGGCATGTCGTGAGGCGGGAACAGCCAATACCCTAAATGTTCGCTTGAAAAAAAGTAATTACTCTTAGGCATTAAAAATTATAAAAGAAGTGAGGAAATTTTAGAGAAATCCAGAGGCAAGTATGTGTACCTAATATACTACATGACCAAACGGGCTGAGCGAATTAATTAAGTTCTTTACTTCTATGACATCTAAAGAAAGGTAAACCGTGATAATCAAAGACCTTGAAGTTCCACGAAAACACATCACTTCCTTGTGGGACATCGTTGAGGGACGTGTCGGTTTTGAGTTTTTGAACTATCGACTGATTCCAACTATCGATATTTAGTTACGGAATCATTTTAATTATTCAATTATTTTCTTCATTCATTCATTAATTCATTCACTCGACCTATTCGAGTTCAACTTATGTGTTTACAATATAATCAACTAACTCGTTGCTCTTTGTTGATTAATGGGGTATCGGCTTTTACTCGCTGAAAGATTTTTGAATTATTAAGAACTAGCGAATTTTTGAATTATTCGGTAGTTTCTAGTAGTTACTAATTCTGGGGTGCAGATTCACTCATTGAATGATTACTGAATTACTAAAAGTTATAGTTTTCATTCTATAGCTCCCAACACTATAAGGGGGTCCTTTGGTACAGCCGATTATTACTTAAAATTGAAAGTACTGACTAAACAATTGGACTAAATCAATTTCAAGTTATTTCTGCGAGACGGAAATGCGAAACGGAAGTAGCGCCTAAATTGTGTTGACATGATTGAGTAGTCAAACAATTATAAGCTATTCTTCAAGATTTCAGTCTTTAGATTCTTCAGGAAATTAAGAAAAATTTAATACTTTCGTAAATATATGAAAGTCGACCAAAACTCAAGATACAACCCAAAATCCTTGCCTCAAACCTTATGTGGTTTAAGACATGTTCAGTTCAGTTTCAACTATCCTTAAAATATCGAGTTTCCAGTTGATCGAACAAAAAATTGACAAAAAATTTTAAAAAATAGAAACGATGCTTCCTATATAATATATAGAAAAACATTTTAATACTTGATAATATATAATTAATTACGTTACACAAAAAGAAAATCAGTTTCTGTTTAAAATTAGATCTAATTCTTAATATTGCATAATGATAAAATATCGAAATCCATAATCAATTCTGATCAAACTCAATTAATAACTGTAATACCTCCGAGCCAGTGCTCGCAACAGCGATATAGCACCGTATGTAAACAGGCCATAATAGGTAACATTGTAAAGATTCAGACTGCTAATCCATAATTGTATTGTTGGCGTCATGGGTTTTGATTTTGCACAATTTTGTATCTCTGCAATATCCTGCCAGGTAACAGTCTGTGGTCGAACAACTAGTAAAGCGTTTAGAGCACCACGTAAGCCACTTTGAACAGCACCACTCAAGCAGCCGCGATAGCATGTTGCCGCCGTAGCCGATGACGACCAAATAATTCGGTTCCATGGCGTGGTAAACGGCATGGTCGTTAGGGGACTCTGGCAATATGTATGCTGTGTATACGTTAACGGCTGCAACATGTCTTCACCGAAATATTCAGCTAATGCCTGGAGAACAATTGAACGTACTATTGGTTCAATACCCTCCTCGTGTATGATAATTCCTAGAAACGAAAGGCGTAAAGACTCACAATTACATTGGAATTATTTAATTATTATTTATTAATTATTTAATTATTTTTTATTTATTATTTAATTACTTATTTATTTATGAGCGCAATTAACTGCAATCTCATGCAGTGGTAATACGCTCTTATTCCAAGTGTCACCTTCTCGTTAATCTAGCCATTTCCAGTTGCCTTTCAACCGTTTGACATTGCTCTCACTCACGACTGGAAGCGAGAAAACGAGCAGTTGCTTCTTGGAATAAGAGCAACAAATGCTGAAATCCGTATGCAATCAGTACAATTTATTTGTCCTATCATTCCATTTCTGAAATTCCATACCTGAGTAACTGTTCCATCGATATTCATTCCCAATAATTAGCATAGGACTGCTTACAAGGAAATTACCGGAATAGCCTGCTCTTCTCCAGTGTCCCTCATTGTATTGAGCGATAAAGCTAGTAATCATTTTTGAGCCACCATTCAATGGCGCTTGAGTTCTTCGTAATTCTTCGGGAATGGATGGAATAATTGCAATTTCCTGAATTTTATTCCAAGGTAATGCTATAATCACTACATCAGCAATGTGTGTTTCGCATTCGGAATCTCGTACCTCGATACGATCAACATACTGCTGTATCTCATATACTTTGCGCCAGAAAAGTATCTGCGCTACTTGAAGTCTGGTTTCAAAAACTTCCAAAAGTTTTTTACTTGAAATTTCTTTTAAGTTAGTCGGCAATGTAAAGTAGCTAAAATATAAAAATATGATAAATCGTTTAGTTTAATTTGAATACCAGAATCCATTTGCAATCAACTTACATATCCATCAATGATTTTACACCGCCACAACTATTACAGATGCTCATAAAATGAGCGAAGGTTACGTTCTGAGCATCCAAACCGCATATCAGTTGAACGAGATTCATCATAAATTTACGAGATTTACCAAAGAATAAACGATTGCAAATGTGTTTATACATCGAGATAGAAGGCGTGCTTAAACTAATTTTAAATTCGCATTACGTTAAGCCACATCATTATTGCAAAAAGGTTGTCACTTACTCCCAACTTCCGGGCCTGTAGTAGTCTTTCATTAATTCCAATTCGGACATGTAGCGACTTAATTCGTATTTAGCCAGTGTTGAAAATGGGCCACGATCTATATCCCAACACCGTTTTCGATGTGGTGCCTCTATGGATCTACGCTTGCTTGGTACATTAAATTCTTCCATTAAATTACAGATATGTGTTTGATTCTCAGTTATCCACTTGCCACCAATTTCGCCTAGGCGGGTCGACCCAATTTGTCCCCCTATGGCATCACTAGCTTCTAATATTTTGATTCTCAAGGAACGTTCCTTCTGTAATATTTTCAAGGCCGACGTTAGGCCCGATAAGCCTGCACCAATAATAATGACATCTACATCTTCGTCGGGCGGTTGTTGAATAGTCAATGGTTTAAAGATTTTTAATTCCATCTCCTTAATTAATGCTCCTATCTCTTGCTACGAAATTGAATGTTTCTCCTATTTGACATTTTTTTATAAATGAAGTCTGTTTTCTTTTTGTTTTTTTTTTTTTTTGAAAATTGAAATATTTTTAATTATTTGTTTTGTTAGTGCTTTAGACCGAAACCACACAGATAAAACATTTTTGATTCATAAGTTAAGAAAACGTTATTTTCTCCCAACACACATAAAGCAAAACAGAGTGACACAGTGCATATTAATTAATTTTTTTATTTCATTTGGTGTGCGCTAAACTTAATTTTCTATTTACTTTTTAGTTTTTAGTTCTACTTTTTATATGCAAGCTGCGTACTTATTACGCGATTTATCGATGGACATCGATCCTGCCGTGAATATTACACGTCCATTGCCTTAAAAATGACCCTAAAAGTATGCAGGCTTTTTTATTACTCCTATGACTGTTATTCTAGAAACAGATAGAAAATCTCTGGCGATTTCGATCGCGGCGATATGTAAGAAAAGCACAGGCTCTCATGGGAATTGAGAAATTAACTATCGCTGCTGCCTTTGTTGATGTTATGACGAAAACTGCAAAATTTTGTTCGATTTTTGTCATGGTTGCTCGCCTTGTTCTTCTTTTTACTAGGAATTGAAATCACACAAACAAAATTACTCTCTCTTGGCATTATCTAAATTCCACAATAATATAATTTGTAATTTTCGAGAGGGAAAATCTACTACTGTGGTCTCTCTATATATTGGAAGAACCTTAGATCATATATTTCACGTCGGTGTTCTCTTTAAATTACTTCAAGTCATGCTTCAGTTCATCTCTTATCGGACTCTGAAACTTTTTCTTCAAAATAGAAACATTTTTGTTAAAATTGATGGTTTTCGACGGGAAAGTGGCGAAGTTAATTGTGGCGTTTCTCAATGATTTATACTTGCCCCACATTTATATAATATCTTTATGTCCATTGTGTCCATTTTAATGATTTAATTGCTTGATTTCAAAGCAAGTGACCAGAATTAACAGTAGCTTCGAAGGAATGCTTGTCAATTCTAGCCTAACGATTAGGCCGAAGTTATTAATTTATGAAGTCTGTTTGCGCCTGCCTTTGGTTTATGGGTTCCCATTTTGGTTTAATATATTCTTTTTTCATCTCTTTCCCATTTTTAAAATTGTAAATCGAAGTTAATTTTTTAGCAAAGGCGGGAGCAAGCATGTTAACTTCCATCATCTTACAATTTCAATCATAGTATTTTAAACATGTTATTATTTACCAAAACTATCATTAGAGTAATACATGATAATTTTATGTTTTCTTATGCCAATTTTCGTTCTTATGGATATCGTTTTCATTAGTCTATTTTTCAATAAGACTCAATAAATTTAAGCTTAACCTTAATTTCATAATTTTTACTCAACCATTTAACGCATCGATGGTGGGCATAATTTCAGCATGTATGGATATCGCAGAATACATGCTTAAGTACGAGAATTGAACAACAAATTTATTGATCGCCTTTTTATACCACCGGAAGCTGGTATACAAAGTAAATGTGCTAAAGTGAAAGAAATACGAGCAAAATAAAATTTCGAGTAATTGTTTTTTATGTAAGGGTACAAATACTTAATTTTCTTAATAAGAAAAAGGAAATATTGTGGCTTGATAAATTAATTTTTGCATCTAGACAAATTATGGCATGATTCTTATCGTTGTCTCTTCGAGAAGCAACGTGCTTTAGACCGAGTGGAAAATTATCTAAACTATCTAATTTTTGTATCTTTATTGTTAAATGATATATTGCACCAAATGACGAACTTCAAGTTGCGAATTCGGTCAAGACGTTGGAGACATTTGCATACCGTTCACAATTATCACATTTTCACAATTAATAAATCAATACGTCGGAATTTAATAACAGTAATTAAGTATGGGTTCAGGGTTTATTATATTAATGGTTTAGTTTTGTTGTAGTTTCTTATATTGCAGAAGTAGGTTAATTTGCATGACGCGTGATAAGAAAACTTCACGCATAATATTAAACGCGACTATATATTTTTTCCCTAATTCAAGAGATGAATTTTACAATAATATTAATAGAGACAAAATTATATTAATTTAAAATATATTTATATAAAATTATAAACTTTTAAATATAATTGCAAAATTAATAGAAACGCTTGTTGAAGGTTTACATTTACACAAAATGGTTGTTATTCCCAAAACCGGTTTGTCTCCCGGTATTGCACTCACACCTAAAATGGCAAGCAATGACGTAAAATCGTGGAAAAAACCTACTACAAAATTTATCTCTAAATTGAAAGAATCTTTTCAAAACAAACATTATATATTCTTATCACTGCTATTTAATTAAACACATTTTTTAAAGTATCATCATAAAAAAAATCAATAAGAATATTTCGAAAAAAACATATGAATGTCCTTTTATATCAGTAAAGTGATAAAAAACGGCCATTATACGTTCATTAAATGCTAATTATGATCTAATTAATTAAATGCTAATTATTATCTCTAATTTTTTCTTCGAGAGTAATTGTTTTAGAATTGTTAAGATGTTCTATCATCATTTTTACGTTGCCTTTTTCTACTAGAAGACAATTCTTCACCCTCGAATTGATCATCTCCGACTTCTCTCTTTCTACCAAATTTCTCTCCATCTTCGATGGTTTCGAGCATTGGCCTATTATGTGTTTCGGGCAACATCAGAGAAAGCAAACCTCCAGTAAAAGCCAAAGCGCCGCATATAATTAATGGCAAGGGTCTCCATAAGCCGCCCAGTAAATTTAAATACGGCGCTAATATTCCACCAATACGAGCCATCATTGATGATGCACCCAAGCCGACATTCCGAACTACCGTCGGGAATTGTTCGGCTGTGAAAATATAGATGGTGCCATACGATGATGTTATGGCCAGTTTACCCAACATTGCCAACGCAATAATTAACCAATTCATATTTTCAGGTACAATAATCGTAAGTAGAAGAGCTGTACCGGCGACTAGCATGCATCCACACAATATCGTTCGACGGCCCCATCTATTGAGCGTTATTAATAAAAACGAGTAGGCCGGGATTTCCACTACTCCAGAAATAACAAAATTCAATAGAACGTTACCACCGAGATTGTTCGTATTCCATGAGAGTCCATAATACGTGCCGCTGTTCACGAACCAATCGAAAAAGATCAATAAAGTTTTCCTTCGTAAATTTGGATATCTTAATAGATCCAAAAAAGTTGCCTCTTTCTTTCCCGTAGGTTTATCTAAAGCTTCCTCTTTTGCTTCTTCGTCCTGATTTTTGCTTTTCTCCGTTTTCTCAAAATCTTTGTCAGTTGGCAAATCATCCAATAAATTATCGTAAATGTTTTGTGGTATTTTCACTCGATTAACGCGGGCTGCTTTTTCAATAACCGCAACCGCTTCCGCTTTACGTTGTTTCAAGAGTAACCAACGAGCCGATTCCGGTATGATCCAGTAATAACAGAGGAATACTAGACCTGGTAGTGAGAGAGCAATCTGTAGCCAACGCCAATCATGTATGAAGTATGCGAATGCAGCCGTTAACATGAATCCCACCGAGAAGAACATTTGACAGGCCACGCCAGCAAACAGACGATATGACGGTCCCACCATTTCCATGCCGATAACATACGCTACCAAAAAGACACCAGATGTAGTAGCGCCCAATACCATGCGCGATATTGTATAGGTCAAATATTCGGGAGCGATGCCAACAAACACGCCAAAAACAACTTGAATCACCAACGAGGCGAAGAAAATTGGTTTGCGTCCGTACTTATCTGAGAGTTGACCAAAAATCATGCTCCCAAGCAAAACACCAAGCATAAATAACGAGTCACTAGTTGGTGCTAACAATCCGCGATTGCAGACCATATTCCATTCGGTGACAGCTGTGCTCGAATATTTTGAACGATCATAAATATAGCGCGTACATGGAAGAGTACCATTCGGCGTTACAGATATCGATCCTTGCAGATATTCTTCCGAATAGTCAACATTGAAATATTCACATGTTCGCCAACGATTTGTGAGCGTATCTCGAGGGTAACTTAAATTCCACAATTCGATCGGTAATGCATCATAGGCTGGATGTGTTTGATTTTCGAAGGGCAGTTGGCAACGAAAATCGGGTCGAGCCAGAAGAAAGACGCCAGACAACTTGTGAAAGGCGCAAACGATGGCCGGTAAACAAAGCAGAAAATAGATTTGCTTTTGATAGCGGCCAAAATCGCCTAAATACTCTATGACAGCATCATAGCCCATGCCTAACGCTCGTCTTCCAGTAAAATTTTAAGCAATAGCAAAGGCCCTATGGGTTTCTGTGTCGCTTACGAAATTTCGCCGATTTTTTGTTTTTAGTGCAAGTCAAAAAAATAAATCAATCAGCATTTATTCAATTCAATTAATCGTTCTCCCTCTCTCTCTCTCTTTGTCTTTCTTTATTATGATCACGTATTATTACCAGTGAAGTTTTTATCAACAATCATCATTGCAGATTATGTTGTTGTAAGAACGTCGATTACCGACAGGATCGACGGTGCGATTCCTTTTAGATCCTAAGTTTCTTGGAATCGATTGATATCAATAATCATTTTAGCTGAATTATATATATTATATATAACTAAAGCAACCATAAAAAATATTCGCGAGCTCGCGACAACCACGCACCAAACCGCAACCGCACACGATCCTCGCAGAAGAAGAACTAACATAACTTTTTAAATGAAATGTATTGCATTCTCGTAAATATTTGTTGTCAGCGCCTCTCATTTTAATATTTAAATAGCAAATAAACACTTTAATGGTATAAACAGATCAACATCGTCCGCGACTTTAGTCACAGTATTTCAGAAACCTGTAGTCGATAATAACTTGACGGAGAGAGAAAATTGGTTTGTGAAATGTCAAAACTGTTTTGAATTCCGAAAGAGAATAAGAATGAGATCAACGACAACGACGGACATTTCGCAGTTTTTTCGATGACGCTGACAGAGGGAAAAAAGAGAGAGAGAGAGCGGAAACAGTTTATTTTCCCTCGTTTCTCATGAGAGTCTGATCTATTTTGCCATGACGCTACGATCAATGTCGCAAAAAATTTTCTGTTTGTTTACACAATTAATAGGTTAACACAATTAATTAATAATAACTGATAATTTCATCCTTCTCATTATAAAAAGATCGCTTTTAAAATTCCTTTCTAGAATCGAATAAAACACTTTTTGGTTCTCACTCTCATTTATCTTCACATCCATTTACATTTCTCTTTGTTTGACCGGGCATTTTATATTTATCTTTTGTTTATCATTATTTTTTATCATACTATTTTTAATCATTATTATATGCATTTGGATTAATAATAATAGATTTATTGCCCTGAGTTTACCGTTAAAATTTATGCAGTGATCGTGGCGAGTGGACATATGATTCCTTGTTGATTCGTCGATTATTCCGCTTGGCGTTTCCGTTGATTAAACCGCTTGAAGAATCAAATATTTCGCATTTATATTTGCAAAAATGATCTATTTCGCAAAAAGATTAATTTTAAAATACACGAATGCTTATAAGTTTGATCGTTTATCTATTCGTAATGCTTTTATAAGAAAATAATGATTAGAAATATATTTATATAGAGGTTAACAAGGTTGGACCATTGATTGGTTTTTCTGTAAAAGCGCGCAAAAAATAGTGAATAACTAAGAACAGAAAGTTAACGAGGCTGTCTCCTTATCAGCGGATCGTAAGAATAGTATTGTGTTTTAATGGCATTACAGAAAAATAAAGGTTAAAACTTCGTCAAAACTATTGTATTGAGTAGAATTTATTTAATGATTCATTATTAAGATATACGGTAGTACAGACTATTTAAATGGTTTTATTGATTTATGATATTTTAATCTCATTAAAACCATTCTCGAAATTTCTTCGTTACCTTTTTTAAAAATTTGTTCTTCTCTTTTATATCAATCGATGTGAGAGCAATAACAAATAGACAAAAAAGAAAAATATAGAAGTATTAGTAGTTATATTTTCTTAACATTCGTAGTTTCATTCATTCTGATTCAATGCTACATCCAATCGTTTTTTTTTTTCTATTCCACTTTGTTATCTGTCAAAAATAAATTTATTTTTTTCGAAGAAGAATTTCGATGAATTGATCGAATAATGAAAATATGGGTGTAAATAATTTAGCATACAAGAATAATAAGAATAGTAAGAATAAAAAGGAATAATTAAATTCGAATAAAAATACGTTATATTTTGCCAGCAATTAAACTACAGTCAATTCCACACTTCTTCAACTCTTTGTCATGGTCGCACGTGCGTACATGTGTATATATGTTACATGCACTTCAATCTTAAACGATTTTAAAGGCACGCGATCGCAAGAAAAGTAAAAACCAATAAATGAAGAAATGAAAATAAAGCGAAGTAGACGTCATCGTTGTTTTAATTAACATCCAATAAATGCTCTGAAACTCAAAATTGATTTATTGTAACTGGTGTGGTAACATACGTTATATTTTTATAGCTTTGTTACTTTTTATTACATTGAAAAACAACGATGTTGATGATTGCTCCCTTCATTAAACACAAAAATTAAATTTTTAGGCACAAATTGATTCTCAAAGACATTCTCGTACCAATCAATTTGAATCTTTTAAATTAGGGCAGTGAACAATTTAATAAAAAGTGCCCCTTTTAAATATGCCCGTTATTACATGAAATATATATACAAATAATTTTCATTATTAATTTTAATAAATATTTTTCGTCAATTAATTACAAACAAAAACATTAACGTTTATCACAAATAATTAGTTCATATTATTCAATTCATTATCGTCACTCCGCTTGTTTCGTCTCCCTCGATTACGCGTAAAGTTCTCACCATCAGCCAACGTCTCTAATGTCGGTCTGTTTAAAGTTTCCGGAAGAAGAAATGTTAACGAACCAGCTAGAGATGTTAATACGCCGCATATAATCAGGGGCAGAGGGTGCCAAATCTGCGAGAGCAGATACAAATACGGTGCTAAGATGCCACCAATACGTGCCGCCACCGAGGAGGCACCCATACCAATATTGCGTACTGCAGTCGGGAATTGCTCGGCTGAAAAAATATAGATGCTGCCGAATGATGCTGTGATACCGAATTTGCCCAACATCGAAAAACTAATTGTCAGCCAATTCATATCATGCGATACGCTAGTAGCGAGTAGTAAGCCTACACCAGAGAGAAGTAAACTGCAACAGAGAACAATTCGACGACCAAAACGATTGAGCACTAATAAAAGAGAGCACTGAGCCGGAATCTCGACGATAGTATTGAGAGCGAAACTGAGGAAAATATTATCATGCAATAATTGCGAACTCCACGAGAGACCGTAATAAGTCGCTGTTATAACGAACCAATTGAAAAAAATCTGTATGGACTTGTGACGCATGTTCGGTAGTTTTAATAAATCGATTATTGTTAGCTTCAGTTCTTGATCGTGGTCTTGATTGCACTGATTGTTGTTGCTCACAATTCTTGCATTCGGTTTACGAAATTCATCGAGAAGTGTCTCTAGCAGATCAGGTTGTAATGCAATAGAATTCCTTCGAGCCAACTTACGAATTTTGGCAACGGCAAGATCAGTTCGTTGATGTAAAAGTAACCATCGCGTTGATTCGGGTATTATAAATCCATAAGACATAAAAATTAATCCCGGCAAAGATAGCGCGATCTGCAGATGACGCCAACTGCCAATAAAATAGGCACACACGGGTAACAGCAATATTCCCAATGAGTAAGAAGACATCAAGGCTACGCTAGCGAATAGGCGATGCCGTGGCCCAACCATTTCCATTGCCAATACGTATCCCGTTAGAAAAACACCCATTACCGTCGATCCAATAAATATACGAGCAATACTGTAGCTAATGTAATCGGGTGCAAAACCGGCCGCAATACCCGAAACGGCTTGAATGAAGAGAGCACTCATGAAACTTATCTTGCGCCCATACTTATCGGATAATTGACCGAAAATGATGCTGCCTAGTAAAAAGCCCATCATGAGCAGCGCTTGATTGGTGGCAGCCATCCAACTGCGATCGCATACTAAATTCCATTCGGTTACAGCGCTACTTGCAATAACGCTGTCATCATAGATGTAACTCGTGCACTTGGCAGTGCTTATATTCGACGTAGTATAATATTCACACGATCGAAACTTTCCACTCACGTTATCCCTTGGGTAAGAAGCTTCCCAAATTTCGGTGGGCAACGAATAATTTACACCAGTCGCGTTTATTTCCGCCGGTAGACGACAACGGAATTGCGGTAATGCTAACAAAAAAACACCGGATAAAGCATGCGCTCCGCACAAAACGGCAGTCGAACAAAGCAGAAAGAAAATGAAACGTTGATGCTTTCCAAAATCACCCAGATGATTTAGAACTTCATCATATGTCATTGTTTTATTAATAAATAATTGCGGTATCGCACTGCACCCGTTTGAGACTAGGTTGAGACTTGACTGGACTAGACAGAAATCGATATAACGAAGTCAGAATTGGTGGTTTTAGTCTAATGTAAAATGCATAACATTACCATAAAAATGTTGTTTGCAACTAGGACGAGCGGATTAATTAACTAATATACACTGAAAAAAAATTGTATCTTGGATCGAAGAAAATTGTTACTTTCATTATTTTTCTGAACCCCTTCTAGGGAATGTATCCTATTATTATAATTTATCATGTCTGCAAACTACAAGAATCGTTTTTATATTCTTGATATAATCTCGACAATATCGACCTACTACCACTACTACTACCCACTCGGGATCTATCTACTGCCATCTACCTACCACCCACTTCTGGATTTTGACGTTTGGGGGTTTGAAGTTTGTTTGGGATTTATTTTATCACGCCCTATTCCTTGTACGCTATATTTATATAAAGATGAACATATAAAACGTTCTTTAATTCTTTTTTTTTAAGTGTAATTAGTGTGAGGTATTCCATTAAACAAATTTATATAAATATATCGTTAGATAAAAAACGACTTTTGCAGTAATTTCGTTGTAATTAATTTATATTTATTCATATTTTTATTATTTCTTTTTCCCGTCGTTTACTTTTATTAGAATCAGTTTTGTATAGTAAAAATAATTTATTACGTCAAACCGTCTGAAAAGAAACAAGTATTTAGCGTACAAACATGTGGAATAAATTTTGAAAAATTTTAATTTTAGTAACAATCTTTTAATAACAAATCTTTGAAATTGATAAAGCAAAAATTAGTTGTTTATTGATTACAAAGATAACCAATGAAAAGCATATAGAATTGATATTCTATTATATTTTCTATAATTTATTAATATATCTAAAATTCAATAGTTTGATTGGCTCACATGATTACTTATGATATAAAATGGAAAACTTTATTCCAGATTTCAATATGTCAATATTTTCTTTTCAGTGTATTGAAAGTAAAAAAAATTGTCTATTTTATTACTTCATACAAAAGAATTATAACAATAACATTAGAAATTCATGTTTACGCACACACAAATTTATTGTTAAGCAAAAATTATCAGATAAGAATATTTCAAATTTTTGGTAATTTGAGTCATTAGTTTAGAGTTTCGACAAATAGTACTCGATTTTAATACAAAACCGCCATTCTCAAGTTTTCGGTAAGCAATATCTGTCCTGACAAACACTGAAATCAAGAGAAGTTATTCGCCTTAAGAGAAATACACTGGAAAAAATTGATTTCATGAAATTGTTTTTAGCACATATTTTTTTCATATATTATTTTTCAAATATATTACATATATTTTTCAAAAGCCCGTACAAATTTCTTATGATAATTAAAATTAAATGTATTTAGGCTAAATTCTAAAATAATCAAATTTGACAATTTTAATGAAATTATTCTACATTTCAAATATTTTACAAAAGATTTTACAAATTATTTAATGGAAAATTAATAACGATAGAGAAAACTGGTTTCAACAAAAGCAAAAAAATAATTATATAAAAATTGTCAAAATATTTTTTCTTTTTTTAAGAAAAACATTTTAAAATTTATCTTAAGCCAAATTTGGAAAAATATCATTAACAAATGCACATCCATTACATTAGACTTCAAACAATAAAGGTGTTTTATTGTTTTACTTTTTTCTCTACCTAACCAACTTAAAAATAATAATATATTGTATTATAGAAGAGTCTGGCTGTAAACCTAATAAATTCTGTCTTAAATTTTATGAAAACTTTATTAAGAATTCAAATGTTTTTTACAGTAGTTTAACTAAATCCTGTCTCTCGCAGCAGCTTATGCTGCGCGTTCAGCAATATATACGTATGAGAGATTATATAAAATCATCTTTATAAGCACAAAAATATGTCACAATATGCTAGAAACAAAAGAGAGCGAGTTAGAGAGCAAGAGTATTAAATGCAGCCGAAAGTGTTGCCGTTGTTTCTTCAAATTCTAGATCTGACCATTTTCCGCAGTTGTCCTTAGCAATACTGAATCCGTTGCGTTCAATTGCTTCAATTCCTCGGCATTTTCCAATGAGTTGGCAGTAGTTATTTTACGTTTTTTACCGAATTCCTCGCAATCGGCAATTGTTTCTAGTGTAGGTTGATTAAGTGTTTCAGGCAAAAGTAATGAGAACAAACCACCAGTAAATGCCATACCGCCAAAAATAATTAACGGCATAGGACGCCAGATTTCAGCGAGCATATTCAGGAATGGTGCTATGATTCCACCAATTCTGGCCACCATAGAAGAAGCACCCAAACCGACATTTCGCACAACAGTTGGAAATTGTTCTGCTGAGAAAATGTACACAGTTCCGTATGAGGCGGTAATAGCCAATTTACCAATCATAGCCAATACTATTAGTAACCAATTCATATCACTAGGCACTAATATAGTCAGCAATAGAGCAGTACCAGACAGCAATAGGCAGCTACATAAAATCGTGCGACGACCCCAGCGGTTTAGAGTGAAGAGAAGAAATGTGAGAGCGGGAATTTCGACCGCTCCCGATATCACAAAATTCAATAGAACATTCTCTCCCAGATTGTTAGTGTTCCACGACAAGCCGTAGTAGGTGCCGCTCGTTACAAACCAATCGAAAAATATCAAAAGCGTTTTACGCCGTAAATTTGGATATTTTAATAAATCAAAAACGGAAGCGGAAGCTGTTTTCGAATTGTTTTCTTGCCGCTTCTGATCACAATTGTCATCTTTCAATAAATTAGCTAGAACATCCGGCGATAGATCTAACTTATTGAATTTCGCTGCTTTCTGTATATTCTTCATAGCTTCCTCTTTGCGATCCTTCGACAATAACCAACGTGCCGATTCCGGTATGATCCAATAGTAACCCATAAATATCAAACCTGGCAGCGTTAAAGCTATCTGCAACCAACGCCAATCGCGAACGTAATAGACGAAAATCGCGCTCAACATAAATCCGACCGAAAAGAACATCATTACAAAAATGCCGGCAAATAAACGCTTCGCAGGACCAACCATTTCCATGGCAATGACGTAGGCGACCAGAAAAACACCCGATGTTGTCGCACCCACAACCAAACGCGCTGCGGTATAAGTTATATATTCCGGTGCACAACCCGCTAATATTCCGAAAATGACTTGGATAACAAGCGAGGCGAAAAAGATCGGTTTGCGTCCGTATTTATCCGAAAGTTGACCGAAGATAATACTTCCCAGTAGGACGCCTAACATAAACATCGCATCGCTGATGGCACGTAAAAAATTCCTCGAACATACCATGTCCCATTCGGTAACGGCACTATTCTTGTAGATCGAATTATCGTAGACATAGCGATGGCATGAAACGGAGCCATTCGTTGTAATCGGTGCACTACGATTGAGATAGTCCGTCGTGTAGTCAACATTATAGTAAACACAAACCTGCCAATTGCCACTTAAGGAATCCTTGGGATAGGCAAGAGGCCAAAAGTGTTGCGGCAATTGATAGGATGCTATAGTGATGTTCTCAAAAGGAAGTAAACAACGAAACTTTGGTTTCGCCAGCAGAAAAACACCAGCAAGTTTATGGAAGGCACACGGTATTGATGTCAAACAAATGAGAAAATATATTATCTTTTGGTAAGATCCAAAATCACCTAAATGTTTCAGAACATCGTCGTAGCCCATTATTTCCTTGCCGGCCGGTGGGGGTGGTGCAATTTTTAGAGTATATTACGTTCCTTTTGAGAGCGGAAATTTGAGAGAGAGCTTTTAAGAGAAATTTAAATAACTAATTGCAAAGTTGGAGAGGATTGAGAGTAAGAAATTAATAGTGTTAGAGGGAGTCTGAGGGAAAAGAGAAACTATTAATAATTGATTGATATCTTATCGATGATAAATCATTCATTCACCATTGATCCAACTATAAAACTTTTTCGTGGTCTTTTTAATTGCAATTGTGCTATCGTATATTTATTCGCCTCGTACTTCCTTAGCACTCTCTCTCTCTTGCTATCCGATACGCTCTACTTTTCTTTGTTTACTCTTTTTAAACTTTGTTGTTCTCAATTCGGTGCGGTTGAGTTTCGGTTGTTTTGTATCTCCCACGAAATATTGCTCTACTGTAGCATGAGCACATGAAGTAAATACGGCATGTACGTATCCTGTATTGTTGTTGGTTTGGTTGGTATAAACGTGCTTGCAATTTTATGTATTCACTGAAAATTATTTGAATGCAGTTCCGCCCCTTCCTTCCATTCACACTTCAAAACTTTCGTCAACGCCAGCAAGTGTAAGTGAATGATTGATGAACTCCGCACTACGCGATTATTGACTCTTATAAATTTTATTTGCAAATTCTTTTCACTCCTTCAAAAGAATTTCTGTCTTGCCGAGGAAAACAAAAATTCTAAAAAACAATGCTAATTATTCGTTCGGTTCAATTGTTTTTTACTTTTAATTACTTTATGTGTGCGTGTTTTTGTTCGTTTAGATTCGCACTTCAGAAACAAACTTTCGGCTCGAAAACAGCGAGACGAACGTTCACGTTGTCGTTTGAAAGCAAACTGCTTGCTTGTCTTACCCAAAAATGAACCCGATGCCAACAAGAAGCAACAATCCTCAGTCATTGAATGCCGGCTGGTCAATATCGTACAATCTACATATATACTTATGTATATAGATATATACGCATATACATATTGCTGCGTGTTAGTCATGTCACATTTTCATGTATAATTTTTTTAGATTGAGGTGCATTCATTTAATTTTGAGAATATTTATATTGCCTTTTGTTTAATTTATGTTTTGTTTGAGATGAATTTATGAAGTGGTCCTTATTGGAAGTTTGTGAGAATGCTCCGGATTTCGTATAGTAAGGCTCGGATGCGAGAGACCTTTAGAAATATATAACTCTCAAAGCTATCCGGAAACCGTCATTAACAATCAATGAAAGAGTTGTTCTCTCTAAGAAATGTCGCATAACTTTTTTGTGTTTAATTCGGATACTGCTCTTACAGTGCATTTATATTTGCAATAAAATAACCTGTCAAACGACTTACAGTAAATCGAATTATTGAAAAATCTCATCAATTTTAATCCAATCTAGAAGTTAATCTAAAAAAGTTCTGATTGTTTACCTTTTTGCTGTACGATTTTTTTATTACTCTACGACTCAATGGAAATCTTTTAGAGAAGTGTAAATCTTCAAATACCTACAAATTCCTTGTGATGACGCCAATTCAAAATAATCCACTAATTGAATTGCAATAACGTTTCATATAAAAAATAGTTTTAGTTACTTTTTAATTTGGAACGAAAACTGTTGAGCGTCTAGCGAACATATAGACCACCTTACTTCTAATCCTTTCATACTCAAGCTTCAGTAAAATCTTATCACTTCTATCGATAGGCATAACGAAATCTAATTTAATCAAAATGAGATAACAAAAGTTTATTGAATGGCTACAAGCAAGGTGAGACTCTATATATAAATTTGCGTATTATAAAAGTCAGTGGCGTATTTGTGTGGGAGTGTATGTTCAATGCAATCCTCAATTCGGGATTTGTAAAGCGGTCAAAAAGAATGGATGATTGTGAAATAAAAATATTCGACAATTATTTTGTTTTTGCTTTGTTATTTTTAACAACAAAATTACTGTTGTTTAAAAACTGGCCGCTCCATAAAAGATTGTAATTCTTTTATTCGAAATATTTTCATGTTTTCATTAAACAAAATTAACCCTTTTTTCATTAAACAAAATTAAAATTTATTAATTTCTTATCGATTTTATTGCTGAAAAGTATTTTCAAATTCTTATAAATAGGTTTAACAAATATTAAATACAGCTCAGCAGAATACGTAGCAGCAGATCAGCAGAATCGATCAGCAGAATACGATCAGCAGAATACGTAGCGCCTCAAGCCAATCAAAAATTGCTTGAATTTGCATGGACTCCAAAACCCAAATAATGAATTTAAAGCCGATAGCCAGATTAAAAAAAATAATTATTTTGAAGTGTTTAATTAATTATTGAGAAAAACATAGTTTAGTCCATCGCTATGAAAATAACCAACACTTTTGTGTTGCCTTTTCTACGTTCAACAGATTAGAAAAAAATATTCGTTTATGGAATATAACGGTCGCCTCAATTGATCAATGAACTGACTCACAAAATCATTAAACACGAGCAATTTAATTACCGTAGATACTTGCATTTGGGACGATTTGGGAAGGCACCCAAATTGAAAGATTCTGTACGAAGCGGGCAACGTTATATGCTTTCTCGATTAAAATGAAAAATGTAAACGTTAAAGCTTGAACTTTCTAAGGAATGAGTAAGAATACAAATGAAAGCAAAATTAATTGACAATATAACCATCAAACAGTTGTTCGGAAGAATAATTCGGGCGCCTAAAACTGCTCTACAAAAAACAACAACACAGAAAATGTGCAGTTAACTTTAAGACAAAATAAATCCATATTTAAAACTTTAAAAATATAATCGATCGATATTAAATCATTATTAATTGCACAAAACTATTTAGCCTCTTATTTACTGAATTAGAAATTATGTTGCCCCTCCGTAAATGATAGAATAAAAAAAAGAGAAATTAAATGACAAATATCTAAAAATAATATTAATAAAACACAGCAAATGAATCATTACTAAAATTTACAGGACTGAATTTAAAAAAAAATTATAAAATTAATACAATAAAAAGCATGTTCTGGATGTTCTATCTCGGATAAATACACGTTAGACTTGAAACTTTAATTTAGTAAATTGAATTCCATTTGCTTTTTTCGAAAACCTCATCTTATACGGTATTCACTGATTGAGAATTTGGTTGAATTTGAGCAAACCTGATTTTCGCCACCGAAATCTATCCATAAATTCAGATTTATCCCATTGAATTTGCTGTTAGAAATTTTCTTAAATCCAAATAAAATTCAGGAGAAATCTTTGATTTAGTAGTTTCCAACTCATTACAAGTTCGATTTACAGGGATATACCACCCTGCCTACCTAAGCAACTATGTATAAGAAAGAGATACGTTTTTTGATTTTACAGAATCGTAAACATTAGGGAATTACATTACAATTTCTGGCAATAGTACAGCATTGTTTACATTTTACTACTGGTGTTATAATCCGATTATTAAAATTAATCTAATAAGATTTTCTGCGAACAATTTACAGCTGCTAAATGATGTTCGAAAACTTAATACATCCGTCTAAATGTCAAATATTAAATATTTATTCGAAAAAGTCAACATACGTTGAAATTACATTTCGATAGAGACGATACCCTTGTGGTCTGGTAACGCCATATAGCAACTTATCATTCTTTTGATTAACTGCAGCTGACACTTTGCTTTCAAAACAAAAATAAAACAAATGACAAAGCAAATTGTGCACGAATAATTAATAATTCAATAGAGATAAAAGAAATAAAGATTTTCATAATGTACTTTCTACAAAATACTCGACTCATGTGTAAGTCATAAACAATTACATTTATTGAATTATTATAGCCGCTCCTTTTTCTAGCAAGCATCAAGTCGATTACCGGCTCTCTGAATTTATCAACATCCTCTCGTTCTGCTTCACCGAAAACTGCAATACTTATGCTGAATATGGGTGGGCCACAGACCACAGATCAAGTACATGACTATTTACATCGCATTATGACCGACCGCGATATGATCCAACTACCGGTGCAAAGTCGGTTAGGGCCCTGGATAGCACAGCGTCGAACACCTGAGGTACAAAAAAAATACGAACAAATCGGCGGAGGCTCACCAATACTTAAATGGACTCAGCTACAGGGCGAACTCATGTGTAAAGAGTTAGATTTGATATCACCAGAGACTGGCCCACACAAGCATTATGTTGGATTTCGTTACGTCTACCCTCTGGCGGAAAACGCTCTCGAACAGATTGAAAAGTCAGAGCAATAGTAATTCCGCTTTTTTCGGCATTATCATATTTTTCTTCCTTATAGAGACAAGCCTGAACGGGTTGTTCTTTTTTCGCAATATCCCCAATATAGCTGTGCGACATCAGGGTCGAGTTTCAACTCAATTTTCTATCATTATCGCGAAAAGTGAGTGAATTTGAATTTGCAATAAGAATATATTACTTAATATATTTTCGAATATCAGCGCTCTACCAAAAAATATCAAATTGAGCATTATAGATCGTTGGGGTACCCATCCGTTATTAATTAAAACCTTTGCTGATCGTATACGTAAAGAATTGGATAAATTTGATGAAAGTAAACGCAGAGATGTGGTTATACTTTTCACTGCACATTCCCTACCCTTGAAGGTTGTTAATCGCGGTGACCCATACCCTGCAGAAATTGGCGCTAGCGTGCAATTGGTTATGCAAGAGTTAGGTAATACGAATCCCTACAGTTTGGCTTGGCAATCAAAGGTAGGCCCTCTGCCATGGCTGCAACCAGCTACAGATGATGCTATTAAAGTAAGTGAAGTTTTCCTAAAATTTAATTTATGCTTCTAAAATAATTAATGAAATCAAAATCTCAATCTAGGGCTACGTGAAACAAGGGCGAAAGAATTTCATTCTGGTTCCGATAGCATTTGTCAACGAGCATATTGAAACACTACACGAATTGGATATAGAATATTGCGATGAATTAGCAAAAGAAGTTAGTAGTACTTTAACAGCTTTTTATGTTGTCCTGTTTAAATTATTTCTTTCCCATGAACAGGTTGGAGTCGAAGAAATACGTCGAGCAGCTGCTCCAAATGACCATCCCCTTTTTATAAAAGCTTTAAGTACGATTGTAGCAGATCATTTACAAGGTCGTGTATCTGTGAATCCAAAATTTCTAATGCGTTGCCCAATGTGTGTAAATCCTCGGTGCGAAGATAGTAAAAGTTGGTATAAGAAAGTGTGTGCACAATAACAAAATATTTAAATAAGCTAGAATATCTCGATATATATAATAAATCATGTATAATCATTTATATGCGGTGATAATGTATAAATATTTTATTTAAATAAAATCACATTGGTTTAAATGAGATTTATAATGTCAACTAATTGATGTAGACTACTTATAGATTCACAGCGAAATGAGAGGTAATGCGGAGTGTTTTCAAATAACTCTCCAATTTTTTTGCAGTGTTCTTTTTGTTAGTTGTAAGTTGCTTAATGCATTTCCAGGCATGAACGTACTTCTTGTCTTGAATATCAGCTGTTTTAAACTCAATAGCTAAACAATTCTCTTCACCTACTCTCTATTTACATTTATTTCTTACATATCTATATTCAATTTATGAGCTAGAATTGTGCTATGCCGCTTCGAAGTTGTGGCGATTTGATGCGTTTTAAGAACTGAAAATTACAAACAGGTTATTTCTTTTCAAATTTTATCAATACCAACCAGTTTTCAGGTGAGTGGAAAAGTGAAAATATTTTCATGAGTATGCGATTTCAGTAATTTGAGTACCCTTTCGCTTATGCAATTTGATCAAATTATTCGTTCAGCTGTAAAAACGTTGACGGCTTTCGCTTGTCAAAGAAGCAAGATATAAAATTATTGTGTAATTTAGAAAATAGTTTGTTATTCCATCAATTTTATAATATGTTTTCTATTTACTTTAACAAAATATTTACATACCCATTTTTTTGAGGTAATCTACGAACGAAAATCATAGAGAGCGAGATAATAGAGCATTAGCGAGCCTCCTAAACAAGAATGTATGCTACAAGTTTATCTTATCGTTGTCACTAGACGTGCTAACAAAATTAATTACATTGTGAAAATAAACAAAGAGACGTTTTAATATGAATGCTGTTAAAGATCCAAAGACTCTAGAACGCATCTAGAGAGTCAGTTAATTATTGCTCTCCAAAAGAAGATTTCAGCTTCGTGATTATTGAAGTTTTACTCCGGTTATAGTTATTCATAACGATAGTGAAGAAATGGCTGACTGAATTTAAATGCTGAGTTGTAGAAGTGAATTTTGATGAAATATTTGCATACACATTCATTAAATAAAGAGCTGAGTAAGTAATTGATCCAGTTACTTTTAATAAAGATCAAGATTTAATGTAAAGATTTCAAAAACATGATCAAAATCTGAATAAAGGAAATGTATTTTTATTATTAATTTAATTAGAAAGCTGCTTGTGTTCATTTTTAATAAATTCGTGTTTTTGGAGCAGTAACGCACATGTTGCAGACGTAATGAATAATTATTCGAACTATAATTAATTATTGTAAATATATTACTTCGCTGACCAATAAATGACTTATCGTTCTTGAAATTTAGGGAATGAATTTCGAATAGAAGCTCTTGGATACGTTTCTTTGTGCTAGTTTTATTTATCATCGCAATTATGTTAGTATACCACATTTTCTTGGATATAATTGATGCGTGATGCCCAACTTTTGTTAGAGTTTCATGGGGGCCCTCTCTCTGTCTCACTCCGCGGATTCGCCCACATTATCTTGAACAAAGAAATATCGAAAACCCCCTTCAAGAGAGATGTCGCCGACTTGCCATTTTTCTCTGTTTTGTAAAGAATTTAGTCACTGCACAATGTACAAAGTTCTTCAGTATTGCAGCCAAAATTATTCTAACTGACCCGTGTCAGTCCGGGGGTGTCAAGATCCACAACAGCAGAGATCACTGATCACTGCAGACCTCGGTTAATATCATATAACCATGAAGATTAATAATTCCAATGTAAAAGTTTGTTGATTAGGCCCCCATGGGGAAGCTTCGTAGTGGTGCTGTTTATACCCCAAAAATATGCGGGTACGAATATGTCTATGGACTTAATGCAGTCAATCGGATACCGGGAGCCATAAACTGGAAGGGGCTTTACAATTGTTCACACAAAACCAGGGCAGAAATATGTTATTATGAGGACAAAGCTAATGTTTTCATAATTATATGTATATGAAATTTTACAATATATCCTAATATAGTGACTTACTCAAATTACTTAAATTTTTAATTTTTTTAAATACAATGAGAATACAATGAATACCCCTCGAAACTATACCATCGGTAAAGCTCTGTTTCGATAGATGCAAGTGTAGAGTACAGTCAGTTGTGGAAGGGCATTTTTTAACAAAACCAGTTGTCTTTTTGGATTCACAAAAAGTTTTAATAACAGATTTCAGCCGAAATGTACATACCTTTTGATTATATTTTTACGACAGGTAGGAATACAGACGTACGGAAAATATCAAAAAACGGCTATTTCCAAAAGTTCAAATGTGTTTGTTTTTTGGTCCCGCTAAATTGATGAGTTTGCATCACAAAAGATTTTCTGATATCAAAATAAGAAAAACCGATATTTTATTCTCTAACAGGTTGTGAAAATAATCGCATTGTGGTCAATAAATATATTGGTGGTGTGCCCTATCGACACGATTCTTCATCTAATCTCCTAATATTTTCATGGGCAACCATTGCATTTTCAACGAGGAGGTAGTTTTATCAGGGAGAGGTGGCGAGTTCTCTCGTCGAGAGAAGTGTTTTTTTCAGAATCACGATCAAGTTGAAGTCCTGCTCCTCATACAGACCCCAAGCAGAGCTAAGCTTGATTGATAGGCTGTGGAGTTTACGTGCGTATAAGCAACCTTGTATGCGTAGACATTTCTATACTCTTTAAAAAAAATTGCATACAGATCCGAAGTAGTTCGATTAACAAGAAGCGATTAACAAATGTTTATATATTACATAATCCGTACCCTCAAGTAAAAGTACTTTATCATCTACACCCAATTCTACTTCGTATAATTATAAACCTTTACGAATCGACAACCCAATTCTTAACGATTTTCAAAAGCCTTACCATTGATCAAAAGTTCCTAATTGAATTTATTTTGTTCTCAATTTTATTGTTTATTGTCATTTCATTATGAATGTCAATTGTCGGGATTGATTCGATAAATGAAAGCCGCCTTTCATGCGAATGAAGGGTTAGCAGACCTAATTGATACTTTCGATTATATACAAATTATATACATATACGTATATGCATACATGCACATATGGTATACGTTTTACATTTGCTTCAATATCTTAATGAATTATATATGGAGTACAAGAGTAAGAATATCACTACCGTATTCATGATGCATTATTCATATAACTATTCTGATTGAAGCCTTGACGTCATCGAATGAATGCGAAGAAGTCAAATATAAATGACCAATCAATCGAATAGATATATCGAATTGAATAGGAAGCAACGACATTCAACAAATATAGATGATTCGTTGGCGGTTAAAAGCATTCATTTACTGTTAAGAAATACCGAGGTTACTCCTTACTGGTGTTTGTGAAACACAGTATTACGAAAGAAATCTATTAGGTTTCGTACACGTTTTGTATGAATTAATATTGCTAAATCGTCTTATTCGATTATTCTTATCATAATCGCAGTTAATTAATGAATTAATTTGATACCACACTTTACCGATTTTCAGAATCAACATCCAATTTGCACTCAGATAAAATCGAACGATTTCTCTTTCTCTCATTGAGCTCTTAAGTTAGTTATGGTTAAATTGACTGATACGACCGTATTGCCAATACAGATTTCAATCTTATCAACATCAATAAAGATACGATGTATCTAGCAAAAACACCCTACAGTCATTATAATAACCCTACATCTGATTACGAGAATTTTCGTGAAAGGGGAAAAGAGTCGCCGACATCAGAAACTGCTCAAATTAGAAAATATGAACCAGTTTACTCTGCGTCGTTTGATCGTATACGCATTAAAGAAACGGACCTTACTGGTTCATACAATACCAGGTGAGATTATTAATTTGAATTTTTTACTTTGCTATTAATTCGATGTGTATGTGATAATGAAATAGATCTTATCATTTGCTAAAATTGATAAAATGAAAAACCTTCCTGATAATTATAATTCAAGATATCATCTAAGTAAAAAAGCATTCAGTGGTCATTATCTGCCGGGTTAGAAAATAAGACGGTTCTAAATAAAGAAGTATAAGTTTTATAAGAGCAAAGATCAAACGAGTTGATCGTCATAAAAGACAGTAAATGTGTTGTAAGATTTACTATTTTTACAAATAGATACTCTTAGTGTGAACTATATAGATGCATGTTCTATATAGAGCAGCATGGTCTTGCTCTAGTTCAACGACCACCCGACAGAAAAACAGGAATATAAAAATTTTAATTTTAATAATTTTTTTGTTATATAACTCTGACACGCTCGTGTCTAATCATTCAGCGCATCTCTTTTTCGTTTTCAGTTTCAATCGGAATTTTTTTGAATTTCAACAATTTGTTTCATAAACATAAAAATTAAGCAAATAGTTTTTTTTAAGCATTACCGATTTCATTTCTTTTCTTATATATATTTCAATATTAGAAAGGCTGTAGAGTATCTGAAGTTATTTGGTAATATTGTGGTAGTATAAGTTTTTAATGATATAATTATAATAATTGTGAATTCATAATACTTAATTTCTTTTTGAGGTGCTGCACCGAACTCAATGAAATCAGCGCTCTTCTGCACACCGCTTCCGACCCTCCTCAACGGAAAATGATGAGCCAGAAACTATGTACGAAATACAGACATGTATTGAAAGATCGTAGTCTTATTGTGGATATACTTACTATATTTTTCGGAATCGGTACTTGGATTGGTATAAATGGAACATTCATACAGCTACCATTACTTGTGGCAGAAGCACCGGAAGGCTGGAGTCTGCCATCCTATCTAAGTCTAATGGTACAGATTGGTAATATCGGTCCAATAGCGTATACACTAATCCAACGATTTTCGAAACATAAAAAGAAAGATGCAAATATAATCTATGCTCTCTTAGCCATTGGTACCATATCTTCATTATTAACTGCTTTCTTCTACAATCAAACTGCTCACATTTTCGATGAAGAGCATAGTGTATCGCTCTTTGCTCTGACAATATTTACGGCTATAAATGCGTGTACAAGCTCAGTATTATTTATGCCGTATATGGGCCGCTTTAAGGAGATATATTTAGTGACATATTTTATTGGCGAAGGTTTAAGCGGACTTCTACCTAGCGTAGTCGCTCTCATTCAGGGGATCGGTGGCAATACCGAATGCGTTCTAGTAAATGTCACGGAAACGGGAAAGGAGATCTATCAAAAATTTACACCTCCACCCCGTTTCGGCTCGATGGAATTCTTCATTTTCATTTTTGCAATGATGCTTTGCAGTTGCATCGGATTCACTCTATTAGATCGTTTGAAACTATCGAAAAGGCAATACGCCGCCGTTCAAGTAACTAATGGTAATAATTATATTTATAAAGACAATGCAACAACAAGAACAACAACAACAACACCACCAACAACACCAAGAACAGAGACGCCACCATCCACGATTAATTTGGAAGATCATAACAAGCAAATGATCACGAATGGCAAGGATTTGCAAGACACGCAAGTTAATTGCGAATCACCCAAGCTTACAGCATGTCAATACCGCATGTTACTGCTCCTCATTGGCATTATTTCAGTCTTTAGCAACGGCATGCTGAATAGCATTCAATCCTATTCGTGTTTACCGTACGGTAGCCGTGTGTACCATTTATCGACTACTCTGAGCGTTATAGCCAATCCCTTAGCTTGTTTTTTGGCCATGTTCTTACCGCACACTTCACTTTTCTCGATCGCAACCTTGAGTGGTTTAGCAAGTATTCTAACAGCGTACGTTTTTGTAACGGCCGTTATGAGTCCATTTCCACCACTCTATGGTTCAGTTGCGGGCTCATTTATAGTGGTAAATTTTTCGAAATATTTTTTTCAAATTTTTTCTTTTAATTTTCGGTTTTTATATTTTTAATTTCAGATAAGTGCCTGGACACTTTTGGTTGGTTTTATTAGTTATCTCAAATTATGCATCACATCAGTAATGCGTGCTCAAGGTGGCAAATCGCTCGTGTGGACTGGATGCCTAACTCAAATTGGTTCTACACTCGGTTCATTATTAATTTTTGTTCTGATTAATTTCACCAATAGCTTTAAAGCAGCAAACGATGAAACATGTTAGCCATTTGTGCTTAATTATTAATTTATTGAAAAAGATTTGTTAGTTGATTAATAAAATTGATAACAAACTACAAGGCAATAAAAGGAAAATGTTAACGGGAAATAGGTTTAATAAAGAAATAGTTGCAGATGTATTTTTAAGATCTAATATGACATAAAACCATAATTTGGTTCCATTAGATTATTACGACTTGAGCTGATTGCTTTTTTTTAATTTATTATTCGAAATATTAAAATTTATTGCAATAAAATACAATGTTTTTACAAATTATGAATTATTATAATAATTTTTTAGACTTAAAAACTTGTTACACATTTTGCGATGGACTTTTCATTTTCTTCTTTTTAGATGCGAACAAATCATATTCACTGTCATCATTGTCACCCTCATAACCTCTCTCCGAATTATGATGGCTAGTGTGAATTACTTTTGCTGGTTCATGTTTTTCCTTATCAAGATCGTCGGATGAGAAATTGTTCTCCAGGCTAGAAATACTACTACAACACGACCCATAATATGACGGATCATCAGCAGTGATACTATGTTTTCCATTGAATAAATTAATTTTCAATTTCAAACTTGTTGACACACCACTGTTCCCGATTTTTACATGAGCATTACCGCTCTTACTAACACTCCCATCTTCGCTTTTCGGTAATTTCTCAAAGAATGTATCAATTTTCTCGAAGGATTCCTTGGCACGCTTAAATAGCACAAGACTCTCCTTCAATACATGGCTTTCATTTAATTTCTCGAAATTGTCCAAGATCTTACGTATATCTACAGCTCCTTCCAGACCCACCGGAGACGAGGTGCAAGCTTTTGGTGAAGTGTTTTTCACTGCTTCAAATTCTTGGATTAACTTTTTAATTCTTGTTATTTGTTCGTTACTTTCTTCAATATTTGGAGGCGATAATAAGGACGACGATACGCTATCAATTTCATTAATTATATCTACTGAATGTTGAATAACTTCGTCATGTTGGTGTCGCAATTGCTTCAAACGTGCCTTCAAATCATTCAAATAAATTTCTACACGCTGTGTGCGTAAGGTTTCTTCCGGTACTACATTTGAAAATAATATCGAAAATCAGAGAAAAAGAATCAATGTGCTTTTTAGATGAACTCACTAAATGGCATTTTAATGTTCTCCATTGCAAAAATATGTAACGCAAAATTTTGTAATATTTTCCAAATACTTAATTTTTAATAGCTTAAGACCTAAAACATTTGAATTGTTTTTCAATGAATTTTTGTGAAATGTAAAAGCTTTTGGAAGTTTATTGAATTAATTTCATTTTTTCAAAGCCTTCTCTAATTGGGTCCCAGTGGCATCATTCAAGATCATTCCCCGACAAAATATCAATCTGGTATCTCGTAGTCATAATTTTCTGATCGCAAATCTAATCCAGTTTAAATTATATTTTTATGCCTAAGAAGAGATATATTCGAAAACCCACGCTCCTGATACGAGTCCAATCCGCTTAAAATTTGATATTTCATAACAAAAATTTCTTTTCAATCGTAGCTTTCGAGATCTAATTTTGATCTAATGAGAATATTATTGGGAAATGGGTTAATTGTCTCCAATCATAACCATCAACCTTAGGATCACAGTTTATTGAATCCAAGGCAAAGCTCATTTAATTCAGCCTTTGAGTTCACAGTGTCCAGATCCAGACGACGGAGTTAGTGGCTTCAGAGCTAAACGTCATCAACATAAAGACCAGGGACCGTTAACCCAATTTTCAGAAATCAATGATTACATATTGAAACCACTGAGTGAATCCACACCAAATATTATTTATTCCGTGTCAAAACTGCCCTTCTAGCTTTGGAACTATTGTTAAGATTTTGTGTGCCAATAAGACTAAACATAGAAAAATAATAATTAGTTAGTAATTAGTTATGATTTTTTGTAATAAACCAGTTTATGATTTGTCTTACTAACTAGCCTACATTTCTTATGGTATAGAAAAGGATTTAATTCCTAAGTGATTTATTTTGAGTGATAAAATTGGATGAAACCTGGTTTGAAACTGACAGAATGAAATCTGGAATTTTTCATTATCATTTTGTATACATGCCAAATTCAAAATAAAAACTTTGTGAAATTTCACTATTAAATCATTTCATAATTTACAAAATTATGCATAAAATACGTAAAGTCCGAGTTGAAACTCTTGTTATACTCTTGGGATAATCATTATGATTTTAATACTTTTTGGAGTTAGAGTAAACTACTCCTCTTCGTAAAACACTACAGTACTTTTCGTTTCTCTCGCAACCCCTTCTAGTTCGTTTTCATTTCCTGCTGTTCGTCTCCAACAAAAAATTGTAAACAAATAACAGCTGATAAATTTATCTACTGTGGTTTCGTTTCATTATTCGGAACTTTATAAATTGTCATCTCTCTTCAACATTCGAGAATTGACCACTCTCATTCAAGTTTCTTATTAGGGATACATTTATGCACAAAAAATAAAAATATTAGAAATGATGTAAAATAAGCGGCTGGATTAGTAGACTATGTTTTTCAATGACGCTGGTACATCTGTATTTAGTACGGATTTATGCTATTATTTGCATTAGGTAGTTATGTATCCTTCATGTAATAAGAGTTTATCTTTGCACATCAATTGTAAGTGTGCGATTTTACGATATATATATATATATATATATATATATATATATATATATATATATATATATATATATATATATATATATATATATATATATATATATATATATATATATATATATATATATATATATATATATATATATATATATATATATATATATATATATATATATATATATATATATATATATATATATATATATATATATATATATATATATATATATATATATATATATATATATATATATATATATATATATATATATATATATATATATATATATATATATATATATATATATATATATATATATATATATATATATATATATATATATATATATATATATATATATATATATATATATATATATATATATATATATATATATATATATATATATATATATATATATATATATATATATATATATATATATATATATATATATATATATATATATATATATATATATATATATATATATATATATATATATATATATATATATATATATATATATATATATATATATATATATATATATATATATATATATATATATATATATATATATATATATATATATATATATATATATATATATATATATATATATATATATATATATATATATATATATATATATATATATATATATATATATATATATATATATATATATATATATATATATATATATATATATATATATATATATATATATATATATATATATATATATATATATATATATATATATATATATATATATATATATATATATATATATATATATATATATATATATATATATATATATTCCTATTATAAATTTATATAAATTTTAGCTATATATGTATGTTTTAAAACGATACTTTTAATACAGTTATTAAAATTGTCATATATTAAACTGGATGTGAAACCGCAATACTATTTCTATCTTAACATTTCTATATTATTATTAACAACAATATTTTCATAACAGTAAGTTTCGAGATGGAAATTTTCTTGTACAATACTACAAAGGCGGAATATTGAGCTCATTCAATCTTGACATACATTTGACATTTTCTAGAGATATACTTGTGCTTTCGCTGATTTGCTACACTGTACGTGTTTCACCCATTCATTTTTTTAAGTGGCGATGCCTTGCTTGAGTTATTCTGTCGATAGACGTTGGATCTGCAACAAAGTGCAGTGGCAAAAGGATCTTGGGGAGCTTTATCTACCCAATAATTAATAGAACCAGAATACTTAAAATAAGAATGTAAAAAAAAATTTAGAATAATAAAAGCATAAATTATGTTCAGAAAACTATTGGTTTACTCCGAAATCACTGGAAGGAGCAAGATAATTTGGAATTATTAACGTTTCAATATCAGTATCGTCAAAGGATTAGCATTTTTAATTGTTAATTTAATGAACATAAGTGTGCATTAAACTCAAAAGAGAACGGACAACTTGGCAGTATAAATGAGAAATTGTGAATGGTGTATCGGGTGGAAAATCCAGGATCCAGATTGTGAACATCGTAGTCGTGGGCGTGTTTCCATTCTAAGAAAGATCAAGGATTAATCGGTTCTAGTAAATATTATTTCAACCTGGGTGAGCTTATATATGCATGTATACCCTTATATATCATTTTTATCTATAAGTGTGTTTGTAAAATGAAATGTATGGACGAAAATAAGTAGAATTTTATTTTGATAGATATCTCCGAAGAATTGTTACGGAAAGCTAATAAAAACTATAAATACAAAGGGTCTCTATCGTAAAGTAATACTATATATGATATTTGTGTCTCGGATAGTTCCCTCTACATATTTAATGCATTCATTGCCTTCCCCACAATTTTACACTTTAATTTACAATTCGTTGCTTTCATGCATTTCATATGATTACAGTAGAGGCGAACAATATTAAGTGGTAGAGAATATTGAGCCGCGCTTCAATTATGTACAGTTTATATCATGATGTTTAAAATCAGAACTGAAAACGATTTAGAAAATGATAAATATTTTCTTATTGTACAATAAATTACTTAATAATAATATATAATAATAATGAAAATAACACAATACAGTAAATAATGAGTAAATAAAATATAAAAAATACAGTAAATAATGAGTAAATATCAATATTAAGGATGTAGATTTATTCATTTTTGAAAATTTTATAAAAGCTATTACCATTTAAAATATAGCGTGATTATTTTACACAATAATTGGAATATGCATACGACGACGACGACATAATAATAAATACGAATAATACTAAATCATTCTAAAGTCAGATTTCATAGCGTCTTATATACTCCCTTATACGATTTCCATTGGTTACGAATTTTCAGGACGAATAAATATAAATCTGACAAAAAAATTTAATAAAGAACAAAATTGTTAAAAATACCTATTGCAACTTTGATGTATTTAGCATAGACTATCTCAAACGTATCAAACTGCGTGCATCATCCCAGTAGTTTTGGGAAGTTCGGGTTGAGTTAGTGCCATGATTCGCATACTATGCATGGATCTATAGTAGACGTGTATAGTATATTGATGAAGTACGTGCTAACTATAACATTGCGTGACGCATTGCGTTAAATCGCTGTATACACGGCGCATAATAAGTATTACTATAAATAAGTAACTTAGCAGAAGAAAATTAAAATCGTAGGAATTTTTCATCCTATATTAACTTAACTTAACAAATTTAGAGAGCAATAACTGTCTTCACAACTAGCTATTATTGAGCGAACGATTGCACGGACTTAACTGGGCATATTTTATTGATGTCAGTGAGGACAACATTTGGAATCGTACAAAACCGAGACAGGAATATGAGAAGATATTTATTGTAATTTATTTATGATATTTATTATAATTTATTTATATTTATTATAATTCAACTATGAATTTTGTATTTATTTGAATTAGTATCTTTTTTAAGTCTCTCAATATGCATAATGTGTTTCCCAGATAACTACGAGTATTTCCAATTTGAATTATGTTTTCTTTGAAGATTTTTCTTTGGAATTTTATTTAGCCATCGCTGTATTCACAACTCAAACTACTATGCCATAATAAATATATAACGTTGTTTCTGTCGTAGGCACAACATATTTACTATACTGAACATATTTAGCTACGATTGACTGTGATGTTGAATAAAAAGTAAATGAGTATTTACTGCATAAGATTGAATGTATTGCTAGTAGAACTGGTCGGCAACACAAACCCTTGAAACATGACCAATAACTGGAAAAGTAGAAGAATATCGAGAGAAACTAAAATAACTAAACGCATACGAAAAAATCTTTAAAGATTGTTATGGAATACCACGAAAAACGTCAGCAACAAGGTTTTTGAACGACGTCTATAATATTTAATAATAACGTCGTAGAAATTGTTAGTTGCGTCAATTCTGAAAAGTAATAATGAAATAAATAAAGGAAAATCCGGAACGGGATACATGATAGACAATATCCATACCAGAGCATTATTGTTAAAGTACGATAATTTACACGCTGAACGAAAGGAACTAGTAGGGATAGAGAAAATAAATTCTATGACAACTTTTTTTACTGAACGAGTAATGTGAGCTGAGCTGATACGAAATTAAGGAGTTGCAAAAGAAAAAAAGATCCAATCCAACACAACGCTTATAATCCTTCGAATTAAGGATGTTGGACTCGATCGGTATGAATGTAAATCTGTTCAATCAGCTGAAGCAAAGGGAAATATATAATCAAGTGCAACGCACACCTCACGCCTTCGCAGCACAACTCTATCGAGAACGATTCCGTGTCGCCAAGAATCTTTACAAGTATGATTTACGTGCTCATTATGGGTGTGTGAATGCAATAGAATTTTCGAATGGTGGCAAATATTTGGCATCCGGTAAGTTTATGTGAAACTCGAGAAAATTAAGAGAACTTGCGATTTTCATACAGATACCACTGTTGTAATTTCATTGGCTTACATGTTGAGAGAGTAGTAATTTTAATCCCATGCTTAAGAAGGCTCTCTCTTGCTTCGACTCTAAGAATTGAGCATATCAGAAGCCAGTATTTGTACTAGTTTTTAATCCAATTTTATAGATGTGTTTTAAATATATATGAAACTTAAATATACGTAGTTAGAACCTTGCGTTATTATTCATCCATCTAATCTACTCTTTCTATCCAATTTTACAGGAGGTGATGACAAACGTGTACTTATTTGGGATATTGAAATGTCTATCGCTGGCCTCAGCCGACCACGAATTTTAGAGACTGAACACACGAGCAACATTTTTTGTTTAGGTTTCGATCGACCCAATCGAAAGATTTTCTCCGGTGGCAATGATGATCTCGTAATTGTACACGATTTTGAAACGTAATTATTTTTAATATACAAACAATCCAATGTGTACTTCTATTAATCCAATACAATTATTTATTTATTCGCAGCGGCAAATTGGATAATGTTTACAAACATGATAATCCTGTCTATGGATTATCCATTGATCCTCAATGTGATAGTATTTTTGCCACAGCTTGTGAAGATGGACAAATATTAGTTTTCGATCAGAGATCAGATCCAGCGGATCCATTGGTAGTAGCTCAATTGCGTACATCATTTCATGCGGTTGAATTTCATCCATCGGGTGGAAATTTTTTGGTGACAGCAAATTCTAAACGTGGTGCTGCCTTTTGGGATATACGAAAACCCCATCAGTGAGTTAATAAATTTGGTCATTTCAAGGCTCGAACCGTGTCGTCTCATATAGTCTTGGCAGTTGCCTTTTCTACTTGCCTTTAGTGTTGAACAGTTGAAAGACAACCGAAAGAACGAGACGAGACGGGATAATTTGAACCTTCAAATAGACATACTAATTAATTGTGGGTTGTTTATATTTTATAATTTTTTATTATTCTAGTCCCGTCATTCAATATGGTTATCTTGAGGACCCACCCAGTTGTATGAGTGTACGTTTTAACTCCACAGGTAGCCTAATTTTGGCATTACGCCGCCGTCTGCCTCCTATTTTATATAATACTCAATCAGCGGAGCCGATATGCACATTTTATCATGGTAACTACTATAATTCGTGCACTATGAAAAGCTGCACGTTTGCAGGAGAGGATGATGAATTTGTTTTGTCAGGCTCAGATGACTTCAATTTGTATGTCTGGAGAGTATCGGATGTGGATTGTAAGTTAATATTATAAGTCGAAATTTCAAATTAGGATTTAAATTTGATATTTAAATTATACAATTAATTAAAAAATGTTTTGTTATACAAATTTTATTTATTTGTTAAGTAATTTTGTGAGAGGATAGGTCAAAATTGAAATTACACAGTGTACTTTTAATGAATTGAAAATGTGTTGAATATAAAAAAGAAAGCGCATCGTCACGCAATGAATCTTTCTCTTCTTCCAGTGGAACGAACAGACCAATGGGTGGAAACAACACAAATGGTACTTTATGGACATCGTTCAATAGTCAACCAAGTCCGTTATAACCGTCAGAAGTGCTTATTAGCTTCATCTGGTGTAGAGAAAATTATAAAAGTATAACAAACCATTATCGAATTTTCAACATGTTGTGATTAAATAAATGTCATTTCAGTTATGGAGTCCCTTCGCTCAAAAGGGTTGGACTGGTTGTTTACTCGAAGAGGCTAGCGCACCAGAAAATCCACGTGAACTCTATTCACCCTACAATTTCCCATCAATGTCAACACCTCCACATAGTTGGTCGCATATGTCACATGACTATAGTAGTCGTAATACCAATGAAGATCCTCGCATGATGGCTTTTTTCGATTCACTTATTCAACAAGAGATTGAAGGTTGGGATACAAACAGTTCAACCGATTCACCAGTGGAGAGTGAAGGCAGTTGTTCGAACTCAAGTTCGAATGGCAGTTCATCGGAGAGCAGCCATGATGATGATGACGATGATGACGATGATGCTGGTGATGAAAATCGAACACATGCAGAACGACGATCACAAAGGAGTTTTGTGCGACGGAAAGGTTTACCCTTCGGCTTCTCCTCGTTTCATATAAAACGTTAATATTGGTTTTCGTTTTAGAACGTAAACATCCTAAGTCAGCTATGGGAAAAGTTAGGATCCAGCGCAATAAATATACCAATCGTATTGCATATCTTATCGCAACGAAACGTAATACCCTACGTCGTTTAGCTATTAAAGGTGCATCTCTTTCTAATCGAGGTCTTCATAAAATTGTGAAAGTTAACACCAATGTGAAACGTAATACGAAATCATCTTCTGGTAGTAATAGTAAGATTGCACGAAGTTATGCCAGTAAAAGAAGAGTAGCTTATCGCCAAAATTTGGCACGTAACTGTGCAATAGCCACCACATCGACCGGGGCAGTAGGTTCTTCAAGTAGTTACCGTTCTCAGCGAAGAAAACATAAAAAACTACGTTATTATGGTAAATACTTTATCGAACGCCGAATAAAAATAATAAGGAATGGATTCAATTAGACAATATTTACATAATCTTTCATTTTTTTAGAAACTTCCTCAGACGATGACACAGAACTGGGGAATCCCGTTGCAAGCGGATCTAGTCGTTACAGTAATACGGCCTACTCAAATAATATGCCTGTGCCAAGTACTAGCACTGGTATAACCTCAAGTCTGAAAGGTAAAATAATATTTGTATTAATTGAATGAATCAAAACGTTAAGAGTATGCCTGATATTGAAAACATTTGTGAAGAATGAAAAATATCCGCCGGTATTTGTTTGGGAGTTATTTCATTGAGAAAAGACGTAAAATGCAAATATAATCGCAATAGAAAAATGTAATTAAACAGGAAAAATAATTGATTAAAACGAAAACCTTTGCACGAATGGGTTTGCAGATTGCTTCACTATACACATAATAATGTGTTTACATATACATATATTTATTTACAAGAATGTACACGCCCGCTTCAAGAGTCCAGACAAACTATTTGTTTTGTTTTTTTTAATAAATTTTATTCTTTGTCATTTTCCAAAGTATATCATAATACGAATTTGTTTAAAACCAATACAGATTACAATTTTCTTACGTTTCTCTGAAAATCAATTTCAGTTTATTAAACCTGTGGACAGGTAGGGAGGTGCGTTGCGCTCGTGATGATCTAAAACGTTCGAGAAGGAAAATTAACCCAGCCAAAGCATTTCCAAAGATAAGAATGTAAAACGAAAGCTGTAAATCAAGCTCATTTAAAGCTTTTTGAGTTCGAGTTATCTGCTCCGATACATATTTTGTCAATATATTTATTTCGACTTTCGTACGCATATCATCAGACCATTTTTTAATGAAGCCAGCGCTCTGTATTCGCAATATCCAATAGCTTATTGTTTCCTTTAGAGGCGATTTCTTCGACATAACGTAAGATACAGTGTAGTGTTTTGGACATTCGGGAATCATCCAAATTTTTTCTAGTCGGGAGAGATGTAATAATTCCAAGGCAAACACTGACTTTCTCGTAACTCCGGCCTTGTTTCTATTTTCGGCTACATCCTCTGCTATGTCTGTATTAATATTGGTAAAAAAGATTAATTTCTTATTTAGATTGTTGAACACTGATGAATTTTCACTAAAAAATAAATCATCGGCCATGGATTTATATTTGTAAGCAATCTCTAAACCGCTTTCTTCTAACTGCTCTAGGGTGTTGATGTCCGCGAAATACATAGGTTCTATAAAAATCGAGTCCAAACTAGACTCGAAAAGAGCACCGAAAATAACACTTACTAAACATAACGAAGCAACGAATACGCGTTCTGAATAAAAGGGTGTATGCCGATTGATACTGACACGTGCCCAAATAATCCAAGTATCAATGAAAATTCGCAAAAATTGCGAAACTAAACTTTCACCCACTTGTGATTCTGCAAACACTTGGATTGTCAAACAAATGTTGATCCAACGTATTAAGCACCAAATTACACTAGAAACAAGTACTATGAGGATAAACGCGATCCATAAATCCTCTTCCACTGAAAAAAGTGGCATAAGTGCTGGTGGTATTCGTTTTGCTTTTGGAACATAAATACAAAAATCATCATCATACGCAGCCACAGTAAAACTAATTTCCGGCGCCATATAATCCTTAACGAAGAAGCCTGTAAGGCATAAATCAATTTTATTATTTATTATGTCACCGATGGCACCATTATAACTTCCATTCTTATTGCGCTCGCTGAAAAAAATTAACGCAAATTGCTTTTTGTCAATTTAATAGATGTAAAAAATCTTGTGCCAATATCACAGGCTAGCAATTTTTATTTTAGTAATTCGATCAGAATTTTGTGAAGAAAATTCAAAAATAATTTCATCGACTCCTCTAACTTACCCAAATTTACAGGGATTTGGAGGTTGCAAATCCAATGTGAAATTCATTCTTTCCTGCAAAATTAATGCAGTTTTGCCATCCACTCCTTCAAAGTGAGTAATTCGACCAGTGGACTTATCCATTATAGGGTGTGAATAAGCAGATCTAAACATTGCGACTCTCAAAGGATAGCCTCGCATATTGTTGAAAATTATATGACTCAATTTACGATCCCTCCGGTATCCGGTGTAGGCTTTTATTTGGCCATAATTACCTCTCTTCGCATTGTATTCGAAAGGATCGTAGATAAATATACCCTTCAAAGTTAGAATGAAATTTTGGAAAATTTGTTTATTCCATATTAATTGAAATATTTCATGTAATTCTCTCCAATTCTGATTATCATCGTCATTCACAAGAATAAAAAATGTTATCATCGCCTTTTGAAATTTATGACGCTGTTGAGATATCAAATACAAAAGATTTATATCGATCATAATAGCATAATATTCTTCATTAAATTTTAGACTCAATTGATTTCGATGTCCATCATTATATACTTCGATTTTTAACGGGCACGCACTTTCTCGGAGCAACCAGCGTACATAGATATTTTCTGTGTCTTTCTGCCAATATTCTGCACGTAGTAATAAATTAATATAAGGAAAACTTCTGATAGGAATAGAAAGAGCATTCTCGATATAATTAAAATTGCGTACGGCATCAGCATCGTTATGAGAAGGCAGATGAATAAAATCAGAGATTGATATTTTCGCGAACGATTTAATTATGAATAGAATTGCAAAAGACCGAAACAGCAACATTTGTTTCATTCAACGTTACGAATTCTACTGAGCAAAATTAACTAACCACAATCCACATAAATGGCTTCAAGTTCATTAAATAAAAATCGTATTTGGTATTTTTTTATTTTTTCTGGTATAATTATAGTTTCCGGGATAAGTGACTATTTATCATTTATTTGTAAACACGATTCATTACAGAATGTTATTGATATATTTATCTTCAATTTATCGAAGATATCATAAAATATTTCGGGTGCGATTGTTTGCATAAGTTTATAAAAGTTCACAGCAAACAGTATGATTTTTTTAGAGTAAAGAAACACTCATATTTCTGAGAAAACACGCTCTACATGCACATATAAAAGATTTATATTTATATAGATTTATATAGATCGACACAGAAGATAAAGGATTTTTCTAAAATCGGACCTTGAAAAATATTAGAATATAAATTAGAATATAACAAGAAACAACCTTAAATCTAGATTTCCTAAAACCTCATCATATTATGTCTACATTATTATAAAAAATTCCTTAATTTAATTTTTCAGATGATATTATTCGATTGCGACAACAACAGCAACAACAAAATATCGATGATTCTGACGAGGACGATGATGATTATCAACCACGTGCAACATTAAATGGCATATCTCAACGAACTGAGATTGTGGTAGATCCGACCGTGCAACCCACAAAAAAACTGAACGGAGTACGACGTGCCAACGATGCAGCAGTCATGGGACGCAGTAGTAGTGGTGCACCATCTGTAAATACAACTTTATTGTCAGCTAGAAGCCATATAAACGGTTCTATTCTAATACAATCCAATCTTTCATCGCATCAGCAACAACAACACAATTCAAACTCGCAACAAGATTCAAGAATAGGGTATAATCAAGACGTAACAGCAATTAGAACGCATGATGCACGCAATGAACGCAGTACAGATTTGCTTAGTTCGTCAGCACCAATACAAACAACAACAACCTCATCAACATCAGTTCCAACCGGCGAAACAACTGAATCAGCGTCTGCAACTTTAAAAACAACATTACTACCTCAATCAAATAAAGGCTATGCCAATTCAACAGCTACAACAACACCAACAACGGCAGCAGCAATAGCAACAACAACTACTACTGCTGCAGCAACAAATCGGCGACGTCCCCATATTGATTTGCTCGATCAGTATTCAAGCCATTCAAATTCAAGACTATCAAATAGTAGTTATCAGGATGAACTTTTAGATGATTCATCATCGTCCTCATCATCACCATCCTCTTTTACAGCATCTGCGGCAATAGATGTGACACAATCAACAACGCCTTTCAAACGTCGGAAAATCCAATTGTCGAGCGAATTCAATAATCGAAGATCTAACGAAATAATTCATGAAAGTCGTGAAGAGGAAAATAACAATGACGGTAGTTTAACCGCTAATTATGGCAACAATAGTAATAATTGCAACAATAATTATTGTTATCAACGACAACAACAAAATAACGAACAACATCAACATCACAATATCAACAGTAAAAACACCAACGACGTCAACACACATTTGACCAACAACAACAAAGAAACGAGTGATGGAAATGATGATAATAATGATGATGATTGTGATGAAATCAACAAAAAGAATAACAATAATAATAATAATAGAACACCAACAAATGAACGCGGCAGACATTATCAAACAGTAAATAATCATCATAATAACTACTACAACAATTACTCATCACAGCAAGACGTAAACAGCAATAATGATTTCGCTACTACTTCATCATCTTCAACTTTACTACAAACACCTGACAGTGGCATTAGCGTTTCCACAATTACACCAAATTTCGATCAGGATACCGATGATGCCGATGCTTCAACGTTTGCAAATTATCGCAATGGCGGCGACAATGCCGTAATAAGTGTTCCAATTACAGTCACAGCCAACCAACAACAACAGCTATACTCGCCATGCAACGAAAATTCCGCCAATAAGAAGGTTAGCATTAATCTATTCCACCAGAAGGTGGCACGTGTACGAAGGAATTATAGAAGAAAATTCGCTGATGAATCTGAAAGTGATTAGATGGAAATGATGCATATGGAAGAACAACAATAGCTGCATGCATCAACAACAATAACAACAACGGCAACATGCAAGATACAACTACAAGTAATCAAATTAGCAAACTGGTAACGAAGGTGCATTTTCGCTTACATTTTTTCTGAATTTTAATCTTGAACTGCACATATTACTAAAAAATATCGTATTATTATTATTATTTAATTATCATATATACATTTTTTTTGAAATCTGTGTTTTGCTTAGTGCTTTCTTTTATTACATTTTAAAACGTTTCTCAACTTTCTTTTAAAATTAGGCATATTCTTAAACTTCATTAATTTATATTTTTAAACATTTGCTAAAACTATCGCAAACAGAAAAAATATATATATATTTACATATACATACCTACATTAAATTTAAATATGAATAAGTTAAACTCTTTATTTATAAATATAAATACAATTCTAAGTGTTCCAAACTTGCGTTTAAAACAACCACAATAATAAATACTTTAATTTATATAAGCATTAATAAAAAACAAATTAATTATATTCGAGGCTCTTTTATTAAAACAGGAGTGGCAAGTATAAAGCATATTTTCCGGATTAAATCGAGACTGCGAATTGATTTTTAACACAATAAGAAGAAATATAAAAAACTAGTTGTAAAAGCAAATTAAGTTCTTTTTAATATTCAAAACGATAACCATATTTTATTTTATGTTCATTGTATTAGATAGGAAACATTTTAAAATAAGTGATGGCTGGTAGCTAGGTCTCTCCCGTAATAAAAATAAAAAAACAACGTATAGAAAAAGAAATTTTAATATTTTCTTTTTTCGGAATTTTAGAATTTTAACAGAATCTAAATGGTATTATTTCCAAACTTTAAATAGTGTTAGCTAATCATAAAAACCCCTTTCGGATATTGTTAAATAGTTAACATACATACCATCAAAAACCATACCATAAAAAGTATAATTTATTAGAATTACAAGTATTAAATAGTTTTCATTGAAATTGAATGTTATTGTAGTATTAAATGAAATGCTGGATTATCGAAAGGCTAATTATTAGAATCGAAAGGCTGGATTATTAGAACAAATACAGCAATATTTATCACTTTAAAAATTTTTAGTTTCAATTAAATTTAATGAAGTAATCGGGAACTGGGATTATTCATATCTTATAAAGGATTTTTTAAGTTTAATAAAAATGTCTCTCTTAATTTGTTTCTAATATTATTTCTGTTGAATGGATTTCTTTATTTTAATTTGTATTGGTAAATTTTTTACATATAAGTAATTCTGCCAACCACACCAAAATTGCCAATATAGAACCCAAAATAAGGATATAGAAAGCCAATTGAAGATCATTGATTGTCAATATTTTCCATTTATGATTCGGTTCTAACAAACTATTTAAAGAATTATAAGCTGAGATTCTAATTTGATGTTGTGTCATTTGAATCCAATGATTAATCAAATCTGCCTGGGAGTAACGCAGTAATAAATTATTAATACGTTTCTCAAACGGTGATGCCTTTGGTAATATGAATGCAATATGATATTTCTTTGGGCATTCCTTAATAATGTGAACATTCTTTTTAGCGAAAAATGGAAAATCATCTAATTGTGTCGATGATAATCTAGTCACTGCCGCGAAACCACCACGTTTAATCATTATATCAATTATTCGTTCTTCGGTCTCGCCAACTAAAAACAATTTCCGATTTAAATTCGCATAAACACTCGAATTGTGACCACGAAATAAATCATCCATGATTGCGGCATGCCTTATATAAATCCTATAGTTCGTATTATCCAATTCGCTCAGTGTATTGATATCCTTATAATAGAGTGGATGTATATAAATAGTTGCCAAACTCGATTCGAAAATTGCTCCAAAGATTACGCTAACCAAGCACAAAGACAGCACAAATATTCGCTCGGATTGATATGTTGGAAAACGTTTCAGATTTATCCTCAGCCATAGAATCCAAGTATCAGTAAAGATTCGTGTATATTGGGATTTTTTCAAATTCGTATGAATTTCTTTCTGGGAATGGTTTAAATTGAACCAACGTAAAATCATCCATATAAACGAACACAATACAGCGGCCAATAGAAATCCAAGCCACATATCAATTTTTACGGCATACAATGGCGCAATCGATGATTCAATACGTTTAGCATTCCTTACGTAACAGCAAAGTTCGTCCATATACATGGGAAATGTAAACTCAATATCACGCGTTAAATAATCCTTAACGAAGAAACCAGTCATGGTTATGTCGGTTTGGTAACGTATCGTACGTCCTATTGCACCGGTATAAGTTCCATTAGCCAAATGTGTTCTAGAAATAGATATTAAAGAACATTTTTAGCGCATTTAATTTTGATCTTTTCGTAAAAACCGAATAATTCAACGATCATAATGGAAAATATAATAATATAATATGTTTACAGAATATATCATCATAATAAATATATTGTGAATATATAAACTAAAATTTAGTATGAAATGTGTTTATTGCGATGATTAAATATAATACTTAGTGATTATTTTATAAATTCTACCATCAATGAATTTAATAATTATTCAATTTTTATCGCCCTAATTCTGTCTTTATACAATGGATTAGGCATTTTAATGTATGTTTACATTGCATACACTTTTTAAAGTAAGTCTCCCTTATAGCAAAAAAAAACCCGAATTATTGGAGATGACAATAATTTACGTCTAATGGAATCACATCTTGTGACTCTTAAATTTAATTTTCTTTTTCAAATTTTGCCTTACTTTCACCTCAATTATCATAACCCATTATAAAATTCCTCGAAAGCATTAATTCACTTTACAAGAATTACAATTATTTAAGTAATAATAATTTATTATGATAAGAATGTGATCAATGAATAAAGCTTACCCAAAGTAATCACTATCTGGCCATTGCAATAACAAACTGAAATTCATATTTTTACTTAATAATTTTGCAATATTACTATCGGGACCAATTGCTTGAGTGATTTGTTTAGTAAGTGAATCCCCAAATACTTTCGAATAGACCGAATTAAATATATAAACGCGAATTGGATAAGCGTTTAAATTATTAAAAATTTCATCGAACTTCGTAACTCTTGCATTTACTAGAGCACCGTATTGATGAGAATCCCTTAAGATGAACGGATTATAAAAGACAACACCGTACGAAGTAATATAATAAACTTTATGAATGCCACGCTCTTGCCAATTAATTTCAGCCATGGCTAATAAATGGCTTTCATTAATCGCATTCATTAAAATACAAAACAAGTAACCAGCTCGATTATTATTTCGATTAAGTATAATATTCAGATGCCATTCAGAAATTATAGTTATTGCTTTATGACGTTGATTTTCAATAAAATCAATTACTCCTTCACCTTCTCCTCTTCCGACAACTTCATCTGCTGTCAATAGAATTGGACAATATTGCTGCCAGAGAAGATATTCAACGAAAGCATGATGATCACTTGTATTAGTCTGTTGCAAATGCAAATTAAGATAATCCAATTTTTGTAATACCGTATCAAATATTATATTATATGGATATATTGTATTGTTCAAAATTTTCGTATGATTTTCCAATAAAATATTTCCGCACGAAATTCGAATTACAAACGCAATTAATATTACGCTTCTCGATGGTTTGATATTCATATTTACAGTTTGATTCTCTAACGATTAATGTCTTCCAGTATATTTTTATTTATTCCGATTTTTATGTCTTCCGATTCAGGACATTCACTGCGTGTTGTTTTATGAGTTTGATTTCAATATCGTGATAGTTTGTTGACAATAACTTTTTTCCTTTCTAGGCGACAAAATTGCTGTCGTGTTACGTATTGTTAAATTCTCGACTCAGATTCTTATCGTACTGCTTTATTTAATTCTCGGCTATTAATTAAAATTAGGTGACAATTTTTGACAAGTTCGATTTAATCTTTAGATTAAAAATGCTTGAATAAAATATTTTCGATTTCATAGAGAAAACCAATGTGTTTGGTGGTTGTTAATTTAGAATGAATTAGCCCGAAAATTGTTACAATAATTTCAATGCGGTTTTCGGTTATATAGTTTTGTATATATCTACATATATTTTACTGGCTTCTATATATATTTCACTTTATTTAAGATTTTCAAACGGTTTTTCAAATTTCTATGCGCTTTTCCAATCGATGACATTCAAAATCACTTCCTCGTGGACAATTTTTTCTCTTCTACTTAGGATTATCTTTTTGTCAGTTTTAATTTCAATACTAAAAAACGATATAAACGATGGCATTGATAGTCAACCGACTAATAAAACACAGACATAGAAATACAAAACAACAAAATGAATGTGCTTTTATATGGATCGAAAAAACTTTCCTTTCTACAAACCATACAAGATTCTAATTCATGATTTAAGTTATTGCAATATCGCGTATTATAGGCGTTATCTATAATAACGTTAACGTATCTCGCATAATTGCAATTACAACAGACAACAGGGTTTTTTACTTCATTTCAAGTAAAATATTTACTTTTTTATTTTTATTTTTATTTTTTATATTTATTAATTTTTAATTTCACTCTCTTCTGAATTTTTTTCTATTTTGCTTTTGTTAAAAATGTGTCCAGAAACACATAAAGGAATTCAATTTAAATGCAATTATAAGAAGAAATTAAGAGTATTTTTTCTCTAAAACTTCTTTGAAATTTCTGATAATGAATTTTACTTTAAACGAATAATTCAAATTCTCAATTCTTATAGTTTGTAAATAGATCTTAATGATTTATTTATGTATTTACTTTATTTCATTAATTTACAATAAAATCACATTGAATTAAATTTTACAATTTCTAAAGCGAAAGGCAATCCAAGTAAATAAGGATAAGGTGATTTTTTCATAAATCCAGCAACTAGTCAACGCAAAATCCTATTCACCAAAAACAGACGAAATCATAACATGCAATAGAATGTTTTAAACGACAGCAAGTATTTGGCCCGTGTACAAATTGAATGGTAGCACAATCCGAAACAAGTTTCTAACATGTTTCGTGCAGCTTAGTCAGATTTTCTTTGTGAAAGTAAACTCTATCAATCCTAGGAGAATCGCTGATTTCCGCTTTACACAGGCTTCCTTCTTCTGCTCGGTAATATCTGGTCTAATAACCAACAGTAAATTTAATCAAATTTAGTTTATTATGATTTCCTACTAATAATATCCTATTGCTTCACAGTCGTCATATTTTCGCAATTCATCGGTTTCATGAAAACCAGTTCATCGTAAGGGGCCCTAAACAACTGCCCTTACCAAATCGGAGCAAGAAAAATACGTTCCGAATAAAAGCGTGGATGGCGATTAATATTGACGCGTACCAAAAACAATTCAAGTATCGATCCCAAAAACTAGCGATAAAATCAAAATGGCAATCAAATATCTGACTTTTTCTAATAAACAAATGTTAGTTAAACGTATTAAATACCAGATTATACTAGAAGATAACGCTATGAGGAAAAAAGCCATGGAATGCTCTGAGAAAATTGACAAAAGTGCTGGCTGGTATTCGTTTCGATTTTGGAGCATAAATACAAAGATTCATCATCAAAGGCAGCCACAGTAAAACTATTCTCCGGCGCCATATAAAACGGCGCCATATTAGCGAAGAAGCCTATAAAGCATAAATCAATTTCACCAATTATTGCGTCACCAATGGCACCATTATAACTTCTATTCTTACTGCTCTAGCTGAAAAAAAATTTGTATAAAACAGAAAGTATTGCTCAAGAATTATATTATATCGATATATGGATATAACCTATATTTGTCTTCTACAGTTTTACAGATTTTCTGATATAATTCTGAAACATTTTAGATCAATCTAAATCAGTACAATCTTGTTGTTGTTTAAGTCTCTATAAGTTCTCACTTTGAAACAACAATTTCATCATTTCAGGTTTTCTGCTCTTTATTTATTTCCAAAACAACTAATATCGCGTTATCGTTATTTAGCTATCTCGAATCGGGAAATAAACAGACATTTTTTAATCATGCAACCAAACTGATGTCTTCGTTTATGTATTTAGTTGAGGTAAAATAACTAAACGTGCTCAATAACTCAGAAAAAATAATTAGGAAGAACAACCAAAAAATTTTTGAAAGCAAAATCTCTCAAGATTCGAACGAACAAATAGTTTTCTTTAAATAATTAAGATAATTTCAATAATTTCAATCATTAAAAACATTATAAAATGAGAAATAGTTTGCAGATTATTTTAGTCATAGATGGAAATAATTAGAGGTGCATAATTACTATTCATTTCATATGATGTTCCGGAGGGCCATTGGCTGGTTTCTTTTTAAAAATACTTCAACCAAAGTATGGCTTAATAATCATCAACGATTTTTGCCTCTTTAAGGGATTAATTTTCGAATGATTATAATATCAAACCTCATTCATATTCCAGTCACAGCAAACTCTGCAATATTTGCAACTGATTAAATCAATCATATTTCCCTCATTCTCCTCCCCTTTTCCGATAATTTAAGCACTCGGCAATAGGTTTGAAATGGAGCGTGAACAGACAGATTTGAAAATTTGTATTTTGATAAGATATCCTCGCATATGGTTATATATGATCATTTTATTTCATAACCAAATTGTATGATCTACTACCTTGAAAGCTTTTATTTGGACATAATTGCTTCTCTTCCCGTTTTATTCGAAATTATCAATGAGAGACACATCTTTCGAACTGAAAATGAAATTAGTAAAAATTTTACTCCACATTAATTGTAATATTTCATGTAATTCTACCCAATTCTAAAATCATCTACGATGATTATTATTCTGTTGATTCGCAATAATGAAAAACCGACAATAATCACACCCATTTTAATATCAGTACAGTATATGCAATAGTTTTGATAGTGATCGATTTTTTCGATACATTTAAAGATGATCACACACGATATTTCAAGAACATTCCCTTCTCTTACAAATTTTGAAAACAACTGATAAACTCTTCCAAATGCATTCGTTCTTTTAAATCAACTGTGTGATATATTTACTCCTTTTTAATCAACAACAAATATATTTACTCCTGATTGTAAAAGGAAATTGCCTATTTCTTTGGGTGTTCTTTATCGTTGTGATTAAAATCTTAGCAGAAATCCTAAGTAAATTTCAAACGCTTGCAAACATTGACTGATTGATATTTACTGATATCATAAAATCAATAACATAAAATAACCGACGCTAACTTGTGTAGTTTATGACAAATCGGGGGTCAGGGACGTGATTCTAAAAACGCCCACGTTAAAGAGAAACGAAAAAGTAAATGAATTTATAGCTTTCCTTTTGAGTTTGTGAATTATTCTTGTTTTTCTTACATTTAAATTCCTGAATAGTTGAAATTTTTAACCCCGTTAAAGTCTAGCTTCCATGAGCTTAAATAGCTTTGAATTTAAATCCACGTTATTTGAAAGTTACAAAAACAAAAGCAGTGATTTTGTACCGCAAGACAGTTATAATTCGCTGTACGCAATAAATGTGCAATCAAAATTATATGAATCTGCAATAAGTAATGCAATGGATGTGCAATGGTTGCGCAAGTTGTTCAGTCTGATCGTTGATCAAACTCAAGTTTATCAGTTCTAATCATTGTTACGAATTTCAATGTGTATAAAAATTTTGAGAGGCACCAACGCTTACTAAAGCCATCCAAAATTTATGTCTATGTATCATTCAATCTCCAAGTATGATAATGCTTTGTAAGAAATTAAACAAAGTAAGGACGGATTTCGAAATAATATATTAGATTTCGCTTAAGGGTATTATAAACTTAACGTTATTATATTGGTCTTACATTATTTTTGTTCTATGAATTTCTTGAGATTTAGAAAAAAAATGAAATTAATTCCTTCCTTCCCAAATGGGCAGATAGGTTTTAATCTTAATAAACATTATCACCAAGTAAAGATCGTATATTATCCACAGAGTAAAGAAATTGTTAGGAAACAATCATATGTCTTTACAAAACAGAATATAATTTGTCTTGGGCACGGAACTAATATTTTACTACTTAATTTTTTTCTTTAAATCTATCCTTGCATAATAGAAAAGCTTCGCAATCAAAATGCTTTCGATGAACGTATTACGCAAGTATAGGTCTTTTAAGCTTAACACCATTCCTGTTTTCCATTTTGATCCTGCCTAACAATGATTCGTTCATTTCATGTCATCCCTTGGTATTCATTGGCTTAAAAATATAAGTAATTTTTAGTTTAAATTTATCTAAAATTTACATAATCCTTTAACAAAATTTATAATTTAATTGTTATCTATTTAATACGCATTCATTTCGCTGGGCTTGTACGGTAAATTTAATTCCTTGCAGCGTTCCATAACAATTTTTTCCAGAGCCGAACCCATACTAGAAAATTAAAGAAATTTTATAAAAATCTCCACAAAGTAATAAACTCAGGTAATTTTTTTCTGGCACGCACTTATAAATTTCGTTGCCTTCCACGTTGTATGTATCGCAGTTTTGAAATATTAACCTGATATCCATTAGTAGTTCCTCATTAAGCTGATAATCACCCATATTAAGCTTTGATTTAATTTTAGCAAAGTCCATGGGCTTTTTGATTATTTTATAATAGTCGGGCACTTCCGATTGTAAGACAGGTCGAAGAAAAGGCCACGCATATTTGTGTTTCATAATATCATCCAGGAGATCATAAAGAACAGGACCATTAAGAGGTAGATCGTCTGCCGTTCGACGATTTGATCTGCGGCCACTCGATGATTTTGGGCTCTCCTCTGTGTGAGTGCCATTTGGGACTGTATTACGAAACGATGTACGTATTCGCCGAGAACGCTTCCGTGCGTATTCTTCACCATCAGTATTATCATCGCTGGACGATTCTGCATCAAAAGATAAAAGACATTATGCCGTTTTATCGCGTTTTAACAAAATCGAAATTGATTTTTGTAAATGAACTAACCGACTGTTCTCTTTCTACGATTCTTCTCGTCTTTCACTTTGCATTTATTGCAAGTGAAATTGTAACGAGGCGGTCGTTTCAATTCGATACATTCCAAATGGAAGGAATCTTGACAACGGGTACAAGTTACATCGCTACCATCATAACAACATACTCTACAAACCAATTCAGCATCGCTAGAATGTGAAGGAGATATTTGTATATTTATATTATTTTTTATAATATTTAATAATTATACTCATCGCCCTTTGGTTCCGACTGTTCTTCTTCTGTGACTTCAACAAAATGAAAACCATTTCCGTTAATTTCTCCCATCACATTTTCATCATTATCCTCATCTAATATATCATCCTCCTGCATTGTTTCCTCATCTTCATAATCCATTTCTTCCTCATTGACTTCATTTTCTTCTTCCGCTTCCTCTTCGTCAACCACTAACTCTTCAATTTCTCTCGTTTTCAAGCGTTTCTCAAACCGCTTATTCCTAGTCATTCTTACTTCGGACATTGATGATAATGATGATGTTTCGCTTACATGATCATCCCCGTTAGTTAAAAATGCTCGTCTTCGGCTAGTTTGAGTCTTGGTTTCAACTTCCTCTTTAACTTTTTCATTTGTTAATCCTAAACGAGTTACGCAGCGGCGACAATACCAATTCCCTTCAGGGACTGTCTTCATTTTCGGTTTCATACAGAACGTATGTGTGCCACCATTGCATTCATCGCACAGCAACATTTTATCGGGTTCACTACCTCGCCGACAAACTTGACACAACGATTTATTGGTGGACCGAGCCCAAATGATTGAGTCATGGAGGATGTTATAATGTAGGAATACCTAAATTAAATTATACTTTCAAATGGTCTAAATACATTCGAGTTTTTAAAACACAAACAACTTTTTGATATCACGTTCAGCTGTTTGGATTGCAAGCAATCAGATAGCATACCTGAGAATAGCTACTACTCTCCATTAAAGACACTTCCCACTTCTTTAAACGTTCAGCTGATATTTTCATTTTACGTTCTAGTAGTTCCTTATCTTCCATATCCTTATTGGACACTCCAAATGGCTCTTTCAAGAATCTTCGTTCAATCCCTTGCTCAATTTGCAACAACGCTGAAGAGAGATTCTTCACACATTGCCGTAATGTATCTGACTGATGCAAAAACGCTCCTTGATCACTATTGTCGATGAAAGAAAGTTCCAAGGAATCCCCTAACTCCTCTCCAGGATCTTCATAAGCAATGTATTTGCCGCTCTCTCTACCCTCCGTATCATCATCATCCGGTTCAGCGTCTTCAGCTCCACTATTCCCAACATCTCTCTCTTCCCTATCAGTTATAGCAGTCATCAACTTCTGGTTATTTGGCCCCCAATGTAATTTTCCTTGAGGATCATAAGTATTGTCTTGTACGTCTCGGCGCCATTTATCCATATCTTTAACTTTTAAATGTCCCAAATCGCCCGTGTAAATATCGCTCTCAAATTGTAAAATACGGGTCACCAGAGTACCGTACATGACCTCATTTAAGTCAGCATTTTTAGGAAAGCCTAAATTTGCTTGGCCATACTTTCGATAGGTTTCACTAAACATGGTGTTCTTAAACTTATTAAACTTCTCGTCACCATCAAGCGTTAGTTTATCGGCCGGGCACTTTTTGGCGTGGCTAATTATCAATTGTCGCAAACTCTGCAGCTGCTTTAACAATTGAGATTCACGATCGCCGAGAGGATTCAGGGCTGCTATGAGATCATCTATGTCTGATTTCTCGTAGAGATAAGCCCACAGTTGACGATCTGGGTTATTCGGATCATGAACCATGCAATTCTTGGGATCACCAGTGCACATGTATAGTTCGTATTGTGAAGGTTGTACCGGTGTAATTGTACTTCCTTCTTCACCGTTGATATCCGGTTTATCCACAACATTACCATTGATTAGAGGTATCGATGAAATCGAATCTTCCTTTGAAGGACGTGTCGCTAGGTTCTCTAAATTCTCTTTATTTTCTTGTGTGTTATTTTTATTTTTGATAGATTTATTCCTAGCCGCCAATTCTTTATCTTCTTTTGTGTACAACCGCAAGAGATATGCTCGCAAGTCCTTCCGATTCTTTGGCAACGTCGATAATTTCTCCATAAACTTCGGATCTAGATCATTAGTGGGTGGATTTTCCAAGCATTTATCCAAACATTCTGGAATATGTTCAACAAAAACACCTGGAAGTGACTCGAAAGCGTAATATTTTCGATAAGCCCGATCTGTTCCCAAATAAATCAGATAATCAAATAAAGAGTTATTTAATTTTTCCACCTCTGTTTCATATTCTTTTTGTTTACGTTTGGATTGTGCTAACAATTCATTTATTTTCTTATTGAACTTTTCTTCAGCCTGCTTTCTCTTTTCCAAATCTTTAATATCAATATCCATGCATTGCTGTTGGTATTCACAAGTCATTGCCTTCTTTTCCATTTCCACTTTTGCTAAACGTTTGCTTTCCAATATAGAAAGTGCACGTAGCTCAATGCGTGCCTTCGATGTCTGTTCCATTCGTTCTTCTATAAGTGCCAACGGTATTGAATACGTTAATATTTGAGAAATGAGACAGTGTATCACAGATATGATATCTAGGAAAGGCAATTGGTATATGGTAAATACTCTGAGCAATCGAATAATGTTCGGATTTTCGAAGCGCAGTGACAATCCAGGATCTTCGGATGAAGTATAGCCATTACGATTCATAATTCGCCACTTATCGGTACGCTCGTTTACGCAAGCGCCCGCAGAGAGCAAATGTAATCGCAACACTTCGCTAACAGTTTGTGCGTCGAGGGGTAATTGATTAATGTTCAGCGAAAAATGTCTACGCGCATAAAAATGTGTCTTTGAAGCCAGAGCCATAGTTGCTTGTGGTTCTTGACGTCGCTGATCAAGTCGAAGTTTTAAATATGTTACCCCGTACTTATCTTCTTCTTCTTTCTGTAGATCAAAAATAGTTCCTAAGAGAATTAGAATTATATCAGAGAGTGGACCAGCCACTTCACGTGTGGTAAATGCCCGAGATAATTCGTAAAAGCTCAATTTGTTCCGAAACACTTCGATGCCCGACAAGATACCCGCAAAGGAATGCATGAATTCGTTCACCATTAGAGCATCGCCAAAGTATTTGTTTGGAATGTACGTACGTATGGTTTTGTAGCGTGGCAGTAAACGTTGATCGGTACGTTCCAAATCATCGGTTTTTGTTAAAAGTTTGGTACATTCTCGATCAACTTTTTCAAGTAGTTTCTCACGCTTTTCTGCTCTCTGACGCTCCATATCCAATAATCTTTCCTGCTTTTCGCGACGCACACGTTCCATTTCTTCTTTAAGAAACTCTGCTCTAGCCTCTGCGTTCTCCACTTTATCGATTTTCTCCTTTGCCTTCTTGGCCTCCTCGTGGGCACATAAATCAGATTGTTTTCCATCATTCGTTTCGTCATTTTTAACGAGATATTTATTAATAGATAATTGTCTTTTGCCATTTGCATCGTTTGCTTTAGAATGCGATTTTATTCTTGAAGGCGTATAGTGTGGCATTCTTCCAATAAATAATTTCTCGAAAGTTATATTTCGATCTGTGATGTATTTCTTAAAAGCGCCAGGTTTTGGCCTCAGTATACCATCTACACGTATTATATTGTCTTTGATAAACATTGCTAAATTCTCACTTGTGAACTCATGTCGAGGGCGACGTATTCTCTCAAACGGCAATATAATTTCTTCATCTTGATCTCTCTGATTAATTCGTTTAAGTCTGTATAGTAATTGTTCTGTTGCATCATAAACGATATTTTTGTTTACTGGCGATTTATCGGGTGGTATTATTTCCAAAACTTTGTACGGAAAATAATTACTGGAATTGGGGCACGCAGTCACCTCTTCATTTAAAAAGAAACGGCGACGTAGAAATTTTGCGACGATTGTATTGAGATTATTTAAAGATGATTGTTTAGCATGATCGATAACGAGCATTACTGGCGGTCGTAAAGAATCTTTGAAAAATTCTATTTTCATTCGAGCTTTTTTCTCGCTTTTTAATGCTTCTGCATAAGTTAGATTCTCACGTCCAGTTAACTCACATTGCCAAACAGTTGAATTAATTGCCATTACATGTTTGAAGTACTCTCTGTAAATTAACAAAATTATTTTGGATATTATTTCTTCATATTTTCACATGAGATAAGTTCATATTAGATGAGTTTTTAATTCTAGCAACCATATAATTGGAGTTATTGAAATTTAAAGAAAAATTAGGGTTGTGTTTAAAAAGAATGTGCCAGTGGCAATCGCTTGGCATCAGATTTCATAAATTTTGCCTACGGAAAATCCTCTTTAATGAAATATGCAGGACTATTTTGCATAGAATGATTTGTAATATTTGAAAGAATGGCATTGACCAAAATGTTGACATGACAAAATTAAAGACAATTTTTAAGTAGCCATGGAAGCTACTACCATGGAAGTCGCCTACCAAAAGCAACCACCCATTTCACCTATATCCCCACCCCCTTCCCCCTCTATGTGGCAACCGTGCTAGCTACGTCATTGAATTTTTATTTGTTTGGTGAAATTTTGAAGATATCGGTTTAGTTAACCTCTGGTCTGGCAACACCTCGATCACGGCCATGAAAAATGCTACAGGATGTATGAAATATTCTATTATATTCCTAACATTCTCTAGGCCCTCTATTATTATTAATTTCCGCCTCCAGAACGTTTTAGTTTGAACGCAGACGAAAATTTCCTTGAGTGTGGAATTGCATGCATTTTGTTGCAATTGCGCGATTTTCAGGTAACAATGTCTCTTGATTCTCTTGCTTAAAAATACAAATAATTATTTAAATATCACTAGCAATAACAGACAAATGCTGTAACAATTTCTATCTTTATTTCAAGAAATTATCATTCTTGGAGACCTCTTATATTCAAAATATTCAAATATTTTCTGGGCTAGAAATTTGACGTGAAATAAACTACCGTCTCTGATCAATTGGTGAATATTTAATTTGAGTGATATCTGCCATATATAAGCCGTATCTAAAATCATTCGGCAAAAAATCTAACTTCCGAAGAAAAATGGTGAAATATAAAAATGTGGAAATCCCTCAATGCGTTATAATACGTTTTGAAACTTGACCTGATTTCAAATTTTACTGGTTCATTTTTACTAATATTTGTGATAATTCGGTGTGGTGGCTATGTAACATTGTTTTCACCATTAAAATGGTGAGATACACTTCAGTAAACACAACAATCACTAACCCCAGAGAGTATGCACCCTTTCCCGCATAAACTGATATTTGACATTTTCTATGCATGGCTAAATATGCATCTTCCAATTTTTTTTGTCAGTCCCCAAATATGATTCAATTGGAATAGGATTTCATTTTTCTTGACTTACTCATAATCACGAAACATTTGTTTGGTGATCTCACAATAGAAAACGTAATCATTGTCCTTAAAGTACTCTTCCTTCCTTTTCCTAACATTGTCGAATCCTTCCCTCGTACAAATAGGCATATTTTTATGGCTTAGGTGCAGACTTCAAGCTTCAGCAAAAATGTAATTGATCTTACGCACTAAAAACCAGCTGCGGCAGTTGATTTTTTCGGAAACCTAAATGTAACTTATCTTTAGGAAGAGTTAAAGATTTTATTTATGCTGGAATTGTCAAATATTGCAGATACCTGGGATTCTGATGGGACGACCTCAATACGATTCGTGAACTCATACATTCGAGTTCGTTTCTGTTAATACAATTTCTAGCGTTTTATCCAGTAGAACTGTATTCTTTTAGTTAATAATACAAAGCTATATTTTCAAAACAAGCGCAACAAATTTTTTATCTTGCAAAATTCCATCCGACACGCGCGCTTCTATCGTATTTATTTTAGCTCGCCTGCCGTTACTTGACGCTGTTAATGAATGACAAGAAATGAAAAGAATGAATATCGTAGGAATTTTTTCTATTTTCGAAATTCAGGGATGGTGAGCAATGAGAAAACAGTAAAAGAACAAAATTATAGCATGATATATAAAATTTTAAATCTATTTTCCCGCTCATAATTTCGCAATGTCAAATTAATATTATTGCAATTCAACTAAAATTGTTCATCACATATAATTCATGTTTAATTTTCGTTGCATCAAACATCAGACATCAGACATGATTCCAAAAATACATATTTAGTACCTTAAACTAAACGATATTTCATTTTTCTAGATGTCAATATTTTAAAACCACAAACCGGTTATTCGTGTCATTGTTACATTGTTATATTAGCATATATTAATTATGAGCAATTTCTAGAAATAAATATTTACACGCAAAATTCTCAATATATGTATTCGTGTATATAGTAATATAACTTCCAAATAAAAAAATTTGAATAAAATTGTCTAATAGTCTCTTTACAGCATCTGCTGTTTAACTGTCTCATACTATTAATTTCGTGTTTTATTTAAAAATTAATCATTTCCCTCAAAACCATTAATCATTTCCCTAAAATCTAAGTTCCAATCCCAAATAATCAAGAATGAACATGTCCACCAACTAAATAGATATTGATTCTGTCAACTTTTGTCAAATGAAAAGTTATATAAAAAAAATTATATATAAAAAATTATATATAAAATTATATATAAAATTATATATGAAAAGCAATTATATATAAAAGCAGGCGGTGTAAACAAGTTTTAAAAAATATTATTATCAGAAACCTAAATTCAAAATTTCCGTTTTCTTGTACTAATATGACTGCAGAGAAGTTAAATTTAAGATAATGAGTAAATTTTGCAAATTAATTATAAATGCAATTTTGCATACCTTTGAAATCAGTTTAAACCGTTGCATTAAGTTGAAAAATTATATTTATAACTTATGCTAAAAACACAACCTCGCGACAGTTTGAATATCTTCGCCGAGACTTGTCAAAATTACATAGGCTCTTACGGGAATTGAGAAAAAATAAAACTGTCGCGCTGCTGACGCGTACGACAACGATAGTAGTAGAAAAATTTCTACTTTTTTGTTGTCGCTCGTCTTGTTCTTCTTTTCTCCGTTTGTTTACTTTAAATGACATTAGCAATTAATAAAATTGTATTGAAATTACAGACATGTTCTCTGCTAACTTCAGCGCCAGCAGAGTTTTGATTTATCAACGCGACAACTGTCGCGAGGTTGTGTTTATCGCATTACTGGGTAGTGTTTGCTCTCAAAGTTCTTCGAAATTGATGAATTTTTGCCCTTTCGGCATTTCTGTAACTGAAATAATTGGATCAAATAGAACCAACTTCATTGGATTTCAGTGACATTTTCTTGGTTTCAGCCGAGTTTATTCAGGTAAATTGATGTCTGGAAATTATATAATTTCGCTCAATAATTCTGGGTTATAAAATAGTTTTCACTTTAATTATCAGCGAATTGTTTCCTGTAAAAAACGAAAAATGGCAGATAAAGCAGCCGAGAAGCCTGCAGGACGTCCAATGAAGTTTCCTTACACTTTTTCAGCGAAGATTGCACAGTTCCCTCTGAGATTTCATATTAAGAATAATTGGATATGGAGATATTACTTCATTGCATGTGTTGCATGCCTTCCAATTTTTTACAAAATTGATAGACTCGGTAAGCCTCTGTCTAAAGACCTTTTCAGTAAAATGAGACGATTTATATTTTTGCAGCAAACTCGCCCGAAAATAAAGCTGCTTATGCAGCGGCTAAAGCGAAGGAGGCGGCTGAACACCATTGAAATATTTGGACAACCCCAAAAAAATTTATGTAAAAATATATTTAATGGATTGAATTTAAATAAAGACGTGTAAATTGAGATGTTTATTTAGTTGTAAATAGCAAATTATCGTTACAAACTTCAAATTCATGAATGCTGGAACTTTGGTAAATGCCGGGAGGATATTGAAATATAGCAAGATCTAGCTCTATTACTTTAATACGTATTTTTAAAAATATTCAATTATTCTGTGCATAAGAAGTGATCATTATTTATGCTTGAGTATATATGACCCTCTCCAGACATATCAGTTAGAATTTGGCTGAAAATGAAATCAGAATTAGATTAATAATTTGACTAAAAGTAAATTAGATTACATATCGATGTCGTATCCAAACATTTCAAACTTACTTTAACTCATCCTGGCTAATATGAGAAAACTTCGCCTGCAGTTGCTGCCTGCTAATTCCTTCTTCCGAAAGATAATTCTTTATAGCCTGATAGACAGCTAAACTTTTTCCTTCTAAGCCTAAATTGTTTGCGCTCTGTTGTATGCCGAAGCCACCCATAGTTGCTGAACTTGATGCTACGGCTGCATTACCTCCTGCGCCTTTCTGTATTATTTTCAAAATATTAATAGTTGAAATAATAATAGAAATAAAAGGAGTGTTCATACCTTCGTATATTCTTCCGACTTGTAACGGGCATTTAATACCTCCAGAACATGTGTGCATATTTCATTCGGATCAGTAATTGGTAATATCTTGAAAACCATCAGAGTTTTTTGCTCTTGCTGTGACCGAACACTTGCATATATTTTTGCATAATTGTTTAGCATGATATCTTGAGTTTTGAGAATATCACCCTCATCTAACCAATAGTGGGCTTCAATACGACCGGTATGGTCCTCCAGCAAATAGGTAATCTTCGTAGATGAAGTATCAATGGAGCGTACTATTGCAGCACATGCCACCATACCAAAAGTCATGCCCCACATCTGGTAGTTTCCTTCCGGTGAGTCCAGAATTTGCTTTATGAGCACTGGCGCAATACCCTACATTTATAAATTAAGCATGGCAGACTCAATGACAGCCTTTCACATACCTCTGCTTTTTGTTCTGAAGCTGCTGCACCCGTTCCACTTCCACCAGCTCCAATTTGCGTTGCATTAAAATCACCGACTGTTGTATTAAAAAAGTTTGTTTTATTTACGCCACAATTTAAAAAACCACAAAAGAAAGAACTTACAAGTATCATTCATTTTCAGCGCCAAATTTACTCGAATAACAATACTTGAAGTTTCTTGAATAGGAAGAAATAGAGATGTCAACGCGATAGATTAAAATATATAATTATTTCCAAATCAATTTCACAAAACCTTACTTTAATTCGTACAGTTTTTTCACCAGAGTTGTCGATGCTATAAAACGATTTACTCGCAGATTTCATGTCGCGACTAAGATAAATTCTTAATCGTACTTGTGTAAAAGTTGAGTTGGTCAATTGCTCTACTGTGGAAACAAAAAAAAATGATGATTAGAAGGCGGATTAATAATAATACACTGAACACAACCTAGCAGCCAAAACGACGGCTAACCATCAAATTCTTTTTGGTTTTCTTACAATTCCTATAAAGAAATTGCTAACTATATACAACTCGTCTAGTATTTTCCGTAATAACTGGCAAAATTTCTAGAAAAAATAGCGTGAGTTACTGCCATATCAGATTTCATTTTTGCTGGCGCCACTGGCCAGCATATGCTCGAATGGTACGATAATGCAGTTTATATGTTCTAACGAACTTTAATGCGTTATAATGGAACACCCTTAATAAGATTATAAAGAATGCAATTTGAATAGAATCGAGGTAAACATGTGAAATTTTTCAGCTATTTACAAAAAAAACTATTCACAAAAAACTCGCTCTGCCGTTACGAAAAAAATATTCATTTAAACACCACTCACGATTTCATTGTCTTCCTTGCGAAAGCAATGAGTATGCCCCTCCGCTCATAACCGTGTGAAAATACGAGTAATGGACGAAAACAGCGGAAATACAGATATTCATTGAGAAAATTGTTTATTCTGTTCCCTTATGATAATTATAATTTTCATCTTATATTAATAATTACATATTTAATTTGTTTTAAGAAATTTAATTTTTTAATTAATATTTTTGGTATTCGTAATGGAAGACTCCTTCATTGTGCGCTTATATCAAGATTCAGATTAAGCTCAAGGACTTAGGTTACCTAAACACATATATTTAATATTAACATAATCGTCGATACCATGATGAGAACCTTCACGTCCAATACCCGATTCTTTAACGCCACCAAATGGTGCTTCAGCCGTAGATATTAAACCTTCGTTAATTCCCACCATACCCACCTCCAGTTGCTTCGCTACACGGAATATCTGCTGCATATTTTCACTGTAAAAGTAGCCTGCTAAACCACTTCTTGTCTTATTAGCTTTCTCGATGACTTCCTCTTCCGTTTGAAATTTTATAATTGATATTACGGGACCGAAAACTTCTTCATTGTATAAGCGAGTTTGTGCGCCAACGTCTGTGACAATAGTTGGTTCGTAGAAGAGCTCACCTATTTCCGCTCGTGATTTGCCACCAGTAATAATAGTAGCATTATTCTTTCGTGCATCCTCCACAAATGCGTTAACTTTCTCAAATTGCATTTTATTAATTAATGGACCGATTTGAACATCGGGCGAGCAGCCGTTACCAATTTTCAACTTATTTACACGGTTCTTCAGTAGATTAATAAATTCATTATAGACGCCTTCTTGAACAAAAAATCGATTAGCAGAAACGCATGTTTGGCCACAATTTCGAAATTTCGAAACTATTGCTCCATCTACAGCACGTTCCAGGTTAGCCGTATCGAAGACAATAAAAGGAGCATTACCGCCTAATTCAAGGCAAACTCGTTTAACGGTATCGGCACATTTTTGAAAAAGCAATTTTCCGACCTTTGTGGAACCGGTAAACGATATACCATTGATATCGTAGCTCTTACAAAAGAGATCTCCAATTGGTGCTGCTTTGTTTGTTGTAATAATATTGATAGTGCCTTTTGGAATGCCTGCTTCATCAGCTAATTTAGCTAAAGCTAGAGCTGTTAAGGGAGTATCCTCTGCGGGTTTGATGACAACAGTGCAACCTAAACATATAAATGATAAATCTTAAGTAATAAGAATTTGCACACAATTTTTTTACCTGCAGCCAATGCAGCTCCAGCTTTTCGGGTAATCATAGCCATTGGAAAATTCCAGGGAGTAATGAGGGCCGCTACACCAATTGGTTCTTTCATTACGAGTATTTTCCTGTTAGCTATTGGACTGGGTATAATTTCGCCATGAATACGACGAGCTTCTTCAGCAAACCATTCGACGAAAGAGTTGCCATAAGCCACCTCACCCTTCGATTCGTTTATGGGCTTTCCCGATTCAGCTGTCATGATTTTGGAGATATCCAGAGAATTCTCTTCTATCAGATTGTACCAATCCTAAAACCGAGAAATTTCAAATTCATATCGAACCTCATCTTAGTCCGCAGACAGTGTCCGCATGATTGAATTCACTTACTTTCAGCAATTTGGATCTCTGCTTGGCCGTCATGGTTGACCATTCGGAACTCTTAAATGCACTAGACGCTGCATCGATGCTAAGCTGTGCATCCGCAACTGTCATATTTGGTACCGTGCCGATAATCTCACCAGTAGCCGGATTTTTAACTTCAAATCTGTCTCCATCCAAAGCATCAACCCACTTGCCGTTTATGTAAGCCTTCGATTGTAATAATGATGATAAATTTCTTATACAACTCCTGCAAGTTCTAGACTGTTTTTGGAATGCAAATATAGAACGCATCATGTTGGCAATATTTCCGTTAAAGAATAACAAAATTATTCAAACTTTCTTCAGCAAATCACAGAACTGTTGTATTCTATTGATTTTTCTCTCTTTCTCGCTTTACCACGGCCTAGAATATAATAAGCTTTAGGTAATAGGAATGTTTTCAGTCTGAGCAATTGATAAAATAATTCAAGTAATGCCTCTTGCGCTAGAGGCTTCACAATAAAATTTAAATAAATTTGATTAACAAATAACATCAAATCATATCTAATAAATAGAATACAACTGATAGCAGCTTATCCGGGCAGCTAATATTTCCAAAGGAGGCAAAAACAAATCGAAAGATATATCAGCTGATTCTGGAAGATCAAATGATAAAATGAAAATTCTCGTATATGCTCTCATGTATACTTTTAGGCGCTGTTATAGCAAATTCTACCTCAATAACACTGTTAATGCGCAGTATTTGACAGAATTTAATTCATATTTAATCGACAAATAAAAACACTACATAATTTTTGTTAATAAAACATTATGCATTTTCAGTCGCTCGAGGAAAATCTTTAGGGAGTTTACAAGTATGTACTTAGTTTTAGTTTTTAACATACAAATCTTGTCCACCGTGGGAAAAGAAATATGTGATAGTCCACAGGTCAAATTTAAATTAAAACATAAAAATCATATTTTCAAAGCCCTTATATCTCGAACATTTGCTTTACATATTACCAACGTATATATTCCGATTCAGAAGGTGGCTCTGATTCGATTCGGACTTCTGTAGCCGTTTGGATGATTGCTTGTCTTCTGGTGTGCAAAAATTGTGATTATTGAGTACGGCGATATTGTCTGTCTCCCCGAATAAGTCCTTGTTGCAAATTGGTGAAAACGAATATGTGTTGATTTTTGATTGCCTCAATGTCTTAGCTTTCAGAGTTAATTTAACGTCAACCTTTTATATTCATGACCAGATTAAAGTATAATCCTTGAAAGTAGGCGTTGTACCCACCTACCCGTCGTCCATCCCACCCACATAAAAGCTCATACTTACAAGGTCGCTTTAACGCATCACATGAAATATTTTTATCTCTCTGGCTCTGTATCTGCCTCCCTCCCTCTGGAGGCGTTCAAAATTCATGAGAAGTGTAATTAACATCAAATCGAATATCATGCTAAAATTAATTAAAATACTCCTCCCCACCCACCCCTCTGAACACATATCTGAAATTTGTATATACTTCTGACAGAAAATATGCATTCGTAACACGAAAATTTTAATTGTTGTGAGAATTTTTCTCATTATTTTGTTGCTTTTTTCATTATTTTAGACATTATTTTATTGTTCTTTTTATTGGTTTTTTAATAAAACTAATTCCTTCTGCAGACGAAAAACTTTCAGTTTTTTGAGAATAGTTTTATATTATATTCCACAAACTTGTAAAGCCTGCAGATATGTCTTATATATCTTTAGATATGTCTCTACATCTGAATGCAATATAATTGAATACATAAGGTAAATTTTTTATATACACATACGCTATGGGAAACCAATACATATACAAGATATAAAGTTACTCGAAGTTGATTTAACGAAATTTACAAGTACTCCTTTTTTACACCCTACACTCGAATAGGGTGGGTCATTAACTACGCGTTAAAGGAACGAAAACAGATATAGAAAGATATATTTTCGGAAAGAGATATGGAAATTGTATTTCGTCTCAAAATTATTCCCATTACTTCAATCGCTCGCACTGATCGTGCTTCTGTCAGCCTGTCTCTTTCTCGCTCTCTTACTTTTTCTATCTCTCTCCCTCTATCTCCTTCTAACTGCCTTTAGAAATTCCGAATTACCGCAGAAAGAATCTAATGCAGATTATCAAAATTGGGCCAATGTCTGGATTGCTTTTTCAAGTTTATGTATCTTTATCTATGCTCAACAATTCTTTTCTCAGTATTCAGAAGTAATTAAAAACTAAAATTTTACATGTGTGACACATGATGTGTCGCTCGTCTTCACCCTCTAATGTTCACGAATAAGGTTCATGAACATCGCCATCGAATTTTGTATACACATTTCATGTCCTACCAGCAGGCTACGTTCATTTGTCGAAATCAGTATGAGTTTATATCGCACGTATTTCTATTTAGTATCAGAGCTTATATCTCGATATTTTTTAAAAAAACAAAGCCTTTTATAAAGGTATGATATGATCATTGATTGTTAGAATTAAATCACAATATTGCTATTAGTGGTGTAGGGTATAAAAAGTTCGGCAAGACCAAAGTCAGTTTCTTACTTCTTCCTTTCGTGAATTCGCATACAAAACGAGTATCCATTTAAAAGATTCGTCTGTAGTTTCCCATATGTACGTATGCATGTATGTTTGGATGTATGTATGTATGTGTGTGTCCTAAAGAAAGCCACATTTTTATATAAATTCTCAACTAGCAAAAAAAAGGGAAAGAAACAAACAGAATTCCTCGCCTCGTATAATTCAGATAAACTTGTTAGTTCGTTGATAACTTTTCTTTTTTATGTGTGTTCATGATTTTAGTTTCGCGTCTCAGCTTTACCAATTGCCAGCATCAAAACTCCAGCACGATCGCTTGATCCAGCACAGTTTCAGTTTGCGTTGTAAGCAGTTGGAGAGTGAGTGTGTGTGTTCGGCAGGCAGGCAGGTATGCGCGGTCTATCAAAATCTGAAATCTTCTTCCAAGTGAACACTCAAGATAAATTACAATTTAAAAAAAAAATTGTTTTTTCCCTAAAAATATTGCAATGTGATTATGAAATATATATTCTATTCAAATTGAGAATAAAGTGATTAAACTAATGGCATTCATCGAAAATCGAGAATATTTATTTGATTTTTCTTTATAGAATTTTTTTTAAATATGCTAAAACATAAAAAATTCCATACATAAAGAAACAAATTATCAAAAATGTAAAATTATTGCTTTTGCTTAAAAAATCAAGTCGTTAAAATGGAAGAATTTATACTCGTTTAGAAGAGAATCAAATGCGAAAAAAGATCGAAAAAGAAACTCGAAATATGCTGGAAAAACACGCTTTATTCGATCTCTTGAAAATTTCATTTAAATAATATTCTACTCTATTCGAATATTTTATTATGTATTTTATTACAAAAATTTTTAATATTTTTATATTGTTTTATTATACAAAAGAATTCGTTTATAAATTCTTGTACAATTTTTGTGCCTTTTAATGTTATTTTTATTTATAAGGAAGAATTTCCAAAAGCAACACCCAAGTTTTTTTACTAAATTTTAATAAAATTCATGAGTTATTCTACAGCATTTTGCATGTTTACTTACTAATAAAATAGATTTTATCATGTTTGATAATCTTTTTTTTTTTGAAACAAAATTTGTTGTGATCTAGACAGGCTAGGCGGACTAAATAGATCCGACTTTTAAATATTATCATGACCTCAATCATTACCAAGAAGCTTATTATTATCATTATTATTTACACTCGGTGTTAATTCGTTTAGTCAATAAAATAAAATATTATTTTTCTTCCTCTTTAAAAAGATTTATTTAAATGCACTTAGCAAATAAATCTGCGTGTTTTATACGATCGCTTGAACACCACTACTGTTTTCTCAAATTATCGTTTTTTTTATTGTCAAATAATTTTCAGATTTCTGAACAAATTCTTTTTAATTTTTTTTTTTTTGCTTTAAATTAAAATTTTCTAAATTGGAAACCTTTTCTATTAAAATTAAAAAGAAAAATCTTTACATTACAATAGTGTTCTAAATCTAAAATTTGAAAAATATGGAGCGCCATCTAGTACAGAATAATTTCATTCATAACATGCATATGTATTATATTTCTAGCTTTTCGTTAGTTTAAACGAAATAAATTATCGAACTTTTAACGAAATATTTTCGGATAAAAAATTGAAGTATGGATGACAAACAAACGTCGGGGAACAGTCTGAAAGTAACTGTCAGAGGAAATAGTAGTGGGGATTGTTCAACTAGTGCTGCAGAAGAGCAAATTCCAAAAGAATTATACAAACCAATATCAGAAGATCTACTCTTGCCTCCACCAGAAGAAATTCGTGTTAATAATATTCAAGAAATTAATAATCAAAGTAAGTCGAATTGATTTTTATATTTTCCCAACATTTTTTTTCAATTTATCAAAGGAATATATTTTTTGAAATTATGAAATAGTAAAATTAAAATTTGTCTACAAATTATTTTCCTTATTGCATAAAAGGAAAAAAATGCATACATAAAATTGATTTATATTGCCGATGAAGTTTAAAATTGTCATTTTTTTTTCATTAATTCCCAAATAGGTCTGTATATGTTTTTCAATAATTTCGGCACGCCTTTTTTCTGCGCGATAGTGTATGTATATTTAAAAATGAAATCGGTGGGCACACGCCAACAAATTTCGCATTACCTCTCGCTGTTTCGTCAACATAAAGGAGAAAAGATGTTACTTAATATACTTCTATTGATTGAATCTTTTGTCCACCCACACATTCTTATTCTGCGTATTTATTAAATTTCATAAGAATGCACATCAAAAGAAAGAAAAAATTGATTCTTCAAATTTTTAATTGACTTTTATACTCCCGTTTCTGTAATAATTCATGACGGTTCTTTAGTTTAAATGGTCTAATTGAAATCTCGGAGATGGTCATATTTCATAAACGATATCTGGAATGATGCAAAAAAATAAAATGGGATTCCTTTTTTAGACATTTGCCGATACCACATGAATTTTTATATTATATTTTAAGATACTTGAACAAGTTGGAAATTCGTAAATCAACTTTTTTTTACATCATCTTTTCTTTCATGTTTTTACTTCCTTGTTCGGAGCAGACGAAATGTTGTAATCGGTGAAAATTTCCGAAATTAGGTTTTATTGGTTGATTTTGAATAATTTTGTTCCTTCGATATTTTAATCGAAACTGATTCTCCGATAGTGGTCATAATCGGTTGTTCCAGGGGGAAGATTTTTCTTATATAATTTTTATGGATTTTCGCCTATAACTCATAAACGGTTAGCCGTAAAAGGTTGGTATTTTGTGCTTGGCACGACCATACATTTACGATTTTAGTCACAATCGACTATGTCAAAGATAAGAATTTGTCTAAAGGGTTGTTCAATCAATCATACAAGGTCGTTTACGCGTATTATACGCACCAGTTTTATTTAATGGACTTAATAAATTTGGTGATTATTGAGGAGTATTCAAATTGTAAGGTATAAATTTCCAATATATTAGAAATTTTTCCATGATTTTGAAATAAGTTTTCTTTTATTTTTATTTATTAAGAATGAAATAATTCAAATTGACGTTTATGAAATTAATTCTAGCTCAAAATAACGATTTGAAAGAAATACCAACAACTCAAGAACAAAACGGTAACTCGAAAATGGTACAGGAAGGAACTGCTGTCAATGATGGAGCCGATGAACAAATGCTTGGAAGTGATGATAATGAGAAGCTCGAACGGAAACAGGATGAAATAAAATTTATTAAAGGAGATCATCAGAATGGTGACGCTAAACTTGATATCGGGATGGCTAATGGAAAAGTACGTAGTGTACACACAATAATATTTCCACCTTCTTTTAATTAAACTTTATATATAATTTTTTCTTCTTTGCCTTCATTATTTTTATGGCTTAGGAGGAGAATATGGTAAGTCTATGAAGAAGAAACAATTATTCATTGATATCATTTTTTTTCTTGTTAAAATTTTATCCTAAACAATTTTTTCTTGTATTGAAATTTGTTTGTCTTTTTGTTTTATAGACTTTCACTGGCATGACGAAAGAAGAACTTATGAAGTATGCCAATGATCCTTTTTGGGTTCGTTTACGTTGGATTTTCTTTATTGGTTTTTGGGCTATTTGGCTTGCTATGCTTATCGGTGCCGTTTTAATTATAATGGGGGCTCCGAAATGTGCTGCTCCTAAGCCCTTGCCTTGGTTCAAACAAGGTCCTTTGGCTAAGTTGAAATCGATAGATGCTGTGGCAGCGACAGATTTGGAATTGGTTAAAAGCATTCATGCAACTGGAGTTATTTACGAGTTGCCTGCTGAGTCGACCTACTCCGTTAAGGAATCGTCTGTGCAGGAAAAGATTGTGGAATTGGTTGCCAAATACAAAGATACCGATGTGAATGTCATCCTGGATATAACACCGAATTATGTAAACAAGCAATCTCATCTGATGCAGCGAGCATTAGGAAATAAAACAAAGCGTTCTGCCTTCATTTGGATGGAACAACCCGAAGTACCGAACAATTGGCTATCGATTGTTAATGGGACGGCATGGTCAGAAGTCCTTCCTGGAAATTATGTACTCTCCCAATTCGGTGATGGCTTATACGATTTAGATATGAATGATACCATCGTTAAAGCCGAGCTAAAACAAGTTTTCTCGCACTTATTGAGTTTGGGTGTAAAAGGATTTCGATTGAAGAATACTAAATTCTATTTATTGACTAAAAACATTGCGGATGAGATGCCGTCGAATGATCCTCGCTTTATTCATACACAATATGGTTTTTGGACTCACACACAAACCACATTCCAAGAAGGTCTCGGTGATGTGCTTTATGAGTATCAAGCAATGGTTAAAAATGTATCTGCTGATGCGTTATTCTCTGTTGCCGATGATATTATACGCCCTGAAGTGTATCGTACTAAAGATGGAGCTAGTGCTATTGAACTTCCTCTGTACGGCCGCTTCACTCAGTCATTGAATATGCCATTTGGTAAAAATTTACATGCGGAATTGCGAAATACATTAAGTGCGCTCGATAACAGCACATGGTTACAATGGAATTTTGGTGATCTAACCACTGACAGTCCCGTAAATGCATCAGCATTTGAACTGTTCATGTCACTACTGCCCGGGGTACCTCTTGTACCAGTTGAAACAATACGATTCAGCGAGAAATCGAACGAAACGTTCAAGCATATAAACGAATTGCGTTTGACACCTTCGTTCAAGTACGGAGATTTTGAAATGTATCCCACAACCAATAGTTTAATAGCTTATTCGAGGTGAGTTCTTCTTTTTATATAGTCTAAATATTTTCCCCAAAAAAAGCAGCAATGCATATAATTTTTGACAAATTTAAATAATTTTAAATTTAAAAAATGCTTACGTGGAATCCATCGCATTAAAGGCAAACGTAAGAATAATCTTATTAAAAATTAAACAATTAACTTGCATACTAAGTGGTATTAATTACTTTGTGTACTAAGTGGTATTAATACTATCTTTTTCTTATTACAATAGAATAAAAGCTGGTAATCCGGGCTATTTTGTGGCTTTTAATCCAACAAATGCAACAATTAAAGGGGAATATAACAACCCAAATCTTCCCGATAAAATGACTGTTGAAGTTGTCAGTAATAATTATAACATCAGTGATGTGGGTGTCAAGTAAGTTCTTATTGGATATTTTCTAATATGCTGCAAAAATATAATTAATTAATTCATCTATTTACAGGAGCAAAGTCATGACAAACTCTATTCCAGTTTCCGCTTACTCAACTATAATTCTTACTTATGTGCCAATTACATCGGGCTAAGCAAGCTTCATCGAATGCACATTTCAGCCACAATCTCTGCAAGATTTGTTTTGTGTTTGTGGAATTATAAAATATAAATCATACATTGTTAAATGTGCACAATCTTGAATCATTTAGGTATTCAAATAAAAATATTTACTGCATTCAAAAAACCCATTTCATGGAATTCTCTCACTTTAAAATGGCGTTAAACAAAAATTAATCTGAGATATTTCATCCCGAGAAAATTCCTGTTTTAATTGTTGGCAAGAATTTAAAGGAGGACAAATAACTATGTCGATAATTATATTTTTAGAAGCGAAAGCTTATTTTATCATCACCGTATATAATACACGTCCCATATACAATTGTAATTATTCTATTATGGACTCCATGCTTTCGCGTTGTCTTTTAATATCTTCCTTCATTTGATTTGCTTGTGTCTCGATTTCCAGTTTCCTTGATTCCAATTTCGATTTCACATCTACAATCTCCGTATTAATCACTTGCAAATCTTCTAAATCCCGAAGAAATCTTTCAAAAGATGACCACCAAGCATCCATAGAATTTAATTGTTGATTTGTCGCTAACTTAGATGGCCTTGTGTCCACGTGAAAGGTTTCTATGTCTGATATAATTTCTTCCAATATAGGTGCCGCCGGTGGTACAATTGGCTTCCTATTTCTCAATCTCTTAAACATCTTTCTCAAAGCCGTCTTTGAATTAACAGCGCTATTAATTAAACGTTAAATTAAGACAACGATAATTAAAACAGCTGTTCGTGAGAGAACAAACGTTTCATAATTATAACTTGCTATTAGCTAATGAGGATCCTTAAATGTTTGACATTTGTCTTTAATGCAATAAACACACTGAAATTCGGTCCGAAAACACAGACAGATCTTTCACATAGCGGGCTCTCATTGGTCAACACAACGAAAACTAGAAGTAGAGAAAGGACATGCACCATGAAATAGAACAGTTTCTATTTCGTTCGTTGACGCCAACAAACGCAACGCCGAAATTTTGGGCATTATAATGTAAAACGAAACATAGGGGTTTCTTCGTTTCCATTTTGTTTTCCTTAATTTTTCTCTAATTTGACAGCTTGTAAATAAGCAGCAGATAAAAATTCGGCAGACACGAATAAACAAATAGTGTTAGTGCTTATCAGTACATTCCCGTCGAAAACTGGGTGCCGAAGCCGGAGTGCCGATACCGAAGCAGCTAGTGAATAAAACGCGAGCAAGAAACCTTTCGCTTAAGTGTGAGTGAAGCGGCGTCGTAAAAATTTATTCAGTAACATTCAAGACGTCGTGTAGTGAGAAAAGTGTTTTTGTTGCGCAAACAAATGGATGGCTAATGGAAAACAGACTTTATCTAAGGAAGCTTATAGTTTTACATAATAGAAAAATTTCGAGCGTCCTATTAAAGCCAGCAGTCCTTCCATTCGTTTCGTTTTACATTTTAAGAGCCATTATTTTTTTGTCGTTCCTCATTAGAGCGTGTGCAATTTTGACAGTTCGGCTCGAATGTTCGCACCGAATTTTGATGTATTTAGGCATTCGTTGCAAAACTTCGTCATAAATTGTCATATAACGCAGTTTTAGGATACGGGGGAAAATAAAATTTTGGGACAGCTTGCGTCGGTGACGATTATAAAAATGGCAATTTCTTGTTTATGTTTATTTTGTTCTATAAGTAAATTTCTATGCGTTCATAGAATATGTCGACATTCCTGATATTATTGCCACCAGTAATCCTACGCAAAATTCCCTTTGGAATTTTGTTCCTACTCTAGGATTTACAATTAAATTTTACATTCCAAGATGGTAATTTAGTGAAATTTGATTCAACAGCAATTTAAAATGAATTAATTTATAATTAAAATCTCACCCCAGACAATTTATTACTACCTCAATCAATTCATCAAAAATGCGTACCTTTTCCACGTAAGATAAATGAAACTAATTAAGACTTTTATTGCGCTCATTGTTTTATCAAAACTAAAAACAAAACGATCAACTCTTGTTGTAAACTAAGTATTACTATATGTTAATGAAGTTATTTCATCACATTTAATTTTTACGCAGTTTTGTTCAATTTTCTTCTGCTAAGAGCATAATTAAAAATATTTTGTGATATCAAGGCTATTGAAAATATAAATATTATGCTACAGCTTCGCCGAGAGCAAGGAAAATATGGATAAAAATTCCTAATTTTTCGATATCTATAACTATCATTACAATTTTCAAGATCTGGCAGCCATATTCGGGAGTGGCCAGACAGTACGAGTGGCCAGATGGTAATAAATTTACTGCTATAGAAAACGAATTATTTGAAACTTTATATATTTTCCTTACAATTACAATCCTTTATGAATTTTTAATATATATTTTATAAACGCAAAATGTAGAGAAGCAGCTTCAATACGTCTTATATTTTTATATGACTTGTTCCTATACTATATAAACAGCCCAATGAAATATATATTTTGACTGTTAAATTTCGTTATTTATACCACAGAATTAAATATTTTAAGTGAATCAAGAGCAGATCAGATGTCGTTATCTTCGTGTTCAAAAGTAATCTGAAAAACATGATGAATTTCATTTATCATATCGCTGGCTAACATACTGCGGCCGTGCCTTCTAAATGCCATTGCGTTACATTGTTTCACCAGGAAGCTGGCGGAAAAGGCTGCTAGGAATGCCGGATTTGATTGATTCGATTGCAATGACCAATTAAAAAATGTGGCTAATGTGCCGCAAAGCACATCTCCCTGTCCACCACAGCGTCGTCCAGAACCACCACGTGGTAATTTATAAACTTCTCTCGTACTAGCTATGTGTATTTTATCAATGGAACCCTTTTCTAATACAATGACACCATTGCCTAGCCGTGACATCCGATCCAGGATCACATCGCTCTCATCACTAAAAAGGCGTCGAAATTCATTAGCATTCGGTGTTAAAATTACATTACGATAACCGTTGATGATATCAATATTTTCACTAACGATGGCTAACCCATCGGCATCAATAATCATCGGCTTATTCAGTTTCTGACACATTTCCATTAGGCTCACTGCAGTTTTTTGAATTTTCGGTTCGCGTCCAAGTCCCGGGCCTATGATCTAAGAATATTCTATATGAAATTATTGCACACATCATACAAATATCATGATCTTACCACGATATGCAAATTCTCCAGCCAGGGTTGTATTTGTTCCAACGCATCATCCACATCTAGTAAAGGATGGACAATAAGTTCGGGGCTGTATGATTTTATAACTACTGCTGCATCTCGCTGACAAAATACATGTGCAAGGTCCGCCCCAGCTTTAAGGGCACTTATTGCAGCAAAATATGGTGCACCCGTATACTCAAGGGAGCCACCGATAACTCCAATGCGACCATATTGGCCTTTATGTTTGTTGTCACTTAATATAGGAATAATTGTTGATTTTGCTAGTTTAAGCAGTTTAAGCGGTTGCACTGAAATTTCTATGAAATCGCACATACTAACCGCGTGTCTTTTCAATCGCAAAAAACATGAAAATTCCACCAGCTTATTTAAGTAAATGATCGAATGTTTACGAGCAAATGTCAGATGCATTTCTAGGTTTTCTCTTGTAAGTCCACATTAGATGCGTTTAATAGACAGTTTCTGACACTTATATGATAAATGACAGGTTTGTAATTTTCGGGTGTATTTAGTATTATATATTGCATTATAGTACCACAATGACTGAATAATTAACTTGTTTTTAAACTATATGAATTTGAAAAATTTATATTTTGAACAAATTTTCAAATCAAGAGCAAGGGAAAGGTTTATGTTTTGACTGCCATCCATCGACATTGTTTAAGTAATTAACGTAATAAACGCCATTTTTACGGATAATAACATTCCTCTTGTTGTAACCATTCTAAGAGGTTTTGATATTTGCTTTAAGCTGAAAGAGTAAAAACAAAACAATAAACATAGCCACGGTTGCCAAACAATAAAATACGAAATAATGACCGCCATTATCCATAAACGAACGAGTATTTTTGTTTGTTCTTGTCCTCCGTGCAGAACGAGTGAACAGTGAGATTACAGCGGTTTTGTTCTATTGCGTTGCGAAGAGGATATAATTTTTCTATTTTCTGAAATTTATGTGCTTGTGAGCAAATTTAGGCACCAAATTTATAACACGAGTTTTCTTTAAGTGCAAAAAAATACAGTAGAAATAAGTTTTTATTTCTGCATCGATTACAAAGTCCAAATATTTGCGTGGAAAATTTTGTAGTTACACGCGTGTTGTGATTCATTCGTAAATAGATTACGAACAAGAAGCAACATTAACAAGAAAATTCTAAAAATAATTTCTACAAAATGTCTGAAATGGTTACAAAAAATAATGAGATGCCGGGAAACTCTGGGAAAGAACATAACGTTGATACTAAGGTATCGGAAACTTCTGATACGGGGACAAATGATGCGTCGGCTGTGATAGCTACAGTAACAACCGCAGTTGACGTTGGCGAAGCTACGGCGAAAAATTTGATGGCGGCAGCCGATACAGCAACTTCACCGAAAGTTGAAAATAAAAAACCATCTGTAAGTTCTCATAAAATAGAACAAACCTATTCGCTCGATATTTTAATCAAGGCCTGCAACGTAGCAGAACAATCTCGAAGAATTTCCTATTTCCATAGAAAGAGGTAATGTCGGCATGTTTATCGTGACTAGTACAGATTCCATTGCAGTGTCGATTTTGTATCTTGTGTATCGCATCCATTTGTTAATATTTTTCGTGCTTGTATTGTCTGATAACTAGCGCGCGTATTTTTTTCTTCTCAGCACTGTTTTGTTTTTGTTTTTAACTCTAAAGGTGTTTGCCTGCTTTTATATTTCACAGCTTTTGTATTTTTGTAGTGCTGTACCTTTTGTGACCTCTTTGTTTACTCGTACGTTATAGACTTCGAAACAGGGTGGCAAACTCTTTATCCAATTTATACATTTATCTCATTACATTGTCCTTTATTCCCCTGCATATTAATCTAATTGTACACTATAATGTACAGTATTTAAACATTCATTTGTGATTATTTTCATCGTTAACTCGAGCCTTTAATAAGTAATGTAATTGAGTATTTTCTATTATGAAAGGTACAGTTTTTACAGACGTCTTTAAATTAAACACAATTTTTGATAGTCATATCCTAACAAGACGGCTTCACAAGCATTTTTATATGTACCATCTCTACAATACTAATATATCCTTCGCGCCTTGGTACGGAACGAATTTAATGATCACTAGCGAACGAAGAGCTTGGTCACTCATAGAATCAGAAATCTAAGAATTATTTAAGTTCGTTCAAATAAATATGATTATTCTGAATGAAAAATGTGGGTATAGTTTCTGTGAAATGTAGATGTGGATCAGTCTAATATTAAAATTTTTTGGTGTTATAATAATTAAGCTGTAATAATGGTGCTATAAGTTAATTAAGCTGTAGCCAAACTGGTCAAATAATTATTCCACTACAGTAAAGTTTCAGAAATTACAGGACTTTCTGTTAGATGAGACGTACATTTCTATCTGAAAAATTATGAGCATTTTTTGTCAATTTAAGTTAATGATGAATATTAGATCAAAGGCGTATAATTTTCTTTTAGACAAAGAGGACTCCTAGCAAACGCTTGTCATTTATAGAACGCGCTCAAAAGGAAAGCGAAGAACTTGTGAAAAATTTGGGTGGTAGTTTAGAGCTGGAAGGAGGCAGACGTACACGTTCTAGTACACGAGGTACGCCGACGCGGTCTGCTATTGTTGCGACACCACCGCCAGTCAAGAAAGCGCGGGCATCTCCAGCAACCAGTGTCACACCGACAACTCCGCGTCGTGGGCGAGGAAGGAAAATAGATATTTCCAAAGAGCCAGCTGAGAAACAATTAACACTTGACGAAAATAAAACAACTACAGATACTACTGACGAAGAAACAACAAATAATGAAAAAGTCTTAAATAAAGTATGTTTTGTCCATTTTAGTAATAATGATTTTATAGCATAGTAATTATGATTTTATTTTATAGAATGATTCTAAAAATGCAAGTATAGAAAAATCTGGCGACACCCCTATTGAACCTGTCCCGAACAAGACTGTTTCGTCGGAATTATCGGAGAATTCAGAAATCACACCAGTCAGTGATGCGGAAGATAAAACGGATGCAGTAGCATTGGAGGTAATTCCTGAAGAGGATCAGAATAATGTAGATCATTGTTCAGAATCGACAGAAGAAAGAAGTGGATGCAATACATCAGTGGAAACAGCTGATGTCTCAAAATCTTTGAATGTATCAGAGGCAATTGCGGCACCAGCTCAAAACGAAAATGTCGAAAAAGAACCCTTACCGAAACCAATGGAAACTGATTCTGCAATATGCAGTGATACCGTCGAACCCCTTCCAGCAACTGCCGAAAGTATTGAATGCAGTGGTGAAACTAGTAGAAATTCAATGGAAACTTCATCGGTTGAGGAAGCTGTAACAGTACAAAATTCATTAGACGCACAAACATCAATAGAAACTTCGACAACAGAAGTGCCCAATCCCGAAGTAACAAATGATACAAAGCCAGTGACGACGGTGCCGGAAATTGTTGAAGAAGAAATAATTGACGAGTCCTCTGCAGCAAACGATACACAAGAGATAGGAGCCGCTAATGAATTGTCTGATATTGCAGCGGCTGGTGAGTCGCAGGCTACAACAAAGCAAACCACAATAGCAATAGCTGAGAACACTGCGAAATCAGGAAATGATTTATGTACGAATTGTTTTTATTATTCGAAAATTATTGTTTTTAAAAGAACTCTAAAAATGGTAAATTTTTCTTTCAGGTGAGCCTAAAATTGTGTCGCCATCAACAACCGATGAAGTCGTAGCAGCGACGCCGCAATATTGTAATTAGAAGTCAAATTGATATTCAACTCCCTTCCTCCCCACCCCCGCCTGGAATGTTCTATATAATATTTTTGTGAATACTATATGGAAAAATCAAGGGTTTTTTACACACACAAAGGCATGATACAAATTTGTATAATAATAAAACAATAATTAAAAATTAGTTATTATTAGCTGCTATGCAAATAATAAAGAAAACAACAACATTATATTGTTTCTTTTCTAAATTGGTAAAATTTTTATGCATACATAAAATTGGATTTCTTTTGAAGAAGGAAAAAATCAAAGAAAATGTAAAAGCGATAGAATTATAAAATATGTTTACAACGGTTTACTGAACATTAATAATCTGGAAACAGAGAAAATGTAATGTATCTGAATATAAGATTAGTTGTCATTTAATTTCAAATTTCTTACTACCTAGTGAATACTTCTTATAGTTGCAAGCTATTGTCATTTTAAATTAAAAACAAAACTGGAAGAAAGTACATGTGAAATCCAGGAGTGCTTTCTTCGTGGTCCAGTTAGTAATGTGTTCTTAGTAAAATTAAATCAAAATCATAATCAAATAATATCAATTTGTTCAAATTGTAGAAAATCAATTTAAAAAATGATATCTAAATGAGTATTTAATTGATGATTTAATATCCTCAATTAATTAATGGGATTAAGTAAGTACGCACACATAATAATAAGCTGCTAATATTTGTATTCAAATACTATTTTGATCTTTATTTTAGCGAGTAGTTTGAACTTAAAATGTATTTGTGAATTCGTTCTCATGAGGGAAGATATAATTATATGGACGTCTTGCTGTTTGGCAAAGGAAACACAAATTTTAGATTGTATTTTTTTACGATTTTACAACGCGTGCTGTTATTGAAACATTATTAGTTTGCCATAAGAAACAAAATTGTTTTATATACAAAAATCTGAATTTTCTTTTGTAAATAAAATATATCTATAAACGAAAGGAATTCATTGGAAGTATAACTGATTATTTACTAACTGAAGTTGTAGATATTTTGTTAAGAAAAACTATTTATAATTGATTACAAAAATGCTCGGTCTGTGCTTGTTAAGTGGTCATCATCACCTTCTGTTGGCCGCATTGGCTTTTCGATCGTGTGTTTTGCTTTTTCCTTTATCATTTTTATCTTGTTCTCACAGTTATCTTTTGAGGTCTTCACTGATTGTTGCGCATTTTGCTTCAGTTGCATACATGAGTGTTTCAATCCCTCTTTATTGCAATTATGAATTGCTTTTCCTCTACTGGTTCTCCCATCAGTCGTTCCTTCCAATAATAATGGTATAGATTTAACACGTTGTCGCATTAGCTCCATTGTTTGTTTAAAATTTCTTCGTTGAATTGCTTGCTCGTGTTTTCGAGTGGCCAAACGTAATGAAACTATTTGGTCATGTGACTCACTTTTAGTAAAAAGAAATAAAGGAAATCATGTATTTTAAGGTAGAAAAACTGGAATTCAATTTAAAATATATACTATATGGACTTGAACGCTAAAGATTTCCACGCTGGTGTCCTGCGTACTTCCCAATCGCTTTGTGGTATAGTATCATCGCGGCAAATGCAATCATTTTGCATTTCCAATAATTTTCGTTTAGAAAACTCCGCTCTTAAAGTCGCCGCAAGATTTAGCCGTGCTACCGGATGTCGGGGCGAAAGAATGAACTGGAGAAAATTGTTTAAAATATAATAAAGCATACATCTCTATGTATTCGATTTTTTATTTATGGAAGAAATGTTTTAAATATTTTAAATTTTTAATAAATTTTACTTATATTTTAATTTTTTTTTAATTTCAGGGAATTCATTATATTCCTTATTATATTCATTAATTCATTATATTTATTTTTTCCGAATATCATTGTCTATCTCTTCGTCAGCGAAACGCTGTTTCTACAAAGAATTGTAATGAACTAAAATTAAAAACGAATATTGCGAGCAACTTCGTATTGAATTAATAAATTTAGATATACAAATGTTTTCTTTCTTTGAGGAAGAATTTTATTTTTTTATTTATTTTTTAAAATGACCTTCAAATTTATAATGACAATACAGTGGTATCTCGGTAATCGAAATTAATTTAATCCGTATGTTTGGATTTATATTGAATGGGACGTATACCAAACCAATTTCCAAAGCAGACGTATACCGAGGTTTCACTGTAATTATATAAACTTGTTAACAAATTTAAGGTATTTTTTTAATATGTGGGGGTACTTTATATTTAATTCGTTTATATAGAATACGCATATCAGACTTACGTTATCAGATTTCTTTTTTCCGTGAGCCCGATATAAATCGAGCGAGGTAACTGAGTTATTATTCTTTTCTAGAATTTGGCCAGATTTCTGCTGTTCGTTGCAATCTTTTTTATCAGAATTAATATTTTCGAAAAAGAAATTATCATCAGCTTTGGTTTCAGGAGAAGGCCCTGAATTTTGTAAATCAATATCGGAGCGAAATCTAATTTAGTTATTTTGAAATCCGCACAATTAGTGTTCGTTTACGTTTTCTATCACATCAAACCTACCTTGATTCCTTGATTTTTTGGTTAATACCTTCATTAAAGTATTTACATAATTTATTAACAGATCCGGTTCTATAAATTAGCGGCTTCTCCACTTCCGAAGGCCGGTTTTTTATTGTGTATTTCTTGTTGTTATCGCCTACATCGTTTTTCTCGTCTCTCAATTCTTTAATATTGCTTAATGAATGTGATTTTCTTAAGACATTTGATTGCTTTTGGTGGTTTGATAATCCAGTCGTTGACCTGGAAGGTCGATGAAAAACATAAAAGTTTTTTATTTTTGTTAAATCATAATAATTAAATTAATTTACGTTTTCTCTACGGCATAATTCGCAATAATCTTTCTATTCTTCTCGTCAATTTCAACTGTCTCACTTTTCAAATGTCTATTTCCGTTAATTAACGGTGGTGAACCGTTTTGTAATTGAGGTTCTAGATATTTTCGTGTCTTTTCATAGTTGGCTATTTCGGAGTTGATTTCATCATTATATCTGCAAATGAAATCATTTATCATTATATTAAAAATTATATATATTAAAACAAAAAACAAGTAAACTCAAATTTAATTTTACAATTGAATATATTATAATGCAATTAAGTTTAAATAAATGCAATGACCATTATATACCATTTCTAGCAAAACAATTCTTTGAATTATAAACTCATCATCATACCTCAACTTACAGGGTGACATGAATTTTCTACAAACATTATTTATTTTTGTCCTCTTAGTACTTTTTTTCTGTACTGATAATACTTCATTATTATTTGCAAAGAACGAAGATGATTTATTGATGTCTGGTTTTCCAGCGAAATATATTGATTTCCTTTTAAGATCCTGCGAAGCAATTTTCAGAGTTGTTAGAGTAGAGTGAAATTCTTTGGCTGGTAAATGCTTGATATCGGTATAGTCTGTGTTGATATTTAATAAATTGTTTATAAATATTTTTACATATATTAAAGCACACATATATTGTTACCAGGAATACTACTATAGAAATCTACCAGGTAACGCATAGTTTTTTGGTCGTCTTTTGAATTAGTGGATGTGACGGAATTTTTCGTTGTTTCAAATTTGGCAATCGCATTGTTGAAGGATTCATTGACTGGAACAAAACCGTAATAACAACTTGGTCTATTATACATTCGAGTGTGCATAATTAATTTGTATGCCTTCCATAAATTAAAAACAAATATACACTTTTTGCTTATTTATGTAACTTAGTTTATTTTAAATAATGATTAGTGCTTATCGCAAGAAATAGTCGATGTACACGAAAGCATAAAATTCATTAATATCACAAGATTGTTATTTTAGTTTGTTTCTAACGTTACTAACTTTTTTTTAAATATGGGTAAATAATGAGTGACGTCAGATTAAGAGATTTAACGCTTATACGGCGTACAGAGATGTCAAATTAAGTTCAAATCCGTTTTCGAACATGAGTTTTCTGTTAAGTGTTGTTAATTTGTTTGGGTACGGTGGGGGGGGATTGGCGGATGTAATCCGGCACAAGGCAAATAAAGTTTGTATTGATGGGCAGAGTTGTAGTTGGGTTAGATGAGAGGGAGGTTGTGAACAAATCACTTACCTTATTTGCTCCACGACCTTCTTTGCAAAGTTGAACCGCAGTGGAATTATTAGAATAATTTTGAAATAAATAAGAAACATATGTAAACAAGAAATTAAGAAACAAATAAAAAATTAAATTGGGCTTGGGTACTCTACAGGCTTAGACTCTGGTGTTATTTTTGTTGGTGTTGGTGTCTTTGCATTCATCCCGGCAATGGCAAAACATTATGTCCCTCTCCTATGATTTAGGAATTATAGCCATGTATTCTTGAGTTTCCGGCGCCTGTATTTCCAAAACAATATTTTGTATAAAATCGCCAGGATATTATATTTATCTCTTTCTTACACATTGGCACAGACAAAGACAAAGCGATATGTCATTGTCTATTCGAACTTCGAATCAGGGTTTCTAACTAAAAAATCCAAGATATCACTTGTATTTCACTTTGATTTACAACAATAAACTTAAGGGGATAAGTGTGGATTTTGCAGAGGTTTGACTTCCAAATCCAGAGATCCAAGTTGCGGTATTAATCAGTCCTAATAATGTTGATAAATTTTACAAAGGATTAGTAGTTTTGTTTAATAAAACCAATAACATTCAATTGCAAATTTCTAATTTTAATTGTTATAAATAATTTAATTAAATATAAATAAACATTTGCGATCAATAAAACATTAGAATTACTTGGAAAACTATAGCTCCTATGCCCAAAGTGATTTTTCTTAAATAGGATGACTTTGTCTATAATTTTCCTCTTAGGTTAGCAACCCTGATATTGAATGCTGATAATTATCATATTTATGAGAGCCGTACGTTGCCAACGATTCTCTTGTCAGTGCTCTAGCATCCACTCACTTGTTGGGATATTTCGTTGAGACTGGTGGTAGTATTTTAAAAGACTTTGTTTTTCAATCGTGATAGGTTTTAATGAGAAAGTTGTCATCAAATTAATATATTTATTTGCTAATTTATGTTGAAGTGAACAAACGAAAGTAAAATGAAATTGGTTAATATTGTTCGAAAAGTAACAGCTGTTGTTTTAATTGCAATAGTTGTAACAATAGTTGTGCCACCAGTGTCTGGAGAGGAGGGAATGATTGAAAATAATGTAAGATTTATTATTGAAATAAATGTTAATTAAGCTTTTGCTAAGGAAATGCGATCATTCACTAATTGGACATATTTTTTTATCGGTCAAGGCAAGGCATGCATGTAAATTAAACTCATGACGTCATATTGACTAAATTGCCATTTTCACTAATCAACATTCAAAATCAAAAGTTAGATTGTTTTAAATCCGGAATTGGCTTCCGACCTAAACTGTTTATTTAAATAAATTTAGTCAATAATGTAAACAGATGCAGATGACACACACACACATATGCATACATGTACATGTGTTTTATCGCTAATATTTTATTCTTTGCTTTTAAAAATTGTGTGATTTATTCAACTGATTTCGCGTAAATTGCGTTTCAATTATGAATTTCTATTTTTGCTAGTCTTTTATTTAACATTTACGAGGTTCGTAAACGTTCGTGTTTACAGATATTTATATTTGTACGTCAATTTATTTGTTTCTATAAAATTATTTTATACGTTGTCGAAATATTTTGAGGAACACAGATATTCCATTACTCCGATTACTTTCCGAAGACGACGGCCTTCTATTATATACATCCATCCGTACGCATTCACATATTTAGTAATCATATAGTTACTTGTGTTGGGATTTATCGAATAAAAACTGTCGAGTTATTCGATAGTTGTAAATTATTCTTTCATTCGGTAGTTTTTAGTAATTCAGAAATCATTCAACGAGTAAATCTGATTCCCAGAATTAATAATAACTGGAATTTATCGAATAATTTAACCATTCGATAGTTCGAAGTATTTCAGGTATCTTTCAGCGAGTAATGGCCAATACCCAATTAATCAACCAAGAGCAACGAGTCAATTGATCATGTTGTAAGCACATAAGGTCCAGTGAATGGATGAATGAAGAAATCATTCGATAGTTAAAATCATTCAGTAACTGACTATCGATAGTTGAAATTAGTCGATAGTTCCCAACACTAATAATACGAATTTTTATCTCGTTCAGTGCTTCCCAACATATTTTGAAATATGGAATATCGAATATATATTGAACGGAGTACTGAAAGAATTAATTATTATTATTGGATTTTTATATTGGGAAAAATTATTAATCAAGAAGCTAAGTTTCTTTAAAGGTCGTATCTATTATTGCGAACTAATTCTAATCTTTTTAACATTTATTGGATTTTTCCGGAAGCGTTTCAATCAAAGCTTGATTTAGAGATAAACGCATTTTTTGTGCTTATGCTAGAGTTCGCTCCGTCTCGCCACTCGTCGTCTTTCTAATTGCTTCTCAACTGATTGGCACTACTATAGGAGACGTCTTACTGATCGAAGCTACGTCAAACAGTTGAAAGATAGTTGGAAAGGCCAGACGAGATGCAGCGTTTCGTGATATTTCTTAGAATTTTGCGGTTACGGTTTTGTAAAAAAATGACTACTTTAGGTTTTTCACTTATCTTCAGAAAGAAAGATATTGTTATCAACAATGATAGTTATGGAAATTATGTTTGATAACATATTGTCCGGGATCATAAAGTATCAATATGTCACGTTTAATTGATTAAAATTGAATTTGTGATATTAGTGCATTCACGTATTGCATTAAATTATAAATATTTTATTTACATAATTTACAGAGCGATATTTACAACTTCACAATTTATAAAATTGTCCAGGAGTTATCTCGGTTCGTCCCGTGTCGTCTTTCCGGTTGCCTTTCAACCGTTTCACACGATTATATGTGACGTCATGACATCAGCTATGCCATAAAGTTGAAAAGAAACTGGAAAGACGCTATGAGATGAGACGAAATAACTATTGGCGTAAACATATTAATTTTTTTTCTGCTAAAAAGTTTAAATCTTAGGTATATTACTGTGGTCTTAAGTAATAGAAATGAAATAAACATCACATGTTTTAAACGTTTTAATTTTTTTTACGTTTTACGTTTATATACTAAATTACATTGCTTTATGTTTGGTTTATTAGACTGTATAAAATATCAGGAATAAGTTTATAAACATAAAACACATTTTTACGCGCATGTTTTTATAGAGAAACATATGTCAAAAACACAATAAATTTTAATACTGAGAGACATTGAAACAAATTTCTGTCATCGTTTGTCAAGTTTGGTTTGTAGACAAATCACAAAAACTTAAACTTATAAAGAAGAAATCTGATGGAATCCCTTTTGTGTATAATTCCATAATAGTGGTTTAAAAATAAGAGTTGTTTTTTGATAAGCAGTCAGTTTTTAGTTGATTTAAAGAATTTCTAAACAATAAATTGTTTAAAGCTCGAAATCTCGGTTTAAAATTGATTAATAAAAATATCAATAAAGAGGTCAATAAAAAATATTTCAATTTTTTGTCTTATTCAAAAAGATTAGATCTAAATAATTTGATTTCATTAAATAACAATTAATATAATTCCACAATAATATTTTTCGTTCTTAAACTTTTTCTTAATTTCATCGACCATTCTTCATTTCTTTGTGTTTATTGTGTGTCAAACTAAAAGATAAATAATATTAAAAATAACAAAACTAATTATTATCCATTCACTTGTTATATAGAATTACAAATATCGTTTATAAGGAAATTTCACCCCCCCCCATTTTGTTGTGAAAATCTTTAATAGATGATAATTCTTAGTATTATACGAAATGTTTTGGTGGTAAAATATAAATATTTTATGATAATCGATTAACTAATTTGCTCATAATTAATTATTTTTAATTAAATTACAGGTTCTAATTAAGTATTTAATTAGACTTATTTTCTAATTAAGCCTGTATTTAATTAATTTAATTTGGTCTCAAATAATTTTTAATTAAACATATAGAAGTATTTAAATTTATCTGTTCCTAATTAATTAATTAATTTTCTCGTAATTAACTATTTATAATTATAGATTTTTAAAGATAAAATTTTTTTATTTGCCAATAAATGATTCATTAAATTGGTCATAGTTAATTCTTTAGAATTGCAGAAACTCCGATTATAACTAATCAATTAATATGCTCATAATTAATTATTTACAATTAAATTAAACATTTTAATTAAATATTAACATTACAATTACATTATTTACAATTATATATAGTGAAATTATATTAAATCGTGATTAACAAAATCATTTTTAAATTTAAGCCTACAATTAATAAAATCAATAATGAACTCATTTTAAGGGCGATAATCTCTCTACAGTTTCTAAGTATGCATGTATATTATTATTATTATTACTATGTGCTAATTTCATCAAACACATCGTCAATTTCTCTTACGTTCATCGTCAGGATCAAGGAGAAGCTCAACGATCAGAGGCCACGGAACCCTCGAATAATATAGTTCACAGTTTCAATGCCGGTGAACGTGAATATCTTTCACCAAATTTAATCGCTATACAAAATATGGCCATGTTTTATCTGCCACTTTCAATGAACTTAATTAATGTCATCGATGCATATCGTGAGGTTGTAAATGGTGTGCGTTACGAAATTCTATTGAATGCTATCGATACAAAAGCGAACGATACTGAGATTATCTGTCAACTCGTTATTCTCGAAAAGCCTTGGTTGCGTACCCTTTGGGGAGATAAAGTACGTGAGTTATTATATTCGAATTGCTCTAGCGGTGAGGAAAACAACAATAAAAATAACGCATTCGAGGATGGTAAATATGAGAGTAATTCGTTATTTAACGGGCGAACACGCAATGAGTTGACAAGTGACGAAATGAACAAACTAGTATCGCAAATTATACCAACAAAATCTGACATCACGACTACGCCGCCAACAACAACAACTAGCACAGCAGCAACAAAAATGACAACGCTGATGACACCTGGAAATAATGAAGATTTCGCAACAACGATATCGTCACGACATGATGAAGAAATGAATACTGAATCGAAGGAATTGACTGATGATGAGAAAAAATGGATTGATGATATTTTTTCAGTTGGAGCATTCAATTTTGAACAATCGCTATTGCAAAATAGTAAAAATGAACCGATCTTTGTTGATGCATCTGGAAGTAATTCTGAAGGTGAGAATTACCATGCACATGTTGTCGAACAACAACAGCATGAAGCCTATAATAATCAGCAACAACTACAACAACAACAACAAGAGCGACAACAAGAGCAACAGCTACATCAGGTAGCATTAGAATGTAATCAGCAAAAATTGGAAGAGGATAAGGAAGAGGTAACAGACAGAGCAAGTCGTGCATCTTAAAATATTAAAATAACTGTATTGTTCTTATAATTATATAATTATTACATACTCTTTTTATTACATACTCTTTTTTCGCTTATTAATGGTAGTGCAAATTTCTCTAGCTTTTAAAGAATTTTTTCTCGAACATTTATTTTCTCTCTTTCATGGTTTTATTATTAATGAACTTGTACACTTTTATTAGTATTCTTATAAAAAACCTGCAGTAAAATTATAAAAAAGCTGCAATTGTGAATTTAATTTATCGATAAAGCCAAAACACATCTTTAAATTCGTCTTCCGCTTCCGTTTTGAAATGTTGTGCGCTTCAGTAGTGGTTAGTTTCTTTTAACGACGAATAAAATATAAATGTTCGTTAATACAACGTACTCGTTAAAGCATTTACGTAATGTGCTTAATTTATTAGAACGCGTAAATTGCGGGTAGAGTTGTTCAAGCGCACACATATATACATTCACTCGCTCATCTGTTTATAAATAGTCGCAGTTTCTCTCGCTCCAACGCGCTCCAACTGTACTATGTGAAAATATGAACCCGTTAAAACTACACGATATTGACTGGTATTCGTTTAATTCGACTTTTTTAATCACGTTTCTTATATTATTCATACCATATTGTGTTATTAATAGGCTTACATAAATATATGGATGTATTTTTCATAATATTTCCTTCAACAACAGTATAATTATACTTCCGTTGAAATCCGAATTTCGAAAATGTTCGAAATATTAGTTTTCTTTTAAATACGTATGATATATTGATGATGGTTTTCGTCTCCGATAATTTTAGTATTATTTACTTTACTCTTAATCGGATCATTCAACCTTATTGAGTTAATTTGCACTTCTATCGATACAATCAAATTTAATTACAGGTCGAATCAAGGCAGACACGCGCGAACCAAGATAACAATCCAATCGTCGGAGGTTCTTCGAAATTGGAAGAAAGTGAAGCAAAATCACGCCTGCAAAAAACGTTAGAAAAATTAAGCAGTGGAGAAGGACCCAATTACAAGTATGTTTTATCATCTCAATCTCTTTCCATCTCTCCCTCTCATTCCCTCATCCTCCCTTTAAATTGCCTGAAATAAATTCGTCTCTTAATTAAGGATTGATAAGATACATTCAGCCACTACACAAGTCGTATCTGGATCACTGACAAAAATCGATGCTGATCTTATTGATGCCGATGAGAAGAAAATTCGTTGCAATATTGAAATTTGGTCGCAACCATGGCTACCTAATGGCAACGAAGTAACTATCAAATGCCCCGGAAAAGACACATTAAAGAGGCGTCACGAACGTTCTGTGGATGATGATTATCTCGAGAAGAAAACACATAAAAAACAAGCAGCAATTGGTTACGATAAAACTGAACATTTATTTAATAAATTCCAAGTGAAATATAATAAACAATACCACAGTTCATCGGAACATCAAATGCGCCTACGTATTTTTAGGAACAATTTAAAGAAAATCGAAGAATTGAATCGTAATGAAATGGGTGAGAATTTTTTGATTTTTCTTTTCTTACAAATGTAAATCTTTTTCGTAATTAAAAAAATTTCGACTAATATTCAGAAATTTTCAAATAATTTTCAAAAATTATGAAGAAATGATTTTTTCGATGGATTTTAGTAGGATTTAATTAACTCTTTCAATTGTAATTCGGAAAGTGACGATTGATATTCAGAAATTCAAGAATAAATGTGAAAAGTTATGGGAAATTTTTTATTTCGATTGTTTTTAACAGGATTTATGATATAATGAAGTAATATCTTAATCTTATATTCCGTATATATGTTGCAGGCAGTGCTAAATACGGCATCACTGAATTTGCTGATTTGACAGTTGACGAGTATAAACAACGCACCGGTTTGTTGCAGCGTGCAGTTGATCAGCCTAGTAAAAATACCCTAGCAGAAATACCAAACGTATCATTACCAGAAGAGTTCGATTGGAGAGAAAAAGGAGTAGTTTCAAAGGTACACGTTTTTCCATTAGCTTTAGCTAGATTTTATATTATAAACGATAAGAAAAGAGACTAAAAAAGAGACTGAAAAAGAGACGAATATGCTTATTTGAAGAGGTCATATTCTCGTCTTGCCTTTTTCAGTTGCCTTTCAATTGCTTGACTGCTACGGGCGACTTATTCCAAACATAGCTATATCAAATGGTTGGAAGGTGACTGGAAGAGGCTAGACGAGACGAGATAACCTTTAGATTGAGTACATATTCATTCCTATAAAGATCAATGTTGGTACTTACTAGCATTCATTGATATAACGAAAATGTTTGCCATAAGCAAAAATTAAAAGAATATAAAGAAGAAATATGAATTGATGGAAAGCGTCTGTTGGATGGAATTTAGTATATTTATACTCTCCAATCCATTTTGAATAGGTAAAAAATCAAGGTAATTGCGGCTCCTGTTGGGCATTTAGTGTTACTGGAAATATTGAAAGCTTGCACGCAATTAAGACTGGAAATTTGGAAGAATATTCTGAGCAGGAATTACTCGATTGCGATACAATTGATTCAGCATGCCAAGGCGGTTTACCAGATGATGCTTACAAGTAACTATTACACAAATTAAATCCATTTGAATTCAGCCTATTTTGTATTTCTAGAGCTATTCAAGAAATTGGAGGGCTAGAATTAGAATCACAATATCCTTACGAGGCACGAAAGAAGGAATGCCATTTTGATAAAACCTTATCACGTATACGAATTAAGGGTGCTGTCGATCTGCCCAAGAATGAGACTGCTATTGCACAATGGCTAATAACGAATGGCCCGATTTCTATTGGTAAGAGCTTTGATTTGGAATGAATGGTCAAAGAGCCGGAAGCAGCAAAGAACCAGAGTAACTCATTTGAAAATCCTTATAAATTTCACAGGTATCAATGCAAATGCCATGCAATTTTATCGAGGTGGTGTATCACATCCGTGGCGGTTATTATGCTCACCTGGAAACCTTGATCATGGTGTCCTAATTGTCGGCTATGGCGTGTCCAAGTATCCAATGTTTAAGAAAATATTGCCGTACTGGATTATTAAAAATTCCTGGGGTCCAAGATGGGGTGAACAGGGTTACTATCGCGTGTATCGCGGTACTAATACTTGCGGTGTTGGTGAAATGGCTACGTCAGCCATTTTAGTTTAAAAAAATCTCAATTTATTTTTGATATTTTATCGAAAGTGAATTTTTTAATAAGTTCATATAATTATATTATATAATTATTAATATGTATAAATTAATATATATATATAAATATAATTTTTTGTTTGATAAACACACTACTAGTTAATGCTCGTATTCGCTTAATTTTAATAATAATAAACGCAATTTTCTGGCCTCCAGACCAATTGTTAAAGGTTCCGCCGGTACCTCCTCGGTGGCCGTATACAAATTTGCTGGAGTGAGCAAACCATACACTGCAAAAAAGAAGAGAACTGCTGGATAAAATCGTATTCCTTTATAGAAGTCTAAATTGAATTTTTTTTGATTCTCCAATTATGGACGCACCTTCGCACGAACGCAAAAAATTCAGCACTTCCTGAACTGCCGCATACGGAAGTATAATATTCTGCTTTGCCATACCGGTTAGTAGACCAAGAACGCAGCGTTTCACGTGCAGCCAAGTGTCAGCGTAAAGCCGTACTCCTCCTCCCCCCGTACCGCTTTCCAGAGCATGAGCTATACGCGATAGGCCGAATTCGTAATTCGATTTAGCACAATACAGGGTGCCCACGACGAGATTAACGATACACAAATGATGATATTGTTTTCCTACATTACCCTTTAGCTCTTCAGCCTTCTCTACCTTGCGCATCAATTCTTCGGCTTCCTCATTCTGAAAAGTCATTATGTAGGAGGCACAAAGATTTGCCAAAACTGCAGCAGAAACGCTCATTATCTAATTAATTAGAATAATTATATAATATCTATAGTAGATACTCATCATCACAGCCTCTTACATCATCTGAATGCTGTCGTACAATTGGCTCGTAAAATGCTGCTGCTTCGGTATATTTATCGCCTTGCATGAAAAGTACATGACCGGCATTAAGACGCCAAATTGGATTTTCCGAACAAAATTCAGCACTTGAACGAAATTCACGTTCGGCACCGATAAAGTCGTCATCACGCCAATAGAGCCATGCACGCGACATAACAACTGGCAGGTAGCTGAAGACGTTCAGAACAAAATCAAAAGAAAAATTGAAGGGAAATACAAAACGAAATAAAGTCACAACAACTACTAACAAATCCAACGTATTTTCATAATCCTTAAGCGCATCGCGCAGAGCATGTTGATCCGTTGAAGTGCGAACCTCTTGAACTTTCGCGGCTAAACCACGCAATTTCCCAGCAAGATTTGACGACAAAGTTCCAAGTTTCTTTTCAGCCAATTCGTGAGATGTTTGGGCGGTTATGAGAGCGTCTAATAATTCATAGAGATACTGAATAGAACAAATTGGAAATGTTTATCTGAAACACATAGAAGTGTATAGACTGCGATGAATTTACTTGTGATAGATACTTATATGTTAAGTCTGTATTTTCTGCCAAAATATCTGCAGCCGTTTCATACATTTCGTGCTTGCAGCAAAGTAATAAAATATTAGCGAACGTTTCTCGTGGGCAAGCAGGTGGACCCAGTTGTAGGAGAAAGGCTAGCTTACGGAGACCACCAATCGGCCCTTGGGGATCGGTTAAGGCCATATTATGTAAAGTCACCGGATCTAATTCATTTTCAGCGCGTGGTGGCAAATCTAGTAAAGCGTCACGAGCCGCTTCAACTATCGTAATATAATGGTAGAATTACATTTGCGGAAAAAAATAACTATTTCTGATAAAGTAATAAATATCAAAGGCATTTACCGTTGCCTTCTTGATATTCAATCGCAGCCTTTAAATTGAGCGCCTGAGTAATGCCCGATAAAGCCATTGTAATGGGATTTCCAACACTTCGTGCATTCCCCTCGGTATCTATTTGAGCGCCTATACCCAATTCCGGATAATTACGAATGCCACGTTCCACGATTTCAGCTGCGTGCAATTAGAGCAATTAGAGAAGTATATATTATAACAAAACAAAGACAACTACCGGTATAATCAATTGCTTTTGTTTTCTTCTGTTCACGAAAATAGGCCAAAGCCAAATTGTACGCCACCAACGGATTGAAACCACCAACTTGTAGAGCCATATCGAAACGTTGTTCCGCCGCTTCGTATTGTTCGGCCTGATAAAGTAGACAACCTTCATCATTCAAGGTATTTGCATTACCACCCGAACGTTGATTAAGAACCCCCTGGGCACCAGCATAATCTTCACTAGCATATAAAATTGCGCTCTGTAGCTGAAGGCATTTCTCACGGAGTTCTTCTACATGAGCGATCTGTTTAAGAACACGCAATGAATCCGCAAAAATGCCAGCTTGGAAAAGTGATTGGGCGTAATAAAATCTAATTTAGGCAAAAATGAAAACGAAAAGTTGTAACTCAATTTTGAGGGAACTGTTTTTATCACTAATAGAGATCGAGGGAGAATTGGAAAAAAATGGAACTTACTTGTATTTATGCTCGTTTTGCCACAGATTACAGAGCTGCTCATAACAAGTGGCAGCTTCCTCGTACTTTTGTGCATGATAATAACAATATCCCAGAGTAGCTAGTCCTGCTCTAGTATTGGAGGCTTCACCAAGATTTACGATACAATCAATCACATCGTCATAACGTTTTTCTTTGATCTTTCACATTAAAAAAGAATTGAGTTGTAAATGAGTTGTTTTTCTTTGATGGATTTAATTTAATTTAATCAAAATTGATTTAATTGCTTTAATTACCAAATTGTAAATAGTTCGAGTAACGTGACCTTCTCTTAAAATAATGCCTTGATGTAACATTTCGATATTATTAAAATAATAAAGTTAACTTTATTTAAATTCAATTCGTCAAAAATGGAAATAAATAATCTTTTATGAATGAGAAAATAATAAGAAATTGTAATAAAATTTGTTTTGGTTTATAATTAAATTCGGTTACCGGGGCAACATAATCTGCCGTAACAATAGATCCGATGGATACGTAGTAGATCATGGTAAATCATATTATTCCATACTTATCGTTTTTGCTTTCTGTTTGTTTCCTTGATTTATGCTTGCTTTAATTTTGTATTCACAATTATTAATTGCTTTAATTTTGTATCACAATTTTAATGCGTAATGCCATTGACAACATCGTAAAATCATTTCACGGAAAATCATAGAGAAATAATCTCGTTATTTTCTATTTCACCATCTGGTTAGTTATAAAAATTGGTTTAATGGATGATTTACGATTTCTGGAAGATGTATGAGAAAGCGTTCGGAAGAGTGTGTGTGTGTCTTTTATTAAATTTATATAAATACAACCGGATATCTTTTTATACAGATTAATTTATGTTCTGAAAAGCTATTTTATTTTGTAAAATTTATGGAACTCTTTGAAATTTTAATGCAATAAACCTTCCATGATTTTATATAAAAAAGTAGTAAATATTTTTATGCGAATTATTTTATGTACTTATTCCTTAGTTCGGAATACCTCGTTACGTCTCGTATTTCCAATATGTCTTTACTTACGAGTCATTGACTTACGAGTCAATCGTGATAATTCCCCTTTGAATTTACTAGAGAAAAACAAGAGATACGTTAATTTATGTTAGAACAAATATATTTATTGTATTTCGTTAACTTATAAATCGTCTTACAAATTTTTCTAACAAAATTTTATAGATAATCTTCTATATATATGTGTGCCTGTAGACACTTTGTTTATACGTATTGAGTACAGACATATATATATATATATATATATATATATATATATATATATATATATATATATATATATATATATATATATATATATATATATATATATATATATATATATATATATATATATATATATATATATATATATATATATATATATATATATATATATATATATATATATATATATATATATATATATATATATATATATATATATATATATATATATATATATATATATATATATATATATATATATATATATATATATATATATATATATATATATATATATATATATATATATATATATATATATATATATATATATATATATATATATATATATATATATATATATATATATATATATATTTCTTTAGCATAGATTTAACAAAATAATGCACAATTTATTATACTTTTGTATGGTTTTCAAATTGGAAAAAGCAATCATTTTTTGATTCAATTTATAGATTAATGAAAAGGAATTACCATAATGTAATGTTCATAAATAAATTCAATATTATTATTTGGTTTAATAAGTATTGCACAAAAAAATGTATGCTCTTATTCGGGGTCATATTCTCGTCTCTTTTTGTTTCACACCCCTCCCCGCCCCACCACACAGTTGCCATCATGTGCTACTACTGTGACCGTTGAAAGGCGACTGAAAATGATGGTTTGAGACGAGAAGACCGTTGAAATAAGTGTGTTAATTTCATTTACGAGCATATTTTTTTGCTTAATAAGAAGGCGTTATTTGATTTAAGTTATTAAGCTGTTAAAACTAAACCCTCAAAATGACAAGTAGTCGGTCATCTTGTATATTTTTTTTAGATTTAAAGGAAAATTTGGTATATTTGGTATCTTTGTATTATATGATTAGTTTAGATCTTATACGATATTTAAATATTTTTTATGTATCTATTCAGCTCAGTTACATTTAATAAATAGAAGTTTTACTAATTTTTTTTTGGAAAAAAATTCAATTTGTTGTGCGTTTCAATAGTCGGTGTTCCTTTACCAGAATCCTGACGATTTACCACCGGGTGGATTTCTGACTTTGATGCAAGAACGATTTTCCGATTTATCTAACTCTTCTAAAAAATAAATTATAGATTAAAAAAAGTATTAAATTTTCTTTTATCAATTACTAACCGCTTATGGAAAATGTTGATTCTTGTAAATTGCGTGTACCTTCGACTCGACCACGACCTGATGGAGTACTGGCCAATGAACCCTCACCGGGCATGGGTATATTTCCTGCTATGAGGTTACGCGATAGAGGCTCCTGGTATGGTATTTCTATTTCTAAAGCAGCCAAATTCATTTTCTTCATGTGACCATTCAGTTGTTGCTGTTGTTGTTGTTGCTGCTGCTCATGGTTTTCGTCATCTTCATTGAGCTCATCGTTAGCGGTTATTTTACCCTCCAACAGATCATACACATAAGGTGGCCTTGTCGGTGAGCTTAAGAATCGACCAATACCTTGACCAACACGCACGAAATCATTCTCCACACATATACGTCCGCGAACTATTACAATCTCCGGTACACCATGGCAGACCATACCCTCGAATATATTAAAATCGCATGCATGATTATGCGTATCCTTGGATATTTTACGTGTGGCATTTGGATCCCAAACAACCAAATCAGCATCGGATCCAGCTGCAATGCGTCCTTTTTGCGGATAAAGATTGAAAATTTTCGCAGCATTCGTACTGGTCACAGCGACAAAACGGCACGGATCCAGTAGACCAGCGTGAACACCTTTTTCCCAAACAACTGACATACGATCTTCAACACCGTTAACACCGTTGGGTATCTTAGTAAAATCTCGCCGTCCCAATTCTTTTTGTTCTTTATTAAACGTACAATTATCGCTGCCGGTCGTTTGAAGATCATCACTGTGTTCATAAGAGAAATAAATTAATTTTTTTCAAAAATGGATAATAGAATAACTATAACTCGAAAAGTTTACGAGATATCAAATCCGGTGATAATGCTTGAGTTAATGCAACAGAACATTTTACAGTGTAATAAGAAAAAGTAAGTGACAGAAACAACAATATGGAGCATGAGGAAGCGGAAAGATTTTTGAAATCGATGGTAAAAGTTTTGGGATGGGGAATGAGGAATGAAGTGTCCGAAATCAGACGTTTTTAATAAAAAATCGATTTAAATCAGAATAATGTTATTGCTTTTAGACTATATTTGCAAAATTTGTGATTAAATCAAAATACTATACTGCAACGATTTTCAAACTTTAGCTGTTAAGACTTCATGTGCTTATTCTATGCTTCGAGTCGTCTCGTCATTTCGGTTGTCTTTCAACTGTTTGATAACACTTTCGATTGCGTTGTGTGAGTTGTGCGCCCACAATGTTGCTTTGTAGAAATATCATAATGTTCCATCGGAAGCCATATGTGAGGACATGATTTCTGCTCCCCTCCTCCCACCATAGTATACGGGAGGTCTATCTAAACCTCATTCGGCCAATGGACCCTGGAGATCAGTGTACACTGAGCCTGAGAGAGCTTTCACTCGAGCACATTTGGATATTAATGACATCCACTACCAATCGCCTAGGCCGGTCGTCTTGGGACAGAAGTTATACGGGGTTTATATGTGGCTGTCCCCTGTGGTGATGGACAATATAGCGTCCTGATCTGGTCTGAGCATCGAGTATTGAAATTCATGCTCGGTCACCGCTAATTCGGGACCCCTACCGACCTATTCCCGGGAGCTATGTCGTTCAGTTGAAAGGCTGCTGGAAAGAAGAGACGAGACTACCCGAGCCTCTGAATAAGCACCTTAATATAGTTTTAAAATAATGTAATGTAAAAAAATTTTTTGTTATTTTTTGCAATGGTTCTAAAACTTTGATTAATAACGGTCAAGTTTTGACAGTAATGTAATTTAAACCATTTTTAACCAAATGAAAATGTTACAGCGAGTCTTAAACTTTGACTGATAATGGCTTAATATAATTTACAAAATGTTGGTCAAATGAAAAGTGTAAACTGCAGTAACTCTCAAACTGTTAACCGATAACTCCTTAATGAGGTTTTGTAAATCAAAGCACCATCCATAAATCTCCACACAATTATTTCATAAACATTTTAATAATTCAATTGGCCCCACTTCTAAGTCCATAATCCATATTTTAATAATCACTAATACAGTATAAAAGTACTGGAATGTTCACAAATGCATGGTTTAGTTATATTTCTTGGTGAATACTTACTACGCCAACGACTTCATCAGTTGTCTTGGCGTTTCAGCGGATTCGCGTATTGGTGGACTTGTTATATAATATAGTTGTTCCGACATGGTTACGCCATTCATGGAACGACCGAGACAACTAGCTAGTGTTTCACCAAAAACGCAATAACCGCTGCGCCGAGCTCGTCCAATAATCTCGGCTGATGATTTGCAAGTGATGCGTGTTACATAAAGTGGAGCTTTCGCCTAAAGGGAGGTTTATTTATGTAGAAGCAATCTTTTTATGGAATACATGATTAAGACGTGAATATAGAAAAAATAATATAAGCATGAACGATAATCATGTTTGAAATTAGCGTTTTATAATTGGGCGTGTCAGAAAAATAACAATAACTTTTTATAGAATACATCAAAAATAGATATTAGTATTTTTCTAAATATAATAAAAATCAATAAAGAAATACATATAAATATATAGAAATTGTTAATAACATTCCCTCAGCGATCTAGACGTCAAGTCTATGATTCAATTATAACAACAACTACAACATCAACACGTAGGTTTTTAATCTCGTCATTACGGTTTAATTTCTCGTTAGAATTCAGCAACAGCATCATCATTACCAACATCATCAACATCATTATCAACTCCAGACAAGATTTATACTCACTTGGCTAACAATTTCATTAAAAATTCGGGCGTAGTTGGATCAGACCGGAGTGGCGGACTCAAAATATGCGCCGCCGCATGTTGAAAGCATTGGTGCTGGCATTGCGTGCCATCGGTGCCGAGAGCGGCAGCTAAAGTTTCGCCAAAAATACCGCAATTATTATAACGTTTGCGGGCACGCGCCAATTCGATACCGGCCGATTTACTCATTACGTGCACGACGTACAAAGGACAATTCGTCTGAATATTTTTAGAGCGGGAGCGGGCAACCCAGTAAACAGTCAGTTGTTGGAAAATTATATTGATCGCGAATTTTTTGATGGATTGAACGTTTTGTTAAAAATCAATCATAGGGTGGACGTATTTCAAAGAATATGCAATAAAAATATTAAGTATATAAGAAGAAAAAGAAATAAAATCTTTAAAAAATTAAAAAATAAAAAATAAAGAGCAAAAAAAAAAAAAATAAAATGCTAACAGAGAAATAAATTAAAATACTTTCATTATTTTTAAAAAATTAAATAATATATTACGTAAAGAATATTTTGTAATAATGAATAAATTTTAAGAAAAACACACTAATAGTAAATAACTTTAATAAGTGAAACTTTTGGTCATTTAAATTTTCAAGATTTGATTTTAAATATTTCTTCAGACTAAATTATGATGTCTTGTGTTGAATCGTGTAAACTATTGTGGACTTTTATAATAATAAAGACCATAACACAAATTCGAATCAATTTTCCTCAGCCTTACCTGATGGGCCAAAATGCAAGCTCTATTAACTGCCTCGGCTTCTACTTCCTCTGGGCGTGACATTTCATGACCTTCGGGGCCTGTTATACCGGCTGCTAACAATTTGTTTACATTTCTTGCAATAATATCACCATTTTCAGCATGAACCTAAAATGTTTTTTAAAACAATTACTCCAAATAACCTCAGGTTTTACCACAATTGCGGCTTTACCTGAGCTACACCACCCAAAGCTCGAATGCGTTCCAGTGCTTCCAGCATTTCTGAATCATTGAGCTGATACAAGCCTTTATAGGCCATAAACATTTTAAACGAATTAATACCCAATTCATCGCACATGATCTTCATTTCATCGGCAACTGATTTCGACCACCAGGTTATACCCATATGTAATGCATAATCACAACAAACTTTTGGATCGGCTAAGGCACGCCATTTATCATATGCCTCAACCAATGATTCGCCCTTATCGGGAAGTACAAAATCAACTGAAACGCACAAAAACATATAGATAAAGTTCTTCTTTTTTTGCAAAAAAATTAATTCGTTCTCATTACTTATAGTCGTGGTACCACCAGCCACAGCAGCTTTCGTTCCATGATAAAAATCATCTACCGATACAGCGCCTCCAAATTTCAATTGGAAATGTGTATGAGGATCAACACCGCCCGGTATAACCAATTTACCAGAGGCATCAATAACTCTTACACCGCCTGGAACAATAATATCTGCCGCATGTCCAACAAACTTAATAATGCCATCTTCGATATAGACATCCGCTTTAAACGATTTGTCATGGTTGACAATTTGACCACCCCTGATGTAGATGCGATTTTGTGCACTCTGACCAATGAAATACATACATCATTCTTTAATACCTTTGCTGATGATTGCAAGGGCTGAGGGTGGGGTGGAGAAGAAGGAATAATTCTTACTCACCTGCAAATGAATGGGTACCTTCTTAACAGGTTTTGGACTAGTTGCCATTCTTTAATGATATTTAACTGAAAAATCGAATTAGTTTTTTTTTCATTAGGTTGTTGTTTGTAAATATATTTGTATTAGATTAGATCAGATTAGTCTGAAGTTACTTTGAATTGAAGAGGATTTATTTAAACGATCTATTCTTGAATCTCGATAATCTGTGTTAGAAATGATCAACGAAATTTCATGCGATTATTGAAAATTCAACAATAGTTCTCGTTTCTAAATTAGAATCTTTCGTCTCTTACTAAACAAATTCTCATCAACATTATTGATTCGATCTTTCATGAAGACGAAATGTTCCTATCGGCTGATTGATTCCTGCTAATTTAAGACGAGTCGATCGATCGAATTTAAAACGAGTCGATTTGTTTGTTTCCAAATATCAACGCAATGTATTCTCGGTTTTTAATCAAAATCTTGTGAAAGAACAACAACAAAAACTGTTCTATTACAATCACTTGTTTTTCATTGCTCGATTGCGAGCAATCGGTGCTCGTTTGTGAGATGGCGAGTTAAAGAAATTGTTTGTGAGACTTAAGATAAATACTACAGATTTTTAACCATATATTGAACATCGAAATTTTCACTATTTCTTGCCTCGATGGACCCAGAACTTTTGTAATACATCATATATTCAACACCCTGTATATCTATGAGCACATAATTAGTGTTAAAAACCTTTCTTTAAGTATGCGCTCGAATGCGTTAAAACTGTGTTGAATACACTGAGAATCAAATTAATTAATTTGATGCTTTTCATTTCTGTTATTATTATTCTTCTTTATTGTATTCTTAATGTTGTTGTTGTTGTTGCTGCCCCCGCTGCGAATGTAGATAATGATGATGTTTTCTGTTTATTATATTCGTAATAAACGAGTAACACATGATACCGTAGGTCAAGAAGGAAAAAAATATACATTTTCATGAATTTTTCCTTTGTGATTCTTCTGTTGTTCATTTTTACAATATTGTATCATGTTCATTCCGATTTTCTTTTAACTCGCATTTTTTCATTCACTTTTGTTTAGTATTTATTAGTAACGATTACATCATTCGTATTAATTCATCTATGTTTTGTGGTCTATTTTATACGTTAGTACGCATTTAAGAGAGAATTTAAGAGAGGAATATTTATTTATAGATATTAGTCTATAATATCTAATATACTAATATAATATAAAGCATATTTAATTAGTTACACATTAAAAACAAAAAAGTTTTTAAAAAAGTAAAAACATTTGGAAGGGGAGCGGAAATCGGAGGAACGATAAAGAATTAAATGCAATCCGAGATTCTTTCTAATGATATTAAAGAGAAATAAGATAATTATAAAATATGAAAAAAGTGTTATTTAAAATTATTATTATTTTCGTTAGGAAATATCGAAATCAAAACAATTTTTCTGAGCAAAATTTTGTTCTTATACCAAAACTCGCATCATCTCGTCTTTTCCCATCTTCCCAGCTGTTTTTCAACTATTTGCCGTACTTGTATTCGCTAACACATCACCCATAGTAATAACAAAGGGTTGAAAGGCAACAGGAAATACGAGACAATACCAACTTAAGCGCACGCACCGTAATGACAAGCGAGTACAAGTGTCGGCCTGCCCAAAATTTGATTCCCCTACGCCTGGTTTAAAATATACATATTTTAATTTCAGAAATAAAACGTGTACACGAATATTCACTTCAAATAAAGGCGTGGTGGTAAGAGGCTAATTTACTTTAGCAGTTCTAGACATTCTCTTCATTCTCCTTTAATCGCAACTTTTATTACCGGTGCTTGTACCGCACCCATATGTGTAAATGAAATTCTTGTTGGTCTAATGTGGTGGGCTTGAAAATTATGTCGCCTTAGGCTTGATATAAAGTGAATAAAGATAAAGTTGAGAAATAAATTTTTCAAATAATTCCTTTTGACTTGCCCATGCCTGCTTTCTAAGAATAGACACAGTAAAAGCATGCCATAAAGAGACGCATTCGACTGACCAGCTATCGCTTACTAATGGTTACGCGTATATTTTCTAATGTTAATACATTCTGCAAAGTCATGAAATGTCTTTTAATTATGGTGTCATACTTAAAATGCTTTTTCACCTTTGGATTTACTCGTTTATAAGAATTTTATTCATTAGTGCTCAACACGTCAAACAAATTATGAAGAGAGACAATCGATGCGTTGCTGAACGTTTCGCTTCAAATATGGCACACACAAAAAGGCAGGAAATGTCCGACTAATTTACCCGCCTTTGGTCAGAAAAAGCTTCCGCCCGGCAAACATTTCCATAGTATCAAACTCTTTACTAAAAATTTAACTAATATTTCAAATAAAGTAAAAAAACACGACACACTAGATATGGTTTATTCAAATTGAATTTGTTTTATTTACTCTTAATTTTTTTATTATCTCGATTGTTTTTTATTTTGGTTTTATATTTAGCCTTTTTTCACCTGGGTTTAATTATTTTTAGAAATTGTGGAAGTGATAGCACGTTACGAGAATTTTTTTCTGTTTTTTGAATAAATAAACACAATGCCTAACTTTGTTTATTTAAAGAATTAAAAAAAAACAAAATATAAATATATATGCAGACATATATATATAAATATTGTATATATATTTTTGTATTATATATTCGTCACTATAGGTTATTTCCTCTGTTAAATTTGTATAGCTTACAATATTTTAAATCTGTTTTAAAATATTTGGTTAATGTGACGTGACAGGCTAACGCAACGTGCTCAATTATTGAAGAGGTGGATTAAACGAGAGTCATGTAAGTCAAAGCGTAGAGAGTCATGTAAGTCAAAGCGTATCGTTTCTATTTTCAACTACAAAACCTAAATCAAAGGAAGCAAAACACTCAATGAGCCTTAAAGGGATAGAAATGAGTGATGGTTAGGGAAGGGAAACTGTTCTTTCATTACGTCTTATAACACATTTAAATATTGATTGTTATATAAATTACGTCATTGAATGCTTGATTAAATCAGATTAATAATATCAGTTTAAAATATATCAGCGTAATATTAAATTGATTAAACTTCGATTGTGCAATTTGACACTTCTCGATATTTTTATCACCGAAGTGTCATTAAAGATGAGTTTAGTGATAGTAATTACATCTATTAGTTTCACATTAATTATAAATTTCTTTCGTAACACTCGAATGGTAGTAGACATAGAAACATACATATATATACCGTACACAGAAAATCGATAATATTGTAAGGTTTCATGGCCTCGATAGTATTCAGACAAATCGCATTTAATTTTGCTGTAATCATTGAGTGATTGTTTTATTTTTATCTTTCGTTTAACAGGCTTCGAAACTTAGTATTGGCAATGCCAAACACGTGTTTGCAAACTGAGTCGCGTGTCTAAACTTGAGGCTTCAAACACTTCTTAAGAAACACTAACAAAATTAACCCCATAGGAGAGAAAGAGAGAGTGAGAGAGTGAGAGAGAGGGGGTTATGATAATAAATTTTATTTCGCATTAAGATAATTGTTTATGATATGTAGGGGTTGTTTTCCTTAATTCATGCCGCGTCTTTCCACAAACGCTAAGGATATCGGTTTAATATCCTAGACAATGAGTCATGCAAAAATGCGTCATAACCACAGACGAATTAGAGGATTTGGGATGGAAAAAATTTTGTAATTACGAACATGTGGCTGACTTAAAAAACGTAAGGGATTTTTTAGTGATGGCATTTTTCATGAGAAAGAAATCTGAAGAGCCTGAAGTTTTAAAATCCACAGAAAAAATATCACGGCGCATTATTAATATTCTTCAATTATTTAGACAAATGTTTAAAAAAATGAATATTTATACAAAATGTTTTTTCAAATAGGTGTCCTGAAGGTATTTGTGTAAATACATTTTTTTTAATTTATTGGTTTCAAAATGTTGAGAAATATGTAAAAATTTTTTCCTTTAATTTAAAAGAGTTTGTCATTGATTATATAAAAAATGACAGGAGTAAAACAATACAAAATATTACACTATTTTACATCAAATTGCGAATAAATTTTTTTTTATCCAAATCATCTGCTTACGCGACAATAATTGTTTTTGTGTGGGTGTGGCCACCCGTCACTTCATTTGAGTTTCTATCTCTTTCGTTAGTTGATTCTGTGTGATGATGCCACATTAAGTGGAACATTTTAACACACACTTACACACAAGCACAGTTTGAATTGGCAGTGGGAAAATGAGAAAGAATTTTATACAGTTTATAACTTTTCAGACGGCACAATTACCGCGAGAACTTTTTAAATGTCAGGACATTGAACTCGTACACTCGTTACTACTGATCCTTTGCGAAAAGTACTCGAGTAATCGATGTAATCGAACGACTCCACATACAACTTTTGAAACTCGCTACAAGGATTTTATGAAACTTTTTATCAAAAAAAAAAATTAAAAATAAATTATATATATATATATATATATATATATATATATATATATATATATATATATATATATATATATATATATATATATATATATATATATATATATATATATATATATATATATATATATATATATATATATATATATATATATATATATATATATATATATATATATATATATATATATATATATATATATATATATATATATATATATATATATATATATATATATATATATATATATATATATATATATATATATATATATATATATATATATATATATATATATATATATATATATATATATATATATATATATATATATATATATATATATATATATATATATATATATATATATATATATATATATATATATATATATATATATATATATATATATATATATATATATATATATATATATATATATATATATATATATATATATATATATATATATATATATATATATATATATATATATATATATATATATATATATATATATATATATATATATATATATATATATATATATATATATATATATATATATATATATATATATATATATATATATATATATATATATATATATATATATATATATATATATATATATATATATATATATATATATATATATATATATATATATATATATATATATATATATATATATATATATATATATATATATATATATATATATATATATATATATATATATATATATATATATATATATATATATATATATATATATATATATATATATATATATATATATATATATATATATATATATATATATATATATATATATATATATATATATATATATATATATATATATATATATATATATATATATATATATATATATATATATATATATATATATATATATATATATATATATATATATATATATATATATATATATATATATATATATATATATATATATATATATATATATATATATATATATATATATATATATATATATATATATATATATATATATATATATATATATATATATATATATATATATATATATATATATATATATATATATATATATATATATATATATATATATATATATATATATATATATATATATATATATATATATATATATATATATATATATATATATATATATATATATATATATATATATATATATATATATATATATATATATATATATATATATATATATATATATATATATATATATATATATATATATATATATATATATATATATATATATATATATATATATATATATATATATATATATATATATATATATATATATATATATATATATATATATATATATATATATATATATATATATATATATATATATATATATATATATATATATATATATATATATATATATATATATATATATATATATATATATATATATATATATATATATCAGCTGAGAAACACGTCAGCGCAATTAAGGTCATGTTCTCTTGAAAAGGTAGGCGGGGCACCGCCCCGTTCCCTCATTTTTAAAACTAAATAATGTAAATAAACAAATAACATACGAGGTCTGTTCAAATATTATCTTAAATATATTCGGCTTAAGTATATTAGATTATCATTTTTTGTAGTATTATGTGTGTACTCATGTCCCCCGCTTTTACTCACAAGTAAATAAATTTGTATGTCCAGTTAATCTTCGTTTTTTTCCTCTTCTAGCAAATGGGCCAAAGAATCTTTCCTGTTTCTGGAATAAAAAAAATTATTATGATACAAAATTCGATTTTTGTCCTTTCACAAATACAGGTATTTCTAGCGGATCTCTTTACGAAAATGTGTATAACGTACAGGTAATTTTCCCTATTTATCGTTCTACCCTGTGGCAAGAACTCGTAATGGTTTTGAAGACAATTGCAAGCAAAATCTTCGCGATAATTTTTGAACAGACCTCGTATATAAAAAGTTTATTTTACGAAATCATTTAGGCGCTCTTCGACAATTGTGTCTTAAATCGAAGCAAGATCTAATCCTGAGTCGGAATATTTATAAATCTACATCTGCCTAGATTGCTCTAATGCGCTGAAATAAATACCTATAAGTACCAATCTATATAATTTGTCATGACATCAATGCATTTAATGCAGATTTATATAAAAAAATACGTCTATAACGAAATTGATGGTAATTTATTTACGAATAATTTTATTACCAAAAATTTCGCAGAGAGTATGAAGCAGGAGAAAGAAAGTGAGGAACATTTTAGAAAAAATTAATAAAAAAGTTCCGTTTATAAAAGAATCGTGTGGATGAATCTAGATTTTCAGAATAACGAATTGCATTTGTATTGACGTTCTGCTTAATGCCTGGCATGAATTTTCTTAATAACGAATAGAAAGATTGTGCATGTGTTGAAACAAAACGGAAACAATCGAGTACGAAGTCAAACCATTGAATGATTTAATGAATTTTTTTATGAAACTACGTGAACGATGGCATGTTAAGCGGTTCCGGTGAAAAATTTCAGACTTTTTGCGGTAAAAAAAATACTTAAAAAAAGAAATAGCGAACGATTTCTAAATAAATAATAAATTGAGTTGCCGGTAATGATTAGAACTATTTTCATATTAAACTCAATGAATTACTTAAATTAATTTTATTTGGATGTTCGTGAATAGATAATTCATAATTCAATTCAACCCAGCCCCGTCTCCCTCCTTCCAGAATTTAATAAAATTAACGTGTTTTAAATTAAATTTAAACACGGCGCTTTAAACGGATTAAATTGAGTAGGGCAAACGGGCAATGCAACAACAAAAGCACAACAACACGATGGCAGCAGTAATTTTTCGTTCTGTCTTGTACGCGAGGACTGACACACAAACTCGCACCAAAAAAAGCCAACGATTAAACAAGTATGAAAAACGTGCCTTAGTTTCGCTCTTCTCGTTGTTCTTGTTATTTCTGGTGTTGTTGTTTTCGTAATTGGTGACAATGTTGATCATCACGGTGCCCCTCTGAGGTTCATCTATATATACATAAATACCAATCCGCACCAGCGTAGACACTGTTGCCCTATAATTCCACATTTGTGAATAAATACAACTTAATTTGCAACAAAACAAACCAACGAAGAGAGAAGACACTGAACAAAATCTGAAAAAGGCTTTACACCCGTGAAAACTACTTAGTATACAATTTTACATATTTTATCAGTAATAGTCAACAAAAAGAAAACGGTCATATCTTTGATTTAGAGCGCGAGTAAAAGTACTTTTAAAAAGTCTGACACGTACAACTCATGAGTGGCTTATACTATTAATCAAGTGTAACTCAAATTGGAGATCAAGCAGTTTCTAGCAGAGGCCTTTAAGAAAAGTGACCTTTTAGCACATTTCAATTTTGTAACAATTTGAAGCACAAAATATCAACTATCTGACGTTAGCCATTTTTTAGTTAGAACCAAAATTCTACAAAACCTAGCATGAAAAATCACAACGAAGCAGATAGTAAAATAATTGTATATAGAGAATTTCAACGACTTTCTATTCTAAACAAACAGTTTTTTGTTATTATAAACAAACTTTCTATTTCTAACTAAACAAACAGTTATAGTTATGCGAGATATGTACGTGTACATACATAAAGCCATTCGTATGCCTTTCATGCATACATGCATTCATAGATACTTCGTATGAATATCACGACAAAAGTAACCAAAACAGATTCAGGGATGGCCAAAAATTATATTTCCGTTGAGATGTGAAAATTGAAATACGTTCGCGATTACATTATTTATGTTACTCCGTGTAAGGACGTAAAAGGTCCATAAAGGACCTTTTATTAAAAATTAGTTAATTAGTTAAATTATAACTTATTTTCGAAAACATTTATTGCGTGTGCCTAATTTAAAGAATTTTAATTGACATTTATATTAAATCTTTTTTTTTCCTAATTTCCGAGGTTTATTTGGTGACGATTAATGAAATATGGAAACACCATTATGTGCCTCTAAAGCGTAAGAATAATTAAATCAATAGATTTAATATCAAGCAAAAGGAAAGATTAAGGACGAAGTGAGGAATGAGAGAAAAGGGAAAACGATTTTATATTGTAAAATTCAGACATGGTATCAGAAATCATTTATGAACCATTTCTTTGTGATAATTTAATATATCTAGATAGTATATCCAGAAGTACTGATTTTATGATTATACTCTAATATTTCTGATATTACTCTGAGATACATCATTTCTATCAATCATTTTATCGATCACTATAAATCCATCAATTATATGAATAATGAATGTATACCAATTTTTTTTCACTGAGTAAATCATTATGCCAAGAAATACAACAATAAAGTGATCTAAAAAGCGCAATGAACGAATTGGACGAGTAATCAATTGCGACTACACATACACAAGTGGACATTTGAACGAACGAACGATAGCGATAGACTGACAGGCAACCAACCGGCCTTCTCACGGCTTGCAAATCTACGCTAGCGAACTGTTCCAATTTGGATCACTCGCTCTCGGCTTTTTGGTGCTCACATGCTCCAATTTATTCACGGGCTTTTCGTTGAAGTTAATTTTTATTTTTTTGTTGCGCTTTTGTAAACTTTTCGTCATTAGTATTTATTCAGTTATTATAATGCATTTATTGTTTATCTTTGTTTTGCCATTTTTTGACAAAGTGATTATTCGATTTTTGTATTTTGAAAAATTTCCTAATTGTAATTAATTTCTTTTAATTTCATTTCTAGATGAGATTTTCGTTTTGGATTATATATAGACTCCTATTAAAATATTTATAGTTGCAAGTCTTGCTTCTTTCTATTCGTAATGAACTCATTTTGGACACGATTATTTAAGATTGTTATTTAAACTAAATGATATATAAATATTTATAATTTCGATAATGAAGTTTTTTTGCATGCGAGCTTCTTATTAAAATCAGGTATTTATATAATATCTTGGGGAAGGGGGGGGGGGGGCGGTAAACAATCAAATATCTCAAGTGCATTTTGTTACTGGCTCTATCGCAACCGTTTACTGATTTTGATATTTGGTTTTGTTTTCGCATTTTATTTTAAAACGTCGACCAATTGATTTCTTTTAAAAATTGTTGTCGGCCAAAACATTTAACCGGCTAGAGTTGATTTTGTTTTGCACTTTATTTTTGTAGTAGTTTGCAAAACATTTAGGATATCATGATTTTGCCAATCTACCTAATTTAAAATTTCGATTTATTATCGACCTAATTTATTGGAAAACGAATTTAAAGATTTTTTGGGATGGAAATAAAAATTGGCATTATCTACTGTTGAACTACTACTACTACTACTATTGAAATCAATTCATATTCTGAATATATTCATATTCAGAATCATCTCTTGAGTCGATTTATTCATGTCTGTCGGATCGCCTGTTTGTGGAAATCACAATTACCGGAGAACGAATAGAATTATCTTTATGAACTTTGGTGTGAATATTTTCTATCATCACAAATTAGGTGGTATAGAAAATTGAAAAGATCGCACCAGTGACACGCATTTCTCACACTCTTGGAATTTTTATTGTAAAATTTTATGACCGGGATAGTGAAGCAATGGTTGCGGCACGCCCACTATATTATACTACACCACGTGTGGGTTTTTTCTGGATAAGAGTTGTGTTGAAAGTGAGTTAGTAAATCTAAATTAAACACGAAAAGGGGAATGGTATATTAGTAGAGGCGCGCCCCGCCCACTGGGTAACTGGTTTTAAATCATAAATATTTATATTACGAGTGTAGGGTATATGATCATCGGTCACGCCGAAATTAGCGTGTTTACCTGTTTACCTTATTTTTGATTTCAGTTATTTTATATATTGGAATTTTTTTCATATTTTTCTTTTTAAATTAAAAAAGTCTATTTTTAAAAAAAAATAAGTTTAAGGAAAGCATAAAAAAATTCTGACGGTGAAATCAAAACTTTTAAAATCTTTAAGACCAAAAACTTTTTTAATATGAACATAAATTCCATTTTGAAAGGAATTATAAAAAGACGGTCATTAAACTCTTTTCATAAAATGATTAATTCAAACAATTAAGACAACAAAAAAAGCAACAATAGTCCGACAAAAATGGAACAAAAAATACTTGCTTTCTAAATAAATTATTACTATAAATTAAAAGTTCGCCCCATCAAGGTTTTCTCCTTAAAAGCAAAACAGAAAAATTATTTCGGATTTATTTGGAATTAACGGTTTATTAGGATTACTAAAAATGGATGGAATCAATATCCTCTAGTCAGTCTCAAGTCGATGAAAAAGAAATTATGTTGTCTGTCATTGCAAAAAAAAATATTTTATATGAATATCGAGCACAAATACGATATTTCCAAAACGGTTTAAATGATTTTTAAGAAAAAAACACCGAATTGAATTTCTCTCTTTTAGCCTAATTAGTATGTATGTATTTATCAATGTACACGCAAACAATACTCACACGCATGCATACATGCATGCACAAGCACATATTCACATAGTTATACACATGCAAGTGCACACACGCAGCCGCAAAAACACGCATTCGCTTACAAATTTGTAAGCATCTATATAGCGATTGAGAGTGAGGGCACCGCACTATTACGTGTTACCAAATTCTTGCATCCAACGACATAATGCGTGCTGCGCCGCAGAGCAGATGCACACATACGTGCGTGTGCGTGTGATTCCGTTTTATGCGAAAAATCAATTTTATATTTGTCGCCGAACGACAAGTATCGGTTTCTTGTTTTCGAGCGATAAAAACCGCAAGTTACATTTAATCAATTCTATGTTTTGTTTTTGTTTTAGTGGTCAATGATCGCAACAACAAAAAAGTTCCTTGCAGGTGGGTTACCCTTTTCTTCGACTAAAGCAGCTGCAGCGAATTGATGTGATTGATAAATGGAAAAAAGTTTTGAAAAAGGAACAACAACAACAACATCAGCAGCAGAAGCAGCAACTCTAATCGGAAAATATATAGTTTACGTTTGTGTGTGTGTATGGAAAAGGGTTTGAAATTAAATTCCAGGAGATACACGTTTATTAGAAAAAGGTGTGACCTTTAAAAAAAGTCATTTATTAAATTAAAAATGTTTGTGTTTTTAAAATTTTCTATAAACTCTTTAATAATTTACTTACTAAATTAATTCTATTTTTTATATTCAGTCCTGTTGCTCTGTTTTAAATTAATCCTTGCTCTTTATATCCGTCCTTTAACTTTTGACGCTCCAAACACGTTCGCTTTGTCGATTTTCCGGAAAACTCTAAAGCCTTTATTTTCGCACAAACGTTTTTAAGAGATACACAGGCACTTTTTTCCCCAATTTTTTCAAATCCCAAAACAATCCGCCAACAATTCGAAAACACTCGTCACTCGTTCGCCGACACCGCTAGACTGAACATTTTCCGCTCGCAAAATTCGAAGCTGAAAGAAAATGCTGCCTGCTACAGCACCACGATATGTTTTTTTGCCGAAGCATTTTTCTTTTTCTGTTTTGGCATTTTAATCTTTTCATTTCCACCACCTCGTCAACAACCATATCGTTGGGCTGAAAATTTTCCTCGCTCTCGAACGGTAGAAATTATTCTTTCAGACGCATAAATTTCTCCTACGCTTCGGCATTTTGGTCTCACTTTGTTAATCTCACGCAAAGAGAGAATTTTATAGGTAGAGATTATTGGTAATAGAGAAGTTTCGGATAGAAATGTTTAACACAAAATATTTAAAATATTAAGGATTAAATTTTATTTATGTTTTAAAATATTGTATAGGTGGAGATTATTGGTAATAGAGAAGTTTCGGATAGAAATGTTTAACACAAAATATTTAAAATATTAAGGATTAAATTTTATTTATGTTTTAAAATATTGTATGAATTATTTTTAAAGGATAGTTTTCTGAAATATTTCGTAGTTCTCATTATGTTAGAAGTTCTTTCTGATACGATTTGTTGATTTAAATAAATCATTTAAAAAAATTTTGTAAATTTAAAATGAAAAGTTTTAGTTTGTTTCTTTAATTTTATTGAATGGAACTATTTAACAATGACCGGGTTATTCTGTAAACTCACATGATGCGTTCAGATCCTGCGTTCAATTTGTCACATGATTGAAAACTACAAATTCTGTAAGGTTTCATAAACGTGGGATGGGAACTCGTAAGAAACAGCCGATTTTTGCTTTGCCTATCATTCGTCATGTGTTTGTATACTAGTTCAGTCAGAAACGACTGGTTTCTTTATGCGTGCTATATGACATTTGAACGCATGCAAACGAATGTTATGGAATTCGTGTGTTTTCGGAAAATCTTTCGAAAAGCATATAAAAGTAGCAACAACATACGTCACAAAGACATGGGATGGGATGCGTTCAAGTTTATTTTTTTTCTGACAACGGAACATCTGTTTTACGAAAATAACAAAACAGGATAGAGAATAGAATCGAACTGAACGCAGGATGTGAGTTTACAGAATAACCCAGTGAATTTTATCCATATTAAATATAATCATTTATATAACTATTATGTTATCATTTATATAAATAAAAATGCTATAAATACAGCTTACAAAGGTTTTTCAAAATACGTTTGAAAATTCGCGCCTGGTAATACCTACCACATCGATTTTGACAAACGGACTAATCCGTATTCCTTTGTGTCGAGCTGTTCTTATATGAAAGAGCTTTGCTAAACGTCGGTAAAGAAAGTGAATGAATAAAATTGAAATGAAAAGGAAATTAAATTCAGAAGAAGAATTTTTGTAATAAAATAAAGGCCAACAAATTTTATCAAATTTAAATGAAATAATTAATGAAAAACTATTCTAGGGGAAATATTTTGTTCTTAAGGAAGTGATACAATTTTTACTAATGTCAATAACCGTGAGTAAAATTAACTGCAAATGTATTGTGAATTCCGGTGACACCATGGGTCTTGGTTAGAATCAGTCGAAGGCAAAGTGGAAAATTTTCCCTTAGACGCCCACGTTTTCGATGTTGGAAACATGTAACATTCTCTGAAAACTTGGAAAAGGTTGTCATATGGTATGAATAGAAGACTGATCGATCATAAACGGTGGTGATTAATTTTAATTTATCAATAATTTATTCAAAATTCAAGGCAAGGTCAAACACCTGTTTTTTAAGAATCATTATTAAATTGATATTAAATAATGATCAATTTGTGAATTTTAGCCGTAATTTTTAATCTATATAAACTTTTTATATAAAATTTCATTTAGAATTTTCACATAATACCAACGCAATATTTTGAAGTTTCCAAAAAGGAAAAAACGGGCAGCGTTTTAAGTGCCCTTCCATGGAAACCATTTTATAATTTACTGTGATAATTTTATTCATAAAAATTGATATAGTTTCACCAAAAGACTAAACCACTTGACTAATATTAAATAATTAGAATAAGATATCCAATATGTTCGGATCTTTTCAATATTGTTTAATATAAAACCCACTCATGGCACACTTTCAACGTTTTTTTTTTCATCTATAAAAAATATGTCTCCAATAAATCAGGCTCTTGTATCTGCATTATTTTCGGCGTCTTCTGAAAATACGAAATGAATAATTAAATACTCATGTGGGATATCATGCTGCCCATTCGTTTCATCTTCCCTTTTCCATGCATCATAATCACGACATCCTCTTTTTTTCTTTTATATTCAAACATCACTTCTCTCAATTTTGGTTTTCCACTCATTTCGTTGGACCTATCCTTTCTTAATTCCAATCAAGCTATTAAGAGGTGGAAAGCAAAAGACGAAATCTTGTGTAGGAATGACCGTGATGGCGAAAACTTCAATAGCGGAAATATGCGAGAATGCCAAACTAGCAAGAGATATGGCTCTTACGGGCAATTATGATTCGGCATCCATATACTATGAGGGATTGCAAGGCATGTTGTCGAGAATGATAAATTCGTCAACTGATCCGTTACGGAAGGGCAAATGGAATATGGTAAAATAAATATTAATGTTTATTTTATCTCTTACTTATTTTACCCCCATTGATTTTCATTTTCGGCCATTCTTTAGATTAAACAACAAATCAATAAGGAATATACACAGATTAAAGCTATACAACGTACTCTCTCCGAGATGACGCTCGACTTACAGAATACACAATTTTCGCATAAACTGAAAACACAAGTTAGTGAAGATGAAACAAAAGATCCAGCATCATGGTTTCGCCCAGATCCGGATATTTGGTCACCGCCACCAAAAGATCCCGATGTATGGGGTCCACCACGCCCGGAGAAGTGAGTAATTCCAATGAAAATTTATTTTAATGAAATTTTTTAATATTTGTAAAACTTAATTTTGAACTAAAAAAACGTTCGAGTATTTTCTTCAATTACTATTATTTATAATGCCTTTTTGTCTCTAGAATAATATTAATGTCTCTTCTTTAAGACCTATGACATCAAATCGTAATCGTGGCAGCATCCTTAGTGTTAAAAAGTCGGGCAGTAACAAGAGTACAATTCCTCAGCGTACCACAACAAACTCGAATGCAAACAATAAAAAAAATCCCGGTTCATCTAGTGTACGTTATTCGACAATTTCAGCACAAACTAATGGACGCACATCATCATCGAATGCAATCAATAATCGTAAATCAACTGCTTCTAGTAATGATACGGGCACTGCTCGTGAGGATGAGACGCGTGATAATGATATTGCCGAAAATGAAGAAAAGGAAGAAAAGAAATTTCAACCGAATAATCATATCGAAGCAGAATTAGTTGATATTTTAGGTAAAGCATAATCGAGGCTTGAATTATATGATTGATGAATGTAATTCTTTTTTTTTTTTGTACTTTCATTGCAGAGCGTGATATTTTGCAAAAGAATCCGAAAGTTCGTTGGAGCGATATCGCAGATTTGCAGGATGCCAAACGGTTGCTTGAAGAAGCGGTAGTGTTGCCAATGTTAATGCCAGACTATTTTAAAGTGAGTTCTTAAAGAATCAATAATGCACTTCTAATAATTTTTGCGGTGATTTTGACGGCGGTCCATTTGGAGAGACTCTCCAAAACTCCGAAAATATGTTGCTCAATCTTGCAATTTTGAATTTTATTTGTTTATAGAATTTTTTTTTATTATATAACACTTCCTACCTCAATCGATTAAAGTGTAATAATTTTGTTTAGGGTATTCGTCGTCCTTGGAAAGGTGTTCTGATGGTTGGTCCACCAGGAACTGGCAAAACAATGCTTGCCAAAGCGGTGGCTACCGAATGCGGCACTACATTTTTCAATGTTTCGTCTTCAACCCTAACCTCAAAATATCGCGGTGAATCGGAGAAAATGGTACGCTTACTTTTCGAGATGGCACGTTTTTATGCGCCGAGTACAATTTTCATTGATGAAATCGATTCATTGTGCTCACGACGTGGCTCGGAATCCGAGCATGAGGCGTCACGTCGTGTCAAATCGGAATTGTTGGTGCAAATGGATGGTGTCGGCGGTAGTGAAGAAGCTTCGAAAGTAGTTATGGTTTTAGCAGCAACCAATTTCCCCTGGGACATTGATGAAGCTCTTCGACGTCGCTTAGAGAAACGCATTTATATACCTTTGCCCACGGATGAAGGTCGTGAGGCATTATTGAAAATAAATTTGCGTGAAGTGAAAGTGGATGAAAGCGTAAATCTAACAGATATAGCAAAAAAACTCGAAGGCTATTCGGGAGCAGATATAACAAATGTTTGTAGGTAAGAGTAGAGCTGTGTATAAAATGATTTATTATCCTGTCCTCCGTTTTTGTGATTTGTATTAACTGAATGGAATATTGCTTAACAGAGATGCAAGTATGATGTCGATGCGTCGCAAGATTGCGGGCCTTACGCCTGAACAAATACGTCAATTAGCAACTGAGGAAGTTGATCTTCCAGTATCTACACAAGATTTTTCTGAAGCCATAAGTCGTTGTAACAAAAGTGTATCACGGGCTGATCTTGAGAAATATGCAAAATGGATGAATGAGTTTGGATCGTCATGATGACTCTGGTGCGCTAATGATATTGCATAATAATTAATAAATAAATCAATTTCAATTATTCTACCTAAAATGATTAATTTAAAACGAATAAATATTCATAGGAATCGAGTCGTAAGAGCGAGTGATGAAGTAATGTATTAACGACAAAAACTAAAAAAGCTGGAACGTAAGAATATCGAGTATTTTTTATAACACTAAAAAATCGCTATTAATTCCTTTAAAATTTATACTTATATATTTTTTTTCTGATCTTACATTAAATTTTTATGTCCTTTTTTATTTTTATCATTACCAGAATTTTAATATTTAAATTGTTTCGTCTAATATTTATTTAACTAGAAATTCTTCGTGCATTCGTAAATTCTTAGAATTTAAATATATGAAATATTTGTGTATTTTATCATAATTTAATACATTTATATTTAATTATGTGAACCGCTTTGTTTTCGTATAACCCTTTTTAAATTTGTTTAGTTCTTTGAAAATTTTAGTTATTCTCAAACTCAAACGTTAATTAATTCTCGCTACGTTTAAAAAATTTTAATTTATCCTTACTAAAATATTTAACTAAAGTGAGATATAAAATTTTGTTAAAATAATAGTACTAATAAAAATTTTCACAAAAATTTATATAAATGTTCGTTTGTTTTTTAAAGAGAAAAAATTTTTAAAGTGAAATTATTAAAGCCACCAGTAATGAACTAAAGGTTAGTGATTATAAAATCGCTGCACGTGAAATAGCTGCCAACGTTTGATTTATTCGTTATCGTTTATAAAGGTTATTCTCGTTTTACGAACTAACTTTTTCCAAGTTTTTTAAAAGCATTTGAATATTGCATAGAATAATAAAACTGGAATTTTTTGAAAATATTAACGATTTGTTTAAAATTACATGAATTATTATGCGCTTTATTTATTATTGCTATTAATATTTCCTGAATTTTATGAACTACAAAGGTGTGATAATGAAATTGCTGACTGGATTATTGGTTATACTTATTATGGTCTAGGGCTGTAAAGGTTTAGAATATTCAGATTTTGTAGTATGCACTTTTTTTTGTAGTATTATTAATGGAACCAAGTTTTCATTTCAAGTTTTTTTTACGCTAACTCTTTCATCGGTTGTTTTTAATAATTCGTTACAATCGCAAGTAAAAAAAAGAATTGTTTATACTGAATACAGACTTTATTCAAATCGTTATAACTTAAAGCTATTGTTGAACTTTTGTTAAGAAAAAATGTATAATCGTAAATATATGATCCTAGATATAACAAAAGTAAAAACGGCTAGATGAATTCCCATCCACTAATCTTTATGAAAATCAAGATTAATTTCAAACAATTTATTTAGCTATGGCTTTATTTTCTTTCGAGTAACAATCAAAATCGGTTTAGGAAGAAAGTGAACTGGATAGCATCGAATCCTGTAAAGGTATTCATTGTTAAACGGAACTTATCTTCAAATCATGATTGCTTACTTAAAACACAAGAACAATAATAAATATGAATTGATGTATCTATAATTTGATAAACATTTCTAAACATTTATTAGAAACTCATCGATTTAAAGAAAAACTAACCGATAAAACACGTTCATTTTTTTAAAAGTTTGTTCACAATTTTGTTAAAAAGGGCGCGGTAGTGGCGGTGGCATTGGCATCATCGGTCCTAAGGGATAGGGCACACGACCGGCACCGTACGATGTTGACTGTGGGGGTCGATAGAAACCGTCTGGTAAATTGTTATAAATATTTCCTCCTGCCCCTCCTGCTACACAAACACCTCTTTGAGACGTTGTTTGATTACGCATAAGCTCTATCATTTTTTCAGCTTTCAGCTTCCTTAGATGCATTGTTTTACGTTCAACCAGAAAACTTTCGAGAAATCCATCGACAGGTATTTCGTTCTCGGTAAATTTCCGTATCAAATTCTCCGATTCCTCCTCGCTTTGAGCAGCGGCTGTTTGCAATAATGCCAGTGCAGTCTCTTGACTAACGGAACCTGATTTCTCTTTGATTTCTGCCAATTTCTGTTGCACTCCTTCGCACAAAATCTTTCCCTCTTCTATTAATTTATTAACTTTTTCACGCAACGCAATAATTTGTGGTTCTTTTTCAATATTGGATTCAGCTTTTTCTCGATTATCGCTTAGTATGCTATCCTTGTGAGTTTTTAGCACATCCAGCACTTCACCAACTTTTTCGTCGAGCTTCTCATCATTATTGAGTAAATCCTTGAGCTCATCGGAGGAAAGTGGGGCTATTGAAACTTGCAATTGATTGAGATATTCTTGATACATTATTTTTTCAAAATTATATTTTTCTATTGGCAAGGTATATTAGTGATTCATTTATTTGTATTCCTCTTAACAAACACCAATCTAATAAAAATGAAATTATTATATTCTAAGAGAGTAGAAACTTAGTGATGACATTTTCCAAAATTGTTTGAGTTATATGAATCAGTGACTCCTAATCGTTTTTTTCATACGAATAAAGTGTCTATCCACACTTTTGCATGCTCTGCGCACTCCTGTCGTTTTCATATAACCTTTTATAATTCTTCTAGTTCGAAAGGAAGGAGATGACAAATTACGGAAACGACAGTACGAAACTCAATAAAACCATAAAAAGTTGTGGTATTCTGAAATAATGAACAAATATTAGTTAGAAGTTTACCTTGCATTTTCGCATAATTAGTGATGCTTTTTAATTGAAACCAGTTATAGCTTATTTTTAATTTTTTGGATTAAACATTTTGTTCATGGACACGTATTTTAATAAAATTTGTTTTGCGATAATAGATATTAAACCTCTATAACGACGAAGCTACTTTTCAAACAACATTTACTTTTATCTCAAGTGTAACCGCTCCTTCAAAATCTTTTACATTTGCTGTCGAATAAAGTACAATTTTAAGTAATTTTCTGACCGCCATGTTGTTCGCGTCTTCAGCTACGGTAAAAAATGGAGTCGTCTATTGGTGCAAAAAGTAGAAAAATTTAATAAAATAATATAAAATTGATAAGAATTGGAATGTGAAAAGATATTTTATGTAGTTTACGCCAGGTGGAAACAATTTGAATTACTTTAGTAGCGTTAAATTTGCAGTAAATAGCATTCTTCAGAGTGTATAGGCGTAGTGAAAATTTGTATTTCATGCGAAGGCGACGACGACGACGAGCAACTTTCGTACCTTAGTTCCGAGCAGCAGCAAACGCTGAATTTGCCAGCAGTATTCGCAGCTCGAAGTTCGGTATGTGTTAATTGCAGATTCGTATATTCCAAATATCGCTGCAAAAAATTCACTAGGTTTATAAAAAACCATTCGTGTGGACCTCGGTGTTTAAAAGAAAAACGATCATATAAGATATTAGAAAATTGTGAGTGAGAAAGTTCCTTCAAATATCTAAGGCGAAAGGCTTTAATGATTTCAGTCTGATGACTCAGTGAGATTAAGCAAAGTATTTCCCTCATAATTGGATTGGTGAATCAATTACTGTGTTTGAACTAAATAGGAAAAAAATTTGAACAGATAAAATGTCTATAATGGATTCAATTGGGCTGGAACTCATTCCACCAATTATTCTCCCCGGCTCTAACCACATTATTGCTGTGGAGGAGTAATGCATGCTCCATACCCAGACTCTGATCGTACTCTACTCCAGCAGCATTGTGGAGTTTCGCTCCCTTCAGGTTATGAGTGTGATAGCATTCAGCTCCAACAGTCCAAGTGAAACATTAACTTTAGTTCAGATTGAGGGCTGCGTTGGTTCGTTCGTTTATTTTCTGAAGTCTGTGCACAGTTGAAAAGTGACTGCCGTAAAAGCAACTTAACATTTAAAATTAAAGTAAAGTTAAAAGTTGAAAATAAAATTTAAAATAGTTTCAATATATATTAGAGTAAATTGGTAATTTTTTCATAACTTGCAATGCAATGCAAAAACGAATACGTCTAGTTGTCGCTGGTGTTTAGTACACTTTTGCTATGATATGTTGTTAGTGGAGAATGTAATAGATTTTATTTAGCTTGTGTACCGGAGCTGTCAATCAAGTCGTTGTGCTATTGTGAAATAAGAATTACTATCTAACTCTTTTTGACGCATTGTTTTTAGCTCGTACAAAAAAGCCGCAAAGTTACAAACGAGCTGAGCTGTCAAGAAATAACAAAACAAAAAGCCGGAGTGTAGAAAACTCTCGGATGCTCGAGTCTTTTTGTTGGTGGATTCACTTCCTCCATTTGCTGCTCATATCGCAACTTTACTGAGTATAGATATTGTTGGTGTTTTGCTGAAATCTTTGTTTTTCGTACTGCTTATACATTTGAGTTGATTTGGATTTGTTTCTTTTCACTGATCTTGACGTATGTGTGCGCTCTCACAGTGTTGCGACATGATTGAATGCGTGAGTATAAAACTTTAGTATTTAAATATTTTTCGATATTTTATAACAAAGGTATTTTAGATGTCGCTAGAATTTCTTCCTTACTATATTTTATGTACAAAAAGTATATGTATATATTACTGTAGGTATATGTACAAATGTATTATGACATATTCTGATGTTTTTGATCCTGTTTAAAATCTATAGCTCTATTCTCATACACCATTGGTTCGTTTATATGATATTTTCTGTTTGCTATAATTACTATTTCCATTAGTTTATAAAATATAGAGCCTAGCATTAGCATAGATTATTTATGTTACGTAAACAAACGCAAAATTTCTATTAAATAACACCATGCGTAGTATCACTTTTTAATAGAATTTTATTAAAGCTCGTTCTATAGGCTTATCGGACTAATATCACATAATAATAATTTTGTAATTTTTTACCGTTTCGTTTATGCAATAAAGCAAGTAATATTTTCTGTTCTATGATAAATTCAGTTTAAAATGTTTTATTTAAGAATTCGGGCTGTTGGTATTGTATTGTATTACATACTCTTTATTTATTTAGTAGTAGACAAGCAACTCTGTATTTCAATTCACTGAAACGAAACAACATCGAAAGAAGCAGGACAAAAAATGAACTGCAAAATCGAAATGGAATCGAATAATCCATCCGAAGTAAAAAGTCCGGGAACCGTACTTTTCACTCGTTGCCGAAGAAGTCGCGCTGTGCATGTGAATACGTTTGACTGGATTGATATTCATTGGTTTTTATCTAAATTATTATGAATTTTTACATGAAATATGAAAGTGAAATATTTAAAAAATTTGAAAGCAATGCTGTAATGATGAAAGAGAAAATTCGCTATAAAAAAGATAGAAAAATCTAAAAAATCATTAAATTTTTACTTTTCCCCATGCACATAATTTCATTTACTTGAATACAAGTGTGATGCGCATGCATTGGAGAAAAGAGGATGGCAATATTATGTGAACAAATTCAAAGAACCAAAAGGAAAGAGATCAATGTAATAGTCCGGTAAAGAACGACTATTAATGGTTGCCTTTGTAGAGATGTTTTGGATGGAAACCGTCAGCCGACATCATAGCAGAGTGAGCTGCTTTGATTGTCCCTCTGTTGTGTTCTTTTGGTCGCAAATTTCGTTGAAAATAATGGAGTAGAAAAAGCAGTTTCGTGTTGGTTGGATATATATTTTTTGCTACTATTTCGAGTGATTTCCTTAATTGCTCGTTCATTGCTGCCGTTCTCGTTAGTGTTCGTACAGAGAAATTAATGTTTTCTCGTGCTGTGTAGTGTTTCGTTTTGTTCCGTTCTCGTTGTCTCTGTATAAAACATACCCGATTCGTAATAATTCGAAAAGGAAACTCATTCGGGGTGTTGGCATTGGACGTTTTCTCGTAAGGAATAATATTTCTAGGTTTTTAACAAGCAAAAAGTTGTGCATAAAATTGTGCAAATATAGTCACCACGGAAAAGTGTATGTGCGTATGGAACTACGAATGAAAATGCGTTCCCAAGTATTACATTTAAAATATTCCTCAATCATACAAAACTTTTGTACATTTGGTATTCTTAAAGTTTTAACAGAAGAGAACCACTAACTAATAAATCAAAAAGTAAGTGTTGCTGCAACTTAGTGTAGTGTTAGTAAGTACGTTCACACATGTACACATGCATATAAATAAATGCATGTAGATAGCTTGCAAAATATTGCATCGTGAAAACGAAGTGACAATACGACGAGGGTTGCCAACTTAATGGGACTTGTGGCAATAGGAATGGGTGAAATTTAATACACACTACAATAAAAACGCCATAAAGAAAAATTACAAATAGTTCCTTTATTTAAATGAGTTTTTGTTTCTTCTTGGAAAAAAACACAAAAACAGTATGATTTCAGAAATATTATATTGCGAATTTTAATTAAGAGCCTACGAGGGGTAAAATAATTTAAAAAAATTGGTTTTACATTATTTATCGATAAATTGAGAAGATAGAAATTTCGTTAGTTTTCCTTTTAGTTGTGGTAATGTTTTAAATTTCGTGCTCTTTTCCCCTAGTTCCTTTTTCTGTTAAGTTGTTGTTGCCTTGAGTGACGTTGCGCTTTATTGTGGGTTGCCATTAATCAATTTTTAAATGTATTGCTTACTTTATTGCAATGGAATCAGTCATACAAAGTTGCAGTTATTATATAGTTAAATGTTTTGAGATTTTAATATTTAGCTAAATATATTGCAATGGATACTTATAAAATTTCATAGTTATATTCATTATTTCGTGATTATTTGCTGTTCTTCTGGTTTGCGTGCAATGGATGTATCTGACTGCACACTGAGATTGTGTAGAAGGCGCGAAAAGCAACTTCAAAACCACTTCATAAAATGATATAAACGCATCGTATCATCTATCCATTAGCTTAGGGTTAGGGATTAGGGTCTATCCATTAGCTGACCATAAGATATAACAAATTTTTTTGTAAAATAAATTATATTTTGAAAATAGATTTTTATATATATATGCATATATGAATACAAATAACCGATAAGGTAGAATTTTACGAGCAAAATTCAAATTAAAAAGAAGACTCGTATTTTTCGTCTATTTTCAGATAAATTAAATTGTCAGTTGCATTGCCAGTCTGGTTGATTATTTCATCGTCAGCTGTATCGCAACTGAATATTGGAAAAAATACAGAGAATCGTAAAGAATGAATGAGAAAATAAAATCTCCTTCGGGACAGGTTGGGACCGGTGGTGGTGGTAGTGGAGGTAGTGGTAATGGTCCTCCAGGTGGAGGTGGCGGTAGTGTAACAGGTGGGTCTAATCCAACCAGTCAAATTGGTGTTGGTCCACCTAATGGCGGAAATGATAGTCAAACGGCACCAAATCCATATGGTCCTCTTGTAGGTGGTCCGGATACGGCTATGTCACATTATCATCATCATCATCAACAACAGGCACATCCTCAACATCAGCAACAACAACAGCAACAGCACCTTCATTCACATCAGCAACAATCTGGACCGGGTGGTGGGAGTGGTGGTGGACCATCACCACAAAACCCTGGCGATCATCAACACAGCAAAGATGATTATGGACAAACTGTTCTAGGTGGACCTCTGCCACCACCACCCGGTGCTCATCATCCAGCCTACGGTCGCTATCATCAACTAGCTGATCCTTATAGTTACGTTCATTCACCCATGCAACAACCACCACCCGGTGGTAAACCTCAACATCAGCCTCCGCAACCGACAGTACCGAGCGGACCTGGTGGCGTAGGTATTTCGTCGCCTAATAGACCACCGCCGCAACGCTACATCCCTGGGCAGCCACCTCAAGGACCTACACCAACTTTAAATTCACTGTTACAGTCCTCTCATCCGCCGCCACCCCCGCAACATCGTTATGCGAATAGCTATGATCCGCAACAACAACAACAACAGCAACAACAAGCAGCGCCGCAGCAGCAGCAGCCTGGTGGACCACCACAGGGTCCGCATGGACCACCACCACTACCACCGCATCAACCATACGGTGGCCAGCAGGGTGGTTGGGCACCACCACCAAGACCATATAGCCCCCAATTGGGACCGTCGCAAGCATATAGAACACCACCCCCGGTAAGTTTGAAATATTTAAGTAAATTTAATAGAGATAACGAATGAGAATTATGTATCCAGATATATATATCGGGATATGTCTTGAAAAATGTCGAATATCGGATATAGGCGATGAAAACATATAGATGAAAAACATAGATGAAATTCTATTACGAAGGTCTAGGGGAAACGATTTGGTTATTGAAAATTTGGTATATGAAAATTTATGCTTTTGGTCATACCAGCCTTCTGGTCATCTTTAGTATTAGTAAAACCTTCTAATCTGTGCAAAACTGCTGTAAAAAATTTTTTTTATAAAATCAACATTAATTTGGCGACCAATGTGATCAATTGGATCAATTGGATTTCTTGATCAATAATGAAAGATCGAGTAATCGTATGTACTTAATAATAACTAAATGATAGCACTAATATGCGGTACTAACGATAGTAATGATGACGAAATTATAGTAATAATGGTAGTGGCAGGAGGAGCAGGAGTAATTAATTGAGTTAGTAGTAGTAGTACAAAAAAATTTTAAACTGGATGTATTAAAGAATATTCTCGTCAGTACGTATTTCTGCACTTATAAGTCTAAAACGTTTCTAAAATAATAAAATTCTAAAACGTTTAGCCGTAGAAAGAAAGATTTGTGCATTTAGGAGTGTTTTAACAGCTAGCTGTTGGATCTCTGCGTTTGATTAGAATAGATTATGTCAAAAAGGAGTTTTACTCGCTTTTTGTAAAATTTTATTGATAACTCGAAAACGACTAGTCGTAGAAAGTAGAAATTTTGTGTTTTGCACTATTATAACAAGTCGATTTTGGTTATAAGCAAGAGAGTATAGATTTTGGTTATCAGCCAAAGGATTACTTTTCCTAAATGACTTTGTAAAATTTTTTCTGGTAGTTAAAAAACGCTCGTCGTAGAAATTTGCAATTTTTTTAGCTTGTACTTCTATAGCATAACATCCAGTTCTGAAACTCTAATTTTTCTTATAAAATCGGTTAGTTATACAAGAAGGTCATACGTTGCATGCATCATATTTTTTTGAACTTAGAGAAGGTTTGATTCTAGATATTAATTAATTTATTTATTATGTGGTAAACGGGTTTATAAGATTGAAAAGTATTTACATATTTTTATTAGAATTTATTCAAATTATTAATAAAGTTTTTAATTCATATCAATTCTCTTGTCTCAATCGCATATATCGATAAATGGCAATAGCCAGAAGCGTCATAGCTTATTGGTTAGCATTTAGCCACAGGGTCAGTGACCAATAGAAACAATCGCACAATAGAACTAACGAGAACAAAACAACGAAAATAACGAATATATCAAAACTAATCAGGAAACTGCGAGAATGTTAACAATGGATTAAAACAAATAATTAATAATGAATAGAATAATATTGAAAACATAGAAATTTAATTGCATATATATCATATATACCTTTATATGATTTAAACTATAAACATACGTATATCTGCTTGATATAAATATGAAGATATATGTATGTGTGTGTGTACGTGTGGGTGTTTACGTGTTTTCATATGTGTATTTCATTGTATGTGAAATGAAATTCTTTTTGATTATTTAGAGAGCTTGCGATACATCTTTCACTTGAAAATAAGTTGGTTATTGTTGTTGGATTTTATTGTTGTTGTTGCTTTTTATATTCTTGTGGGTTATTGTGATATGAAAACTTAAAAACAATGATTACAATAAAAATTATTCATTCTCACGCCACGCGACTGATTGTCTGCTGTTTCAATAAAAAAAATTAAAGAAAAAGAAGAAAACAAAAAACAACGTAAATTGAACGCAATGATTTTAATAAGATTTTTTTAAAAAAATAATCTTCCTCTTTCCTTTCATTCCCTTCATTTGTTTTTTGTGCTACGTGCTTCGTTCTTTTGTAGCGCCACCACCATCACCAACAACAACAACAGCAACAACGTCGACCGGGCCCAAGTAATTTGCAATAATTTTCTATGTCTTTTACTAATTTATTTGCTCTGTTTTGTTATGTCAGTTTATTAACCTTTTATTTAGTATTAATTACGTCATAGCAGATAAGTCTGTCTGGCCGGAACTTTTATAACGATGACGAGAGAGTTGAATGGTAGTAGTTTTTTAAAAATTTAATTACGCAATTAAGTAATTGCTTTATTGGATGCGGTTTTCAGAAATGTTATCAGTAAACATTTTTAAAAATATCAATTTAAAAAAAAAGAGACAAAAAAGAAGACAAAGAGCGTAAAATAGAAGATAATTTTTATTACAATTATTTATTTATTTTTTTTGAAATCTGTAAAAAAGATTCTGGGTAGCAAAATTATTGCAAACACACGCACATTCTCGTCGACTTTTCGAAGTTTTTCTTATCATTTGTCTTCCTTTTTTTGTGCTTTGGTGTGTCTTCGTGCCTTTGTTGATTTCTGTTTGCATTGACGGGAAAAGTTACAGACAGACAGACAATTATTAGCAGTATTAGAAACACTCACAATAGCCGATTTAATTTGCAATATACTATATATAACAATCCAATAAGCCAGTCAAACAAACAACATTGAAACAACACAAACAACGATGACAACAATAATAATAATAATAACAACCACATTCCAACAACATTACCTTGAAGATTTTGTTATCTATTTTCTGTCTTTTCTAATCTAATCCTTTATTTATTTAATATTTTTTCGGTTTTTTCAAAATTCAATTTTTAATTTTTAAATTTTTTTTCAATTGTTCTTAATTAACTAAGTTATCATTCATAAATTGTCAGGGAATATTAATAAATGCATTTCTATTAATAGAAAAAGGAAAGAATGTGGAATGTGGAGTGTGGTTGGAGGTGGGAGTGTATTGAGTTGGTGACAGGGCGGAAGAAAGATGACTATAATCAGTATGTTGATGTCCAAGAAAACATTTCTTTGATTTATCGTTTTCATTGTTGGCTTTTTTATGTGAGGGCGAAGCTATCGAAATCTGAGACAATATAATAAAGCATAAAAAATTTATGGTATCCAAAGGTTTTTGGGGAGGGGGAGGTGTGGGGGTTGTTTAATGTTTTGATTGACATTGAATAGAATACATTTCCAACTCTCAGATCTATTGAAAAAAATCGCCGCTTATGCAAATAAAAATTTCAAACAGAGAAAGATCAACAAAGTTAAAAAAAGGTAGGCATAGTTATGTGTGGAGGTTGGGAGCAGAGTGGCGGAGGTGGTTCGGGAAGATCACCAGAAATGACCAAAAAAAAATTGAGGAACAGCTGACTTGAAATGGGATTTGATTCTGGGTTTATTACGCGTTTTGTAATCAATTGTTTTGAAAAAGTTGGAGCAATGAGTCGGTTAATTGAAATGAATTCAAAGAAAGACAGACGGACGCGAATGAAGTGAACTTTAAAATTTGAAACAAAAAATACAATAACAACAACAAAATAAGAAGGTGGCTGGCTGGTGAGTGGTGGTGGTTAAACGAAAAAATCAAATAGACAATAAAATGAAAATCCTAAAAAGCAATCATTGCGTGGGCGGCTCTGACAATTTTGTGGCGGCTTTAAATTCGCGCAAATAAATTCAAAACAGCAAAATAAACAAAGTTAGGAGAGGTATGATTTGAATTTCTTTTATAGTGTGAAGTGATTTTTTTAACAAATCAATAATTCTTATGAGCAAATTTTTGAATACAATTCCTTTTGAAAAATTTCACTTTTTAGTTTTGTGAATTGAAAAAATCGCGCCATGGCAATGACATGAACGAACTTCAAATTGTTCGCGTATTTCCTTTATTCCTTTTCCTCTTCTTCTTTTTCCTCGGCTTCTTATTGCATTTATTCTTCTTTATACCGAATCTTTCAATATGATTTCTTTTTCTTTTGGAAAAATAAACCATTTTTTTTGCTCGCTTAAGAATGAGGAATGCATTCATTATTATTTTTTCCTTTTCTCTCTTTTTATTCTTACTTTGCATTTTCTGGGTCAATGCGTTTTATTTTACTTTATGTATATATATATTTTATCCTGCTAGTTTTTATGCCACACGGTTAATACTGCGTGGTAGACGGTGAGATAGACGGGAGGCGCGGACGCAAAGAGGCGGCGACGTACAGACTACAGTCTGTTGGGGTTTTTTGGTTTTTTCTCGTTATTTTTTTTATTATTATTTTCTTACAAGAATAAGTTGTTTTGATATATTTGAAGAGTATGTATAGAGGTATTGTTAGTGGTTGTTGTTGCTGCAGTAGTTGTTATTGTGGTTGTTGTAAGTATGAACTTGTGTCTGATTGTCTGACTGCGAAGATATAAAATGTCGTCGGATTTTATATGATTTTGTACTGTCTATGTATAAATGTATGAGGGTGTGAGTGTTTGTGTGCATGATTGTGTGTGTGTGTGTGAGGGCATGGAGAGAGGGGTGGGAATACGATTTCTTGGCTTATCCTCGTTGGTGTTTCTTCTTCAGTTTTTTATTGTGATAGAGAAAAGAAAATAAACTAAGAAAAAAATTGTTTTAGACTTAAATTGTGCACGTAAAAATTACAATAATAATAACGACAACAACAATAACAACAATAACTGGAAGAACAACAACAACAGCGCCAGACGACAAAAACAATCATCATCATTGTTTATCGTTCATTTTTTAACGTCACGCTCAAAACTTTTGGGTCTTTGTTTGCGTCGGTCGCGACGAGTGTGAATACGTTGATTGATAATCATGTTTTATTATTGTATTATTCTTTCTTTGTTTTATACAATACAATATTATTTCTTAAAAAGTTCTCCAAGAACTTTTCTTAAAAAGTTATCCAAAAATTTAATTATGAAGATTGAAGAAATGTTGAAATTATAATTCAAAATGGATACAAAAATGGATACAAAAAAGAATATGAATTGTCTGAAAAAAAAAGAAATCAATGTTTTTATTCTAATAAAAAATTCACCACTCACTTTTTTTGGAAGAGGGGAGGAGGTGGTGTGGAATGATAGTCATCTTCTTACTGTTTTAATGATTGTGGAGGCGTTCAATACGTTTGCGTTTGTTTTTGTTGTTATTTTGTTATCGTTTTTAAATAACCCAGAGGAAAAAAATCGATTTTTATTTTGCATTAAATGATTTTTTTCATTACTTGTTTTTTTTTTCTTTTTTTTCTTTCAACCAAACACGTGCCGCGTCTTGAAATCAGTCACGACGTGTAGCCTAGTTGCTGACTATTTCTTTATCATTTCGTGCAATTCTCTTTTTCTTTATAATTAAGTAATTTTAACTCTTAAAAAATAAACTGTTTTTATATTCCTTAGTTTTTTTAAAATCATTATTTCTTCAATAATTTTTTTCGAACAAAAGGAAACGAGACGTTGCGAAGGATGCGAATTTTAGAATAAACAAATTAATTTCGCAACATTTGAATTACATTAGAAACGTTCAAATGAAATCATTTGGGAAAAAATTCCCTTTTCATGAAACTGATAGGCTTTAGAACCGAGAAGGATTTAGGAGACTGAATTTGAGATAATCGAAATTGAATATCTGAAGATGTATGAATAGAATGTTGGAATGTGGTTGGGTGTGTGTGTGTATAGGTAAGTGTGTATGTATAGGTGTGCGTGAGTGGTGGGGTATGTACGTGTCTTACGTATGTCCGCATAGAAGTGAAAGTTTGTCAAATTCGGATCATTACGTTTCTATTTTGTTTTTTGTTGGACTTCTCTTCGCCTCATCTCCTTCTGTCTTTTTTCAATACTTATTTTCTTTATACGATTCCTCTTTTGGTCTAAAATTTCATTTTTTGGTCTTTCGTTCAATTCAATTTGTGCCCTCGTTCATTAAACTGTTCATTCATTCATTCATTAATTTTTTCATTCTTACATTTATTTATTTATTACATTCATTTATTCATTCATTTCTTCATTGATTTATTTATACATTCATTCATTCATTATTCATTTACTTATTCATTCATTCACTTATTAATCCACTCATTCAGTCATTCATTCATTCATTTATTCATTCATTCATTCATTCATATTCATTTTGTTCATTATCTCATTCATTCATTCATTTCGTTCATTCATTCATTTATTCATTCATTCATTTATTACGTTCATTTATTCATTCACTTCGTCATTCTTTCATTCACTCCTTCTTTCATTCATTCATTTCTTCATTCATTCATTCATTGAAAACAATGCTAACTACTCTACCCACAATTTTGAAGGTCGCATCAACCACAATAACCATCAGCAATAACGAAAGCAACAGCGGAGCACCGCAGCAACAGCTGTTGCCCTATTTTTATTTTTATTTAACCACCCCCTTCCCCCACCCTGTTTTCATTACTTCTTATTTTGTCCTCTTGTTTTGTCTACCAACCAATCAACCCAACCAATCCAACCTTAACCACCGGCCAATTTCAACGAAGTCAGCCGGCCGACACGTCGTCATTCTTGTATGCACCAAATTTCGAAATTGGAGCAATACTCTTTTTTAAAAAAAACAACCTTGCATGATATACGAAAGGAGAGGTGAAGGCGTCGATCGATATGATGCCTTCTGTGGCGGGGTAGAGTTGTCGGCAATTTGAGCACCGCACGAGTGTGCATTAAATCACCTTTTTGTTGTGGCCCGTTAGCGAATGTGTCTTTAATATACGACGGTATCCTTCCGTTATATCGGGTTGCTTCTATCACTCTTGCCGTCAATCCCCGGCCTTTCGCAAATCTTGTGAAGTTGTGAAGAGAAGCTGATGCGTGTGTTTGGCGGGCTGTCCTAAGGTTCGTTTTCTCTTGATACGTATATACGTTTTTTTGTTTATTGTCTTGTTGATTTTGATGTTGATGGGATAATTGTTGTTGTTGTTGTTGTTTCGGGGACTGTTATTATTATTCCTTCTTGCAATCAGCTGTTGCTGATTACGTTCTATCGCCATCGGTTCTTTTCTTTAAAACAGAAATCCATGTGCGTTTCAAAATGTTCCCCAGAATGCTTTGCCGGTATTCGTACGATTCGGATCTTTCAGATAGAATTAAAACAATAGGAAAGACTTTTGTTTTGAGTGAGATTTGTTTTTTGCACATATTTCCACTCCTTCCCCACTCTCTCTTTCACTCTCGATCTCTCTCTCTCTAACTCGCCACTTGCCTGCACCACAGTTTGATACTTTTTGCATTTGTAAAATGTTTATTTTTATTTAAATACATTTCATTCATAATTCCCTGTCTCTTTCGTCTTTTCTTTTCATGCCTCCCTCCAGATCGTCTAGAATTTAATTTCATTTAAAATTTATTGCATGCCTCGAATATTGCGTAAAGCGGCCCGATATATTTATATACAATTAGAGTTTCACATGAGTTGAGTAGTAGAAAAATGTGCTGGATGTGAGTGCCTATGAATGAATGCGTCTATGTACGGAAGTGTGTGTGTGTGCGTGCCTGTGATTTAGTGTTGGCGTGCGAATTTCGAACCGTATTTTGAATGTAGAGACACACGATTTTATCCATTTTTCCCTCATTCCAATTTATTCCTCCGGAACTTCCCTCTCTCCCGTTCCGCTTCCCTCCCATTCCATCTGTTTTCATTCATACTTTTGTAGTGTCTAGATTTTTGGGTACAATGATTAGACCACAACCGATTGGTGTCGGTGTCGGTGTCGGTGTAACGGTGAATCTGTCTGTGCCGAGTGTATTTATGTCTATATGGAAAACATACCTATCACTTCATTTACAAACTCTATATATCAATGATGTTGTTGTTGTTGCCTACGACGTTAGATATGTCGTCGTCGTCGACGATGGTGATGTTGGTGAGTGGCGATGTGTGGCGATGCCGTTTGAAGGATGTAAGAATATAGTCCAATAACGAAAACAGCTGTAATAACAAATGCATTTGGGGCAACAATAAAATGGGTTTTTATAAGAAAACGTCCTTATTTACCCTACGATGCGTATTTACGCTTTCCTTTTCGTAAAACAATAACAAAAACAAAAATCTTTAAATAGCTACTAGTAGTAGAAAAAATACTGAAAATGACTACAAGACAAATGAATGAATGAATGCAAGAGTTTTTTATTGAATTTCGGAATTGTTTGAATGGTTATGTTTATTAATGGGATAGAAGTAGTAATAAAAGTAGTAGTTCGAAGATCCACAATCACGCTGTCATCTTATATGTATGTGCGTGTGGGAGTGTGTGTATATAAATGTGTGTGTGCGTGTGTGTATGTATGTATGGATGTGTAAGTCTGTATGTACGAAGGTATGCGTGAATATAATACGTGTATATATAATACATCACACATCTACGCAGCAATTCAATTTTACACAAACTTTTTGGGATTTAAATGCCCGTGCGTCTCACTTTACTCTCCTGCTTTGGTAACGATTCGAAGCGGAAAGATTGGTCTGCAAACAAGAGTCTCCTACGGATGAATTATCGTCGTCGTTTCGAATGAAAGGACGTTTAGAAAATTTTCGTATATAGCCTTTTTGAAGAAATTGCGAACGCGAGAAAGGCTAAATGGACGATATATTTCAGGAAAAAGGACATATATATATGTATAGAAACATCTACTGAAAACAAGTGGATTACAAAAAAAATGAGACAGGAAATTCCGGCAGACGAAGAGACAGATAGATGCAGATAGATACATCCATATACAAAAGTATATACAATGGCATTATTCGATTTGATGTTACCGACAATGCCGGCAAACCATTTTCATTGTCCTGTAGTAACAGTTTAAATTATATCGCTGGTGCTGTCGCCGCCCCCTCTCCCCCTCTTTAATATCCTTATTCTTGTTTGTTATTTAAGGTTCAGCAATACTATTGCTCCATTTTACAAATTTTTGGCATATTTTCATTTGACCCAATTTCGATTCAATGCCTGTGACAACAGGCTCTACCCACCGGTATTTACCATTTACAATGAAGAGCTTATGCGGTTCTAAATAGTCATTGGTTTGTTGTGATGAACTGAAGAACTGCTCAACGAATGAATCGATGGGAGTAAATTATAGTAGTAGATTGTAGTAGTAGAATTTTTATGGAAATGAATTAATTTAGAAATTACAGTTTTATATTATTTTCAATTCTTATTAAACGCAAATTATGTAGAGGAAATGTTCAAGAAATATGTGGGCTCATTACAAATAAAATCATTGTTTGTGATTTTAAACGTCTCTAATAATTTATGTTTTTCTAAAAATTTATGTGTTTTTAACCGAAGAGAAAGACAAAAACTTTGTTATTTCATCAAACAATTTATATGTTTTTTTTGTATTTAAGGATTTAATTTTAGAATAACGATTAAACGTTTAAGTTATAAATTTAGATTTAATTGAAAAACAAAATCGCGTGTGACCTAATCATAAGTGTATATACGTCCATATACTAAACCATTCAAAAAGAAAGGTCAGGCAAGGAAACTGCATGACATGTGACGGCAATGACGGCAATGACGGTGATGTTAATAATTGTGTAATACATCATCTCATATGTATATCAAACAAGTTTGTTTGTGTGTTTGTATAGACTTTACATGTTTGTGATTAAAGTCAATGGCCTTAGCGACCGAAGAGCAAAAAAAAAAAGAGAAAGAAAGAATAATATAAACAAAACTACTGCAATGAATATCAAACTGCTGAATGAATAATAAGATAATAAATAAATAATAAAATGAGGAAATAAACAAACAATAAAAAAACAATCTCGGAGAAGAAGCAAATGATTTTTGAAGAACAAAAACAAAAAAAAGAAACAATTCAAAAAGGTACAAACAGTAGTAGTTAGTTTATTGGCACACGCTGTCGCGTGTGCCTGCCTGGTCTGTCTGTATGTCTGTTTGACTGCCAGCCATTGTTCTCATTCTTTTTGTTATTGTTGTGATTATTATTTTATATTATTGACTATTACGCCGGCACAGCAACGACAACGGCATTTTGAAGGTTGAAGATAGGAACACCAACCAAACCATTAAATACAGATATATACATATGTACATAGTCATATATAGTAGTAAAAAAATTGAGCGGAGCGTACGACCGAATACTGCTTTATAATCATTGAGGGAATTCCTTTAGATACGCTTCATGTATATACAAACATACCATACAGTCTTTTAAATATCTGAGCATATAAAACTATATATAGCACACTATATGTATATACTATAGACAGAGGTTGTTGAAATATCGTGATGTTTGCTTTATGCATTATCAGTCAACCGAACAAATAAATTATAACCAAAAACAACTTTATTCCGCTACCGGTTATAAACATTTCAAATGGAAACCAGGTTAAGACGATCACAATATCCTAAAACAAAAAGAAAATGATACCTTTTGAGGTTAGTCGGCGTGCGCGTTGAGGGGGGGATGTGGGGGTGAGTGAGAGGGAGAGGTTACTCCCACCAAATTAAGTATTTAATATGAAGTGATGATATTTAACATGCTTGCGTTATCAACGAAAATCGTTGCATTATAACTGTAGTGGTTTTTTGTACCCTACACCGAAAGGAATAGGAACGTATTAAATTTGTTACTTCCGTTTGTAACGCATGAAAGGAGGCGTGTGATACTCCTGCTCAGAATTCCTGAGTAAAGGCGTGGAATGTGAATTCCACAAACAGTATTCCTGAGTAGATTTCATCATTTCTGTCTCTGTCTCCGTTTGTCAGGGGTCATGCCGTTATTTAAACAGAGGAGCGTAACGTATTAACTAAATTCTTCAGTAATATGTTTAGAAATCCACTTGCGACTAAAGGCCGCTAAGACAGATCTCTTTCAGGGACTTCGATTATTTTTTTATTATTTTTTTGCAGTTTATTTGAATTTTCTGAAAATAAATTCAACAGAAAATGTAACACCTATTGATATTATATTTTACTATATTTTTTGTAGTTTTATTTTGTTTGTTCGTAGAAATTCGAAATATTTCTTAAAATGGGTTCGTTAAAAAATCCGGAGCGACATAATTCCGATTCCGGAACGACAAAGTTCCGATCGACAAAGTCTTAAAAAAGGCAAAATCTTGAAAAAACAAAATCACGAACAAATTATTGAAAATTGCTAAAACTCTTGAATATTGATAGCTCAAAATTTATTTGACATTTTGGCAATTCGACAATTTATCTGATGTTTTCAATAATTCAATAATATTTTTCCAAAAATTCGAATGAAATCAATTAGCAATTACTAGAATTAATATTAATTCTAGCAATTCTTTTATTGATTGAATTATTTCATCCAATATAGAATTCTCTCTTTCTCTTATCTTCTGTCTCGTTTTGATGGTTTTTTTTAAGATACAAATTCTTAATTACACAAAAACGATTGGATCCTTTCCAATTTATCTCTATCCTTTATTATACGATAAAATTCCAACCCAGTTCATCGTATTGCGGATGAGAAGAGAGACAACGAAAAAAACAAACGAACTATTTTATTTTTGCCATGTGGCAATCAACTCCAAGTGTCTGATTTCACTGGCATATAGCATCGTTTCTCAGCTCTCTATTTTTTTACTAGTGCTGCTACTGCTGCGTGTGTTTTATAGCTACATGGCTACGTTCGTTCGCTCGTACGTTCGGTCGTATGATATGATGCAGAGACGTCCATTTTTGTTGTACGTTGTCTGTTCGTTCATTTCGTTCATGTGTTCACTCGTTACCAGGTTGTCTTGCTCGCTCATTTTATTCTCGATTTTCGCTTGTACTAAAGTTTGGGTCCTTTCCGTTTGAACTCGGTAAAAACTTTTGTCTGTATTATTGTATTTATATATATATATATATATATATATATGTGGTGATGCAACGGTTATTCTGCCATATACATGTAGAGATACACTAACAATTTTCATATTGTACTAGCTCTGTATTTTCGTCCTTTTGAGCTTTTTATTAAATCCCGCAGGCGGCTGTTTTTGATTTTCATTCTTGATACTCGACATCACCGCGCACTCGTTGGGTAATTTTCCCTGCATTTCTTTATCCCGCCCGTTCCACAGTCCCTTTCCCATCCCTGAATTAAAAATTGTTGTATATTTCACTTGGTAACGGCATTGTTGGTGATGCGTCGGTTGGTGATGGATGGTGGTGTGGTGGTCTCAGTGGTGGTTTGGTGGTGGCTAGTGGTGGTAGTGGAGGTGCGATGACGACAGTAGAGTACGTCACCTTTCTGTATGGAGTCAGATATAAAAAACAAATGAAAATCCTTTCATTAATGGATAAAAAGTTTCTTTTTACAATCCCCTCCCAACCACGCTTCCGGTTTGTTTCTGTCTCTTTCGTTTAATACAAAGTTAAGAGGTCAGACAGCTAGCTTGGGATCTCGGCATTCTCTTTGGTCGTCGATAATAAAGCCACCCAACAATTTCCGTGAATTATTATATTCTGAACTTTTTCGTTCTTTACCAAGGTTTTGGTTTTTTCTACATTTTCACCCCCCTTTCCCCTTTAGCACTAGTCCTTCCTTTTCTCTTCTCGCTCTGCTCGGGAAGTTGGGTTAGTTGTTGGTTTGCTGTTTTTGCTTACATTTATCAATTTAAGCTGGATATTATTTTGAGCATGAAAATGGAAGCCGGTGTGGAATCTAAGCCACACCAGAAGCTCATGCGGCGGTGCTCTGCAGTTCCTTCATCGTTCATTATTTGGAGTCCAATTTGAAATTCCTTTTTTTTTGTTTTGCGACCATAACCGAGACCTGCAATTCATTGCAATTCGTTTCGATTTATTTTACTCTGTTACGACCTACCCGCTTTTCTGAAATTGCTTGAAGCAAATCACTTCTGGCACGCTTCGAAATTGTGAGAAGTGCGTGTGTTAGGAAGAGGGAGAGAGGGTATTCGATGATAATGATAATGACGATGATGATGGGAGAGGGTTCTTTAGAGGGTGGGCGCGTAAGGAGAAGGGATGATAAGCCATGGTAGGTAGAGTGTTATTGGATCGTACGCCCTATCGTACGTTACGGTTTAGTGACGTAATTTGTTATTTTTCTTTTATCGTTCTAACTAAAAACCTAAAATTGCAAAATTGAAATTAAACTTTCAGATAGTCATCCATTTACGTTATGTATTTTGCAACGACTAAAGCTATGAGTAGTAGAAGAAGAAGAATGAGAAGAAGAGTAGCTGAGAATATAGATTTAATTAGTTTCGGAGTGTTTGTTATACGCATATGTGTGTGCGTACGTGTGTGTATATGTGTCCGCATGCACGTGTGCGTTGTGAAGTGTTAAATTCAGGAGCGTAGTAGTTCATAACCTTCTGAAGGTTATTGATTTTCAGATTAATCTCTCTTATTATCACCCTCATTTTTTCCTCCTCCCCTCCCTTTTATTCTTTTAGGTTTCTGCATCTATTTAATTAAAATTTGAGCATTTAAGAGAATAATCGCCGTCTATAAAATATGCATAAAAAGCTTTATGTTCTTCCTTTTTACGCATATTGAAGAATATTTTATGAAATTATGAAATTTATTATATGAAATTTCTTTATTAAATCAATTATCGCTTTTATGTTTCTTTGATTGTCTTCAAAAACGCCATTTTTGAAGTGAAGAGTCGAGGGAGAAATTTTAAAAATTGGAAGAGAATCGAACGTATAATCTAACGGAGATCTAATGTAACTTAAGGAATAAATTGGCTTTGAAACGTTGATAATGATTTGTGAGTTTTTGCTTTATACCGCTCGCCCCAGCCTTTTTTTAAGTGTAGAATGAAAATTCGAACTAAATAATAATTTGCCGCTTTATGAAAACTTGTTCTCTTAAAACACCTTTTATCATTACTAATGACCATTGGCCGTCTCTCGCTGCTTTGTCTCACCCACCTAACAACCGCCTGGTTCGGCCACATTTTGTCGTTGGTTCCTTTAACCAAAATCAACTAGAAATTTCAACGAAATGACGAAGAAAAGTTTTAATTCCTTACTTTGAAAAATGTACCTTTCTTAATTACATAAAAAGCTTGAGTGGGATGAGATCGGAATGAATAAATACTTTGCCGCAGGTCAGCTGTTCTCTTCGCCTTGCATGATATACGTGTGAATGAGTACAGGTGCGTGTGTGTGTGAGTGCATAAAGAGCAATTGTTTTAACAAAATGTCCCCATTGCTCAAAACAGTCTAAAGGACATAACGACCAAACAACCGAACGACCAAACAGCCAAACGAACGACCCGACGTTCGAATGGCCGAACAACGAACAACGAACAACGAACTACCCAACCAACCACGCAACCAACACAACGGGCAAGCATGACAAATTCTTACTTCGCGCTGGTGTTTTTGCCACTCGTTCGACGCATACAAAGAGTTAACTAATTTCTTTTTCATTTATTGTTGTTATTGTTGAGCTGTAGAGTTAAAAAGTTGAATTTCCTTCGCCGTATATTCTATGTTTTCTGCAATCTTAGTCATCTGCATCCAACATGACATTTAGATATATCTGTAGAATGGATTCGTGCATGTTCGGTTTTTTGTGTATTCGTTCAATTTGCTCGTTCATTCATTGCCTTTGGACGCTGCTCGCTCTTTGCATTCAAAGTACAGAATAGCGAGTATATTTTCCGAAAAATGCTTCGGGAAAAATCGATTGAAATTGTAAATGGACGTAAGTAAGCGTCATCGTAGAAGTAGGAGAGAGAAAAAGCGAAAGAAAGGAAAATGGATACAGAAACACCCCAGTTATAAGAGAGCTAGAAAGAGTGAAATATATTTCGTATCGTGTATTGCGTTTACTCTTTTGCTCTTTCCCTTGGTTTTGGTAAAATTACTCTGGCTTGTAATCATTTTGTCTCTTTTTCTCTCTCGCGCAATAGCGTTCTTTTTGTATGGATAATTTGTTGTTTGGTTTTTGGCATTTTATCCTTAAAATGTTTCGTTGGGTGGTTCCTGCCTTGATTATGTAGTTGTTGGTTTCGTTGTTGTAATTGATTGCACGTTGGTTAGAATAGATAAATTTAATTAATGGGCGAGGAGGGCGTCGAGAGGACGATTTGTTACGATAAGACTATGGCGCCGAAAGTTATTCGTATTCGATTGCTTCCCTCTTTCCCCACCAAAACAGGGGGTCTCTCTACGGCGTGAGTGTTTATGTATAAGTGTATACTTTTTATATGAATTGACATCGATGTGCTTGGAACGGATGCGCTGGATAGGGTTTCTTGTCATCAAATCCAAAAAATAACTCACAAATACAGTTTCATATTATTATCCTTATTCTCTCTTTTCTCTTCATATCCTTCAATTCATTTTACTTCTTTTATCAGTAGTTGCCTTCAAGTTTCTTCAAGTTCCGAGAGAGAGAGAGAGGCAGTGCGTGCTTGAAGAAACTTACCGCTCCGATCCATAAGAGGAATACTAATGAAAAAAACAACAACAGCAACATTAACAAAAGCAAACTCTTGAAAAATATCGATAAAATTCCTAAAACAGTCGATCATTCTTTTGACAGCATGATTTTTTTTCTTCTTTTAGGTTTTAAGAATTCCACTTGATTTGATACACGTGTATGAATTATGTTTGAGGATACCAATATTTGTGTGTGTGCGCATTATGATATTAAGTAGATATGTTTTTGTCTTTTTAAGTAGTTAAAAAACTTTTTGTCTATGTTAAATGTTGTTTTTCTTTCTTGCTTTTGTTTTTTATTTTCAGCTTATTTTTCTCTTTCTTTTACTTTTCCTTCTTTGTATAATTATCTCACAATTATATTTACTCGATTTTGCCTTTTCCCTTTAATTATACTCACGTAAGATTTGGATTCCTCTTTTGTTTTGCTTTGTCGTTTTCTTCTGTTTTGATTTTTATTATTTTCGGATAAAAGCATTTTCACCTTCGATACGATTACCGTTATCAAAGAAATGGAAAGAAGATTACTTACATACTCGCTATTATTTCATTTTACTCTTTAGTTTTTCAGATTTTTAAAAATCGTTTCCCTTTCTTGCTTTTTATGTTTTCATATCTTTCGTCTTTCTTTTCCCCCCTTCTCTTTTAATAATCTATTTTTAATTATCTTTTAATTTTGGAAATAAAAATTGGTCATTTCCCGAAAGTTGTATGAAATTTTTTATGATTCTTAAAAACTGAAAAACTGAAATATCTTTTTATAAAATGAGAATTTGTTTTGAAACAACATCCAAAGATATGGCTATATCTCTTAAACATAAGAGAAGAACTAGTTAAAAAAATAACTTTTTAAAAAATAACTAAAAATATAATAAAATATAATAAAGATATAATAAAGATATAGATATAAAGATATAAATAAAGATATAAAAAATAACTAAAAATATCTTAATAAAAATTTAAAAATATTAAGAAAAACACCTGAATACAAAAATTTCAAATTTAAAATTAGTATAAAATAATACCAAACCCTTTCAGGTATATCAGACATCGGATATACAGACATTTTTATGGTTAGCCGTTTTTAAGGTATAGGAAAAACAATAATTATTGTAATCCAAACAAGTGAGAAAGGTAACTAGCCTGACCGAAGTTTGTATTACACCCATAGTGATGTAAATTTATAGTTTGGTGGTGCACGCCCCTTTTGATATTTATCTCATTTACTACTATATTTATATAATGCATTTAATACTATCTCATTTTCAACACAATTTTTCTCAAAAAAGTCCACACATGGTAATGCATAATAGTGGGCGTATCCCTTCCATTTTTTGCAAAAGAGTTTTTGCAAAACTCGACGAAATATATATTTCCGTTAAAAGCTGAATTTCGAAATTACAATGGTTTCTTTTACTTCTTCATGGGAAGAAAATCGCACTAGATAGTAGATAATCATTGTTTTTTTTGAGTCAAAAATTTTGAGCGGCAAAAATCGAAATAGGTTCTATCAAATGTTTTAAAAAAATATTAAATATGTTTTCTTTCATTCAACTTGTATACAGAATTGCAAATGTTTTCGTATCATTTTCTAATTTTTATTTACCTCTCCTTCTCTCCGTTGTTTATTTCGTTTCAAAATAGACAAGCACTTCCAGAGGTCAGTCACCTTATCCGCCAACGCATGGTCAAAATTCAGGTTCCTATCCAAGTTCGCCACAACAACAACAACAACAGCCTGGTGGTCCACCACCACCACCTCAGTCATCAAATCAAGGCACAGCCGCATCTCAATATTCACCTTATCCGCAACGATATCCCACACCGCCGGGACCAGCGACAGGACCAAATCATAGAACTGCCTACACGACACATCAGGTAAATTTATTATATATACATATACATATGTATATACTAAGTATATATATATATATATTACTAGTATCATTTGTATATATTAACTTCCTAAGTGAAGAAGAAGTGTGTGCGTGTGTGTATGAATGGTTGTGTATGTGTATATATGAAAATACCACAACAATTTGTGTTATGCAAGGGCTCACATATACATGTTTGCACATGCTATATATAAGTTGCATTACAGCATGTATATACAAATATAATTTAACTGTATATTTATTGAACGGTACGTTTTATAGGGTGCCTACTATTGCTACAGATACGAAATGTTGGTAAAAGCTGTTGTTGGAAAATTATCTAAGATAATTAATTCATCTAAGATAATAAGATAATTATCTAAGGAAATATATTAAAGAAATCTTAATGCTTTTATATCAAAACTAAAAGTCATCATGTTTACGAATACAATTTTTCTTCAAGAAACAAAAATTAAAGTTTGAGGGAAAATTAAAAAAAAATTATTAAGAAAAGCTAAGAATTCAATCGAACCAATTCAGTTATCTTTTTTTCGGAGAACTAATTTTTGTTTGATTTTCAATCAAATTCTCGTAAAATTCTTTTAAAATTGAAATCTTAAGTGGACACAATCTTCATCCTTATTTAAACACAAAACTACTACACTTTCGAATTAAAATATGAACGCGGTAATTTGTTCGATATTTTTTAGTAAATTTCCTCATGGAAATTTATGCATGCCAGTATTTTTACCCTATACAGGAAGGATTAATTAACTTTGTATTTCCGTTTGTAACGCATTAAAAGAGATGTGACAGGTATAGAAAAGTATATATAGTTTTGTTAGACCTTTTGAAGCGATTTAAGATATTAGGATTTATTTACAAGTTTAAAATACTGTTATTAAAATTGTGAAAGAAGGACGTGGTCCATATACTGGTTACTCGATTTAAGCTATACATTTATATTTTTACGGGTATAGGATGTAAAGAACTTCGGCCAGGGCGAAGTGAGCCTTCGTACTTGTTTGTATATATATTTACTTGGATACAAAATTATAATCCTTTTATGTATTTCCCGTTAAATGTCACAAAAATATAATTTCACAATAAGTAAATATGTATTGTTTGTAAGTATGTATTAAAACATATATATAGCAAATATGTATGTTTATATGTATGTTTTATGTGTTTCTATATATATTATATATAGAAGCATAATGTTGTATATACATTCTATACTATGCAAATGCAAATTGAAGTATCTACCTGTATTTATTCGAGAATGCATTCAATGTATTGCATATCCTGCAAGACATCACAATATACAAGCAAAAACGAGCACGCACACACATGTACTTATTTATGTCCTTCAGTCAATGTGTTTCTACATATTAATTTTCATCCTTTTATGCCATCAATCATGAGTATATAGTTTTGTTAACCATATCAAATCTATCTCACACCCACACACACACGCCCCTCACACATACATGCGATACGATGGATTCATATTGATCTCAATCAATATAATGATGATTATTATATCGTATTGCATTATTACATTTAGCAGTATGCAATGGGAGGTTTATCTATAACATTGTTTTTGTTGTGTTTGTGATTGTTTTCATCGTTTTGGAAATGATTGTATTTGTTACGTATTGTGTTGTTGTATTATAGCAATGCCCACCGGTAGAGTGGGTTGTGCTATGGACGGAAGCATCCTTATAACCATAAACATACCATCGTCATCATCACTATTTTCTTCGATTCCATTCAATCAATCAGTTTTGGGGGTCAGTTTTAGGTTAGATTGGCCGAAAGTGATTTTTGATACTTTTATTTATAAATTTCTTTTATATTTTCCTTCAAATAATTTTATACAAGAATATAATTTTGTAATTCCTCGAAATATTCAATTTTTCATTTTTAGAAAGATTTTATAATTTTATTTATTATAATAATATCTCATTATTGTCTTTAAAAAATAAATTCGTATTTTAAAAATAAAATATGCATAGTAGAAATGCTAAAAATTCGATTCTTTATAAATATTAAAGCTTTCATTATTAATAAAATTTTACCTTGTCTCGTTTTCATTTGCATAAATTTATTCATTTTGGAGCAAAATCAAACAATAATAACAACAATAACGACAACAAAAAAATTTGCATATTTAATAAATGCTCTGCCCGACATTAAAAATATAAAACAAAAAAGTTCTTTGAAAAAATGAGCAAGTATTTACAATTCGTAGTTTTTATTAAACTGTTTTGAAAAAAATTATATCCATTGTTTTTAGTTCTTCTCCAAAATTAATATTTTATTTCACAATGCGATATTTTTCATATGTTTGAAAAAAAATCTGAAAAAAATATCTCAATTTTTTCAAACATTTTTAATTTAAATTTATCGCACCAATCGAGCCTTTTTTTAATTTGCTTGCGTTAATTTTACTATGTTTGTGTCACACTCTGTCTCTCTCTCTGTGTGGCTGTGCGCGCGTCTGTCTCTCTCCCTCCTCTATCAGTCTGTTTTTATCTCTATCTGTCTCTTCTTTTTCTATATATCTTTCTCTATTTATTTTACTAATGCCATCTCTTTCATTCTGCAGTATCCTGAACCAAATCGACCTTGGCCCGGTGGTTCATCACCAGCAGCTAGCCCTGGACCTGGTGGACATCCGCATCCTCCAGCATCACCGCATCAGGCTCAGCACGGTGGGCCGAGCAGCAGTCCAGGACATGCTCCAAGTCCATCGCCGCAACCCTCGCAAGCTTCGCCATCACCACATCAGGTAATTAATTTTTAACGAGTTTTAATTATTTATCAAAGTTTTAAAAGCAAACAGAAAATTAAAAAAAACATAATAAATGAAAATCTATATATGTTGCGAGAAAAAAGGCGTGGTTAGGACGAAGCGCATGAACATTTGGAACGGAGATTTAGTTACTAACGGTTGAACCGAGCTGAACTCTGAAACGCAGTCATGACGAATTGTTTGCTCTTTTGAAATTTCATAAAAATTGGAAATGAGAAAGAAATGATTTTTTTTATTTATCATTTTTTCGAATTAATGAAATTTATGGGGAAAAAAGAGTATTATTGGAGATATATCATCATAGGAAATAATTACCATTAGTATTACCCGTACTTTTTTTAAATTGATGACTGCTTATTTCTGGCTATTATGCCCTACACCCGAAGAGATGAGAGTATATTATTTGTATGTAATTTGTTCTCTTGTTTGTATCCCGTTGAAGGTATAGAAAAGTATATATATTCTTGCTCAGAATCACCTGAGTCGATTTAGCCATGTCTATCACGTTTGTTTGTCAGTGGAAATCACTATCACAGCCAAACGGAAGGAGATATCGACATGAGATTTGGTATGAATATTCTATGTCATCATAGGCTACATGGGAGAAGCCATCTTTTTATAATAAATATAAATTAATTCGTGTTTATAGTTCTATTTTTCCGAACTTATCCAGGTTTTGGAATTGCAGTTGTGGCTCAGAATAACACGTTTCCGTTAAAAACATATTGCTAAAAATGGGTGTATCCTATAATCGGTTGCGATTACAGGGGTGCGAATAAAGGAGATTCCAAAAATTTGGGAAGAGTATTCTCTGCCGTCCTAAGCTACTTTTTATTAAAAATGAGCGAATTATATCGACCCATGCCATGCAATTCTAAGAAGATATAGAACCCAAGAAAAGCAACACATCCATTTTTAGAGTCCTCTGGTTATTTGATTTACGGCATAGGTTTATATTACAGTGAGTGCTGGTGCAGCGAGATCGAAGTTAACGTTCTTACTCGCTTTTCCTACGAATTATTTCGAGCATGACCCGAGCGATTTTTAAATGTCAACCGTTTACTTTGGAAACGACGATAAGATCATGAACGTTTGATTGAAAAGCATGCGATTATTGAATTTTTTAGGAAATTATCGATCTTAAAATTTACCTTTTGTGTTTTAATGGTTTGTGTTTGAAATTCAACAATTTCAATCCAAAACCGTTACTGATGATTGCTGTTGAAAAACACTAACAACAGGAGCCCTTTTATTACATAAAAACATATTTCAAGGTCATGTTTCCAACTCCAAACGACCTATGAGAACGAAAGAAACCGAGAGACAATAATTCAGATTGCAATGAATAAAAAAATGACGGAATCAGCTTTAATATGAATCCAATTTCTGACAGAGACTTCTATGATTCTAACTGGTTTTACTCTCCCCAATGTATTTTTATCTCTTTAAATAACATTTGGTATTGAATGCCAGTCAATTCCATACATTGCGGTTTAATTAAAGAGCAAAGTTTATAATTCATTTCATTATTTCCATTCATTACTTTTATAAAAAAATGTTTCCCGTAAGCTCCTCAAAAAACTGAAAAAAGCTTTTACAGATGTCGTCAATTCATTCGAAATGATGTCACCGCCTTTGTTTTGCACAAAATCTCAAACCGCTCGAATGTTTTGCTGTCGATCGGGTCTGTCGATTGGTCGATAATTATAATGGTTTGAGGTTATGGTAATGGTTTGTCTTTTTTAACTTTTGGGGAAAAAACCAAATGAGAAATCGGTGAAATGAAATTAAAATTTTATTAAAATGGTTAAATGAATCATCGGTATGAGCGAGTCTTGAAGAATCTATGAAGAGGTCTTCATAGTTGTTTCGTTTTTTGATAAAAATGTTCGTCTTTTGTTCTTTTATCGTAAGAGAGAGAGTGAGAGAGATTTTGTCAGTTTCGATAGATCGATTCAATTCGCTTCACTTTGATTTAATTCAATTCTTTTTGTTTACTTTGAAGTCAAGTTATAAGTTTTCTAAAACTAAAGTTACAACATCAATTCTTTCTCTAACTGCGCCTCTTCCTCTCACTTCACTTCCTCCCCACAATCTCATGTTTGTACAGTATTTTTGGTTTTAAGGTTGTGGCGAAATTCGCTTTTTGATTGTTGCAAATTTGAGTTGCATCATTAAATTTCAATTTAGCCTGGTAATGCCAATTTTCAGCTCATCATTAATTCAAAGTTTTCCAACAACACGTTTTAGTCATCCATTACGATTGGTCGAAAAAGCAAACATCTGTTTAATTGATCTCATCAAAGCAACAAATACATCGAATCACCAACCTACTTCCCATTCAATTTTATATTTAGTCTGTTTTTTTGGCAACTGATTCCAAAACTTATAGAATATTCACTTTCCACAGGCGATTGGTTAATTGTTTGGCGATCAGTCGGACGGTCGGTCAGTCGAATTGATCGAACGAACGGTCGCGCGCTAGGCTTTAGTTAAATTCATTTAATTTTTTTTTTTGATTTTGCCAGTCTGTTTTTAACTTCTTGTTTTCATGAAAACCTAAAAGCCCTCTACTTCCGGTGTCACTCAATCGGTGTTGTTTGTTGTTTTAATCTAATCTAATGCAAATTTAGCCTAACCAAATGAATTGGCAATTTGGCCTTTTTTTAATTGCTATTTCACGTTTAATCTAAAATTTTTCTGTTGTTTTTTCTCATTCTGACGCATTTGAACTCGTTACTTTGAGAATGCCGTTTGTTGCAGTCACTGGAATTAATGCAGTTTGGTTGGTCTTTATGTATGTGTGTGTGAGTGAGTAAACATCGTACGTATAAATTTTTTGTATGCTCTCTTCCGAGCCAACTGAGTTCACTAAAACCGATATGACAATTGCGCGATGCAATTCGTTGCATGCATTGATAATTAGCATGCAGTAAAGCACATGATCAGCGAATGATGATGGAAGAGGGGTTGGTGGATGCTGGCGTTGGGGTGTGGGGGGAACGGTGAAGCGGCGGTAATATTGCAAGTCTGCTTATTTACTTTCCCCCCAATATATATATGTTTTTTATTTTTAATTCTTTTCATTTTCTCGTTAAACTGACAGGCGGGATTTTACGCGGTTTTAACTGATGCAGCAGCTCAACACTTAATTAAGGTTAACAAAAAAAAAAAAAAAAAAAAAAAAAAGTACAAAAAAACGCCACAAAGAGTTCAAAGTTTTTAATTAACATTTTATTTAATTTGTTAGGACATTACAACTTTTTTAGTTTAATAATTAATCTTAAAAAATTATCGGAAAATTAACTTTCAAGAATTAAAGCTATTTAATTAATTCGTTTTATATATATTTATTTTTCTAGATAGTTTCTTTAAATCTGCCTAGAATCAGATGACCAAGTAACCTCTAGAGCTTTTCTCGTTAGAGCAGTTTTTTGTTTAATTCCGTAAATCCATAGATAATTAAAAATAGCAATAAAATTGCAAGAGCTCAATTAAATATTTGTACTATAATACTCTAACTATATAATTGGTGTCATAAATAATTTCAAAACTATCAAAAGTTCAAAGTTTTAAATGAAAAAATTGTAAAAAAAACCTATTTTCTCTAGCATTTATACGGGCAGGCTTTGTGAAGGTAATCTGCATATTTAACGATTATTCTTTAACGATTTAAATGTAATCATTGATAATAATATAATGGTTGTAATGAGAGGAATTGAGCTGATAGTTGAACAAAATTTGAGTCTTCTACGGGTGATCGTATTTGAGTTATAGACAAAATTCTACAAAAGTACAAGAAAAGTTCCCTTTTGGCATACCCGATTGCAAACAAAATCGAAGATATTTACTTGAGTCCTAAAACAGTTCAAAATACAAAATTTCAACTTTCTACAACCAGACGTTTTTTAGTTAAAGCAACAAATACATCGAATCACCAACCTACTTCCCATTCAATTTTATATTTAGTCTGTTTTTTTGGCAACTGATTCCAAAACTTATAGAATATTCACTTTCCACAGGCGATTGGTTAATTGTTTGGCGATCAGTCGGACGGTCGGTCAGTCGAATTGATCGAACGAACGGTCGCGCGCTAGGCTTTAGTTAAATTCATTTAATTTTTTTTTTTGATTTTGCCAGTCTGTTTTTAACTTCTTGTTTTCATGAAAACCTAAAAGCCCTCTACTTCCGGTGTCACTCAATCGGTGTTGTTTGTTGTTTTAATCTAATCTAATGCAAATTTAGCCTAACCAAATGAATTGGCAATTTGGCCTTTTTTTAATTGCTATTTCACGTTTAATCTAAAATTTTTCTGTTGTTTTTTCTCATTCTGACGCATTTGAACTCGTTACTTTGAGAATGCCGTTTGTTGCAGTCACTGGAATTAATGCAGTTTGGTTGGTCTTTATGTATGTGTGTGTGAGTGAGTAAACATCGTACGTATAAATTTTTTGTATGCTCTCTTCCGAGCCAACTGAGTTCACTAAAACCGATATGACAATTGCGCGATGCAATTCGTTGCATGCATTGATAATTAGCATGCAGTAAAGCACATGATCAGCGAATGATGATGGAAGAGGGGTTGGTGGATGCTGGCGTTGGGGTGTGGGGGGAACGGTGAAGCGGCGGTAATATTGCAAGTCTGCTTATTTACTTTCCCCCCAATATATATATGTTTTTTATTTTTAATTCTTTTCATTTTCTCGTTAAACTGACAGGCGGGATTTTACGCGGTTTTAACTGATGCAGCAGCTCAACACTTAATTAAGGTTAACAAAAAAAAAAAAAAAAAAAAAAAAAAAAGTACAAAAAAACGCCACAAAGAGTTCAAAGTTTTTAATTAACATTTTATTTAATTTGTTAGGACATTACAACTTTTTTAGTTTAATAATTAATCTTAAAAAATTATCGGAAAATTAACTTTCAAGAATTAAAGCTATTTAATTAATTCGTTTTATATATATTTATTTTTCTAGATAGTTTCTTTAAATCTGCCTAGAATCAGATGACCAAGTAACCTCTAGAGCTTTTCTCGTTAGAGCAGTTTTTTGTTTAATTCCGTAAATCCATAGATAATTAAAAATAGCAATAAAATTGCAAGAGCTCAATTAAATATTTGTACTATAATACTCTAACTATATAATTGGTGTCATAAATAATTTCAAAACTATCAAAAGTTCAAAGTTTTAAATGAAAAAATTGTAAAAAAAACCTATTTTCTCTAGCATTTATACGGGCAGGCTTTGTGAAGGTAATCTGCATATTTAACGATTATTCTTTAACGATTTAAATGTAATCATTGATAATAATATAATGGTTGTAATGAGAGGAATTGAGCTGATAGTTGAACAAAATTTGAGTCTTCTACGGGTGATCGTATTTGAGTTATAGACAAAATTCTACAAAAGTACAAGAAAAGTTCCCTTTTGGCATACCCGATTGCAAACAAAATCGAAGATATTTACTTGAGTCCTAAAACAGTTCAAAATACAAAATTTCAACTTTCTACAACCAGACGTTTTTTAGTTATAGACAAAATTCTACAAATGTAATTCTACAAATGAATGCTTTCAAGAAATGTTCCCTTTCGGTATAATCGATTACAACAAAAATTATAACAAAATTTTAACATTCTGGAGGTAACTGTGTTTCTGATTTATAAACAAAATTCTACAAAATCTTACAACGGAGGTTCACTTTTGACATAACCGATAGCAACCAAAATCGGAGATGCAGACTTAGACTTAGACGTCAGAGTTGTCCAAAATACAAAATTTCCACTTTCTACGGGTAACCATCCTTCGGTACAATCGATTATAATTAAAATTGTAAGCACAGTTATCTATAGAATTCTATTAAACCGCGTAAGAAAAACACCTCATGGTCACAATCGATTGTAATCAAAAAGAGGAGATGAAGATGGTCAACGAGATATTAGAGATCTTTTGAATATAAAATTACAACTTTTTCCTTTATGACAAAACTAATCAACATCCATTTATAGATGATTAAAATATTGACTGATTTTGTGAAAATTTGAATTTCGGAATTTTTTCGCGATTACGTTATTTCGTTTACTCGACACGAAGAAGTAAAATTAGAACATATTTTATGCAGGCATTAATTAAATTAGCATCATTTAGCAAAAGCACGAATTGGATATTCATAAGAAAGAATTTGTATACATTCGAATAGTTCTCTATAATAATTATCAGTTTCATTATCATTCAAATCAGTTGAAATATTTTATTATCATAAACTTCAGTCATGAAATGTATATAATCATGATGGTATATGATGATGATCATCATCATTATCGTATTACCATCTGACTGAATTCCAATATTATTCTTGACGCTTAGAAACCTTAACCGAGTTTTTCAAGCCGTCTTTCAGATTATTGTGGTTCTTTTTTTTGGTATAATTTTTTGTTCTCTTTAGTGTAGTTTATTATTGCTTCCCTTTCTTGATTTCCCTCATTTTCTTTTGCTTTAGTTGGCAAAAATTTCTGGCCGAAATGAAAGGGAATTTAATGCGCTATGCGTTAACAAGTTAACGAGTGCAGTAAAAAAAGAACGCAGCAGCAACGAGTCTACTCTCTCTACTTGTTCAAATCCGGTCATGTTTCGTTTAATTTTTCTTATGTTTTTTAATCTTTTTTTCATTTTTTCTCCCCTGTAATTTTATACTCGACTCACATAAACGCAATCTCTTGATTTTTATTATTCTGTTTGTTGGCGGTGTTTCTGATGGCGCGGCACGGTTGACTTCACACGACACGACGACGTATACCTAGAACTCGACAATCAACGACGACTACGCTTCATTTTGCCAACGACAACGATATTTTCGACGTTTTTCAACACGTTTGACGGTTTAAAAGTTTTTTCTTAAGCATTCATGCCTTAGTAAAATTTTCGTACTTTTTATGTTGTTGTTGCGGTAGTGTGTGTTGGTGGGGTTCGTGTTCGTGTTTCGCCTTGATGATGATGGCTATGCTTTTTTATTTTCTTTTTAGCTTTATGTGCTTCTTAGTGAGGTTATGTGTCGTGGACGAACATTTACGGAGGAGTTTTTTTTTTATTCAAAACGAATGAGCTGAATGAATTTTTGGCGCGGACAATCTTTTCAATGTTTCTTCTTCTTCGTCGTCTTTATCTTATGGTTATTACTATTTATGTTGTTTTTGCAGGAAGGCACTTCGAGTTTTGTTTCGTTTTACAGAAGGATTTTTGTGTTGTCTCAGCAAAATTGTTGATAAATTTTTAATTTCCTTTTTTTTGGAACTCTTGTTAAAATGTCTTGCCTGTTTTTAATTGTCTAATTTTGTATTTTTGTTTTGAGGTTAAGTGTCTTATTCTTTCTTTGAATTTATTGTCTATTACTATGGAATAATGTGTCTCAAAAGTCTTGAATGAAAAAAGTCTTGAAAAGAATGAACAAACAAATTTTCTATATCGTTTGAAATGTTTGGAGCCTCCCTAAAGAAAGAAAAAGTGAATATTTCTCTTATACTTGCTCTGATTTTCGAAGCAACAATGTCATGTCTCATGTAGAGGAAAATTTTCGATCTTCGCACATTCAAATTGGACCAAACAACAACAACAACAAGGAAATAACAAATACCATGGCCAGCAATAATGAAACAACAAATATTCCTGGAATTGTGCTTGGTTGGATTCTCTATGTGGGGGAGTGATATTGCTGATGTTTGGATGATAGTTTTGATATTGCTTCTATTATTGTTTGTAACTGAGAAATAGTTTTAGAATATTACCGTATAATATAACCGTATACCATATGCCATAACCGTATACAATATTTTAACGTGACTATCCACACCAACATCATCTGTCCACCTCTCAACATGCTTTTTCGACAATTATCTACGCATCGATGTGTCCTACGCAAGCCAAAGTGCTCTCGTCTGGTCTATGTCTTATCGCTAAATAATGATGTTGGTATTGCAATTGTGCATCGCTTGGTAATGCAGTTGTTGTTGGGATCTTAGTTGGCTATAGTAAATGGCTGTTTGTCTCTCGGTCCGGCTGACCGAGCAGATGGTCTAGTCCGACTTTCTCCCCTCCTTCTTAACTCCCTCGGTTCGCCTGTCTATCTCCTATCTCGCCTCCTATCTGACTGCCCGCCCGACCATTTTCCGTCCAGCCTGCCTAATGCCTTGTCCGACTCCTTTCCCTATTGGCCTCTAATACGCAACTTTCACTCTCGTTTTGTCTTTTCAACAACGATGCATTGAACCATTGAGTTTTGCTTTTCCTTTCATTCGGAATTTCAGACGGTGCATCATATAGTAGACGGATATATATATGTATATGTATATGTAGATACTACAATTGGTATACACTACGATACGAAATTCCGCCTCGAGGACGACCTGTGCATCATTCATTCATTTAACTCTGGCAACTGGAAATCCTCGTCGCCGTGGTGGTTGTTAACGTCATCGTCGTCACCATCATCATCATCATGATCATCATCCCTTTCACTGTCCACTCGGTTTTGTTCGATCGTTTGTACATTCATTTGTACTTGTGCGTAAACCTCGCTAAAGAACCGCTAACAACATCTCCGTCTCGTTGTTGCGTTTTCTGAAAGTAAAGTAGAAGCTGTTACTCGTATCAACCGCAGAAAGCCGCCAAAGACTAACAACGAATTTAGTATGAATGGATTGGCTGGACTATGGATGGGTATACACTTACATACATATATGCATTTTGTGCGTGCCAATTGATTCGCTTTCAACAATAATAACAACAAACAGCAAACAATAGCAAAATTCTGCCACTGGGCCAGGCATTCAGCTCGTTTCAAAGCGAACGAATCGTTGCGTTGTTGATGTTTTGTCGTTAGTTATTGTTGTTTTAATGGGATTATTCATATGAATATGTCTGGACGCATAAGTGAACGCATAATCGGATATCTCTAAACTCGTTTTGTATCACTCGCTTTAATGCAATACTAAATGCAATCGTCTCGTCACCGCAGGGTCAATTATCGTTGCAAACAAACAACAGTTGATTGTTGCAAAATGTGAAAATTTGATATTCATAAAAATTGCAAGAAAATTATTGGTCTGTGAAGATTGTTGGTTTTTACCAACAATCCAACCAACCAACCAAACCAACCAATTGTTGGTTTTTAGAGTTTTTTGTTCATTTATTTATTAATTGTATTTTATTTCAAGAAGACGGAATGACAGGATTTAACCTATAAATATTTAGCTTTATATTCTCGATTGGGGGAAAAAATTTATCTATTTTTCTTTTGGTCGTTCATCGTTTTTATTGAAAACTTTTGCGGCAAAGGTATTAATAAATTCAAAAAAGGCATAGTGAAATTAATGAGGACTTTTTAAAGATAAGATCAAGAGGCAATCAGTAATTGTATAAGTAGGAAGCCCCTCTTTAGAAGGAGAATGGTAATGGGGGTGAGGTAAATTGTTTCTTCACAATTTAAAAAATTCTTGAAATTTGGGTTTTCAAAATATTCTTAAATTTGAAATGAAAGCTTGTTAAATTTCATAAAAAATTATTGAAGTATTGTAAATACTTAGCAAAGAAATTGATTAGGTTGGTTAAGTTTATTTGAACCGTTTATTTTAAGAATCTTTTGTTTGTGGCGTGATTCTATAAAGAATAAAGGTGACCATTTTGTTGTTTATGCTTCGTAATTTTTCAAAATAGTTAAATGTTTACCAACAAAAATAAACCAATCAGAATAGAATTCTCAAGTGTTGTTTTAATACAAACACTCCGTTAGTGTATTTGTGTGTGAGTGAGTGAGTGATTGAGTGATTGTTTTTTTATTGTTTTTTATTGTTAATGTTTTGTATTTTTTTATGTTTTTTATTGTTTTTTTGTTTTTTTATTGTTAAAAACACAACTCGCGGAACTTGCTGCAGCGACTCTCTCTCTCTCCCTCTTTCTGTCTGTCTTTCTCTGTCACACGACGGTAAAACTAAATGTTGAAGCAGTGTTTTAGCGTCAAATAAGTTGTTTACATAACGGAGGCTGGAATTGATAGGACAAAAAGGTCGTCTATGAGGAACGACTAAATACGTCGCTAAATCTTATTAAGCTTTTACCCTTGACATTAACATTCTTATAATGTTCAGAAATCAGACCGTACATGAGACATATCCATCTGTCGCACTCCCTCAAATAAACTTTCCTATTTTTTTTGTGGAATTTGAATTGTAACAATTATTTTAAAAAATATTTTTATATCATATTCGTATGGTTTTAATTTATACAAAAGAGAAGGCTAATTTATTTAGAAAATAACAAGAAAACAATTTAATAGTTTTTCGAAATTTTAGTGCAACATTTTTTCCTCGCCTTTTGCTTTCTCGATAAGCTTTGCGTGTGAAATTCTACTCGCTGATGCAGCTACTGCGAAGTTGTGTTTTGAATGATACGTAGCGAATTGCTAAAGTAATACGTGCTAAGAAACGAGAAAATAAATTGCGTGGTGTTAACGTTTATGACTGTCACACGATTTTTTAAAAAAATACCATATATTGATGCTGTTGTTCTTTCTCCTTCGTATCAGTCGCGCAATAGTTTTGTTAGCTCGATATCTTACGGGCATTATTACGATACGTCATCTCGTTTGATTTTATTTCAAATTTGGATTAGCAATTATTGAATTATTACAAAGAATTCTGGAATTATGATATTTATTCGGAATAAATTGATTTTGGTCTCAAACATTTCATTTATATTTAAATCGAGTAATTTGTACACTTGATTTTTCGATTCGGGCAAGGTTTTTTCTTTTTTATGAATGATCCAACGAATTAACAAATTATACCAAAATAGTAAAATTAGATCAGACTCAAATTATTAAAATGTTAATCGGGATGGTGTAAACTTTTCTTCAATTTATTTCACTACGAGGAATTTTGTCTAAATGATTATAAATAATATCGTCAAAAGTAGACGAGATGATCGCATATAATATTCTCTAGGGTTTATGAGATGTCCAGAACTACGTAAAACAATGCCACCCAAGGCAAGTTTTTCATTCGTGTATGACGAAATATTTCGTCATATCCGGTTAGAAGATTACAAATGCACATTGTTTTTTTCAAAGTGCACTTTTGTTGCTTCTGTTATTTATTGATTACGCTATTTCACGTTGTAATCAGTTAATTTTAATATTTTTTGAAAAGGTTGATTAATTTCGAGAGTGATTTACCTTTTTACAATTTTGAAATTATCATTCATTTAGTCTTTCCCACACAATCATCTTGCCGCGTCGCAATTTGTTTGGTGGGAAACTGGCGTGCGATTTACAACAAACTGATAATGATGATTAACGATTACTACCTCTAGAAATGGTCGATTGGTGGACGCCGATATATCTTATTTATAAAAAAATAGAATAGAAAACAGCGCAACAACAATAACAAACTGCTATGAAATAAAACAAAACAACAAGGAATAGATAGCAAATAGATAGTAGTAGTAGTCGTAGTAGTAGTAGTAGTAGTAGTAGAAGTAGTAGTAGTAGAAAAAGAAAAGAAGTAGAATGGGCAGATTCCGTTTACGTTGTATGTTTTCGTCTTACTTGACAATCGGTGTTTAAGTGATTCATAATTCGAAGATGTTGGTGCAGTTGGTTGGTGCTGTTATTGTTTTGTCGTCATCGTAGTCTCTGTTTTTGTTGTTGTCTCTGGTGGCGGGGACCACCACCACCATTTCGCTTTAATTGCATTAATCTTTACGCGGTTTTTTCAAATTGTTTCATATTTCTTTAGCATTCCGGGAAAGTCTGTCTTTTTTTATAAACAATTTCCTTGACTTGTAAAATGTCGTAGTTACACCTCCTCACACCCCAATGTGGACTTACCTTTTCCACCACAAATATTCTAATTTCTTTACTTATTCGTTTATTTTAGTTGTTGCAATATTGTTGTTTTCTCTATGTTTGAACCAAGATGATCAAGCAGACAAAAACATGAATGAAAACATGCATGTGTGCATGCATATGTGCGCGTGCCTGTGTGTGTGTGTGCTTGTGTGCGTCCGTTTGTAATGTTTTTGGAAAACTGTAATACTAGTATTTAGTAACATCTATGACAACTACAACAGCAGCAACAACAACAATAGCATCAAAACCAATGAGCTGATGGCGAGATCATGGCGATAAAAGACGACACAATATACTCTTGTCGTAGTTTTATCGAAAAAAACACAAGTGAAATTAGGAAAAAAATATAAAAATACAAGCAGCAGGATGCCTCGAGACTAGAACAATAACAATAACAGCAACAACAACAACAACCACGACGTTAGTACAGAACAATATTCGTAACATTCGCAAAACAATCAAAACTTTGTTGTTGAAAATATTACCTAACAAATGCCTATTACTGTACTACTTGTACAACAACAAAAACAAAACAAAAAGAATTTAGACGAAGATGGCGAGGAGGAAGAGGAGTAGTGGTGGTAAAAAAATAGTTGGCTGGCTGGTTGGTTGGTAGCTGACAGCAGCGTATTTTCGCGGATTGTTCCTGAGTTTTTTTATTTTTTTTTAAATGAATTTATTTTTAAGTTGAAGTTGTTGTCGTCCGCTACTTTTCTGTTGTTGCTGTTGTTGTTGTGTTGCGAACGTTTTGTTGGCATCCTGTTGTTTTTAAAGAGTTTTACCCCATTCTTTTTTCTCTCGCTCGCGTTTTTTTTGTTGCCTTTTGGATAAGCCTCAACTGAGTACAAATACTTCAAATAGTTTGTATGTTTGTAAGTTTGTAGCTGTCGATGTCGGTCTATCGGTGAGTTTGTTGTTGGTTTGTGTATCAATGCTTGAGATACAACAATATCAGTTCACTTGTTGTGTCGCTGTCCTTCTTGTTATACGATGATGATTAGAATGATGATGATGATGATGTGATGACGACGACGGTACGCTACGGATATTGGTGTTTTTGTTGTCGTTCTTCGTCTTCTTGCTGTTTTGGTGTACGTTATTGTTGATTTTCGTCCTCTTCCTAAACATGGAAAAATTGGAATAAACCAATCTGAAAACATACATTAAAAACTGACATACAAACAAATAAACACACACACACATACGCATGCATACATACGTAAACCATATGAAATACAAATACGCTATATCGCTCTAGTGCTGCAGCTGGTGATGACAAGGCCGCAATGCCGGCAATAACGGCATCTCGTTGATACTGAAACCTATTCATCAAAATGGGTCAGTGTCAAGGCCGTTTTATAGTTGCGCTTAGTTTGTGTCTTTTATTTTTGTTAAATTTTTCTCTGTATTTACCAAGGTTTTTGTTGTTGCTGCCGTTCTTCTTCTTCTTGCATTGGTTACGTATTCCAACGGTCTATTGCTGTTGTCGTTGTTGTTGTTGTTATTGCTGTTTTCGTTATTATTACTATTAATATTGTAATCTGATGATGCAAGTTTTAATATTATTGCTTATTTTCTTCTACCTTGGTTTCCCCATGTTTTCTTCTTCTTCTGTCAGCTTCTGTTAATCGCTGTTTTAAACGCAGTTTAATTTCGTTGGCTTTTTGTTTAATCTTTGTTTAAAAAGGTTTCCAGCAGATTGATTCGGTTTTCAATTAATTTTCTGTTAAATGAAAACATCGAGATAAAGTACTGCCTTCATGAGTATTGTTATCTTTCTCATAGGTTTAGCAATGTTCGACCGTGAGATAAATGCGTTTTTCGAGGTGACTAATTCCTTATGTCGTCGTCATTACACCCTTGTATCTTATCCATAAATTATATTGGAATTAAACTTCGTAGATATTTCGATTTGAACATGAATGAATGTGCTGGGCCTGAAGTTTGCATTGTTTCCTTTACTATGACAGGTGACGTTTTGACGTTCTGAATATAGTTATGTTCAACAGTTAGGGGTGAACTCTGGAAACGTGAGACCAACGAGACAATCGAAGATATAAAATCAGTACATATGTGTCGCAGCATATGTTAAAATATTTTAACCCAATCGTGATGAAAACGATTATATCATTTTTTATGTGTAGATTAATCCGAGCTGTTACTGAATTTCAAACGTTTGTATTAGAAACGAGACAATCCTAAACAAGTGGTAGAAGAAAGTGCGATTTTATGAAATTGTGTAAACAGATCTTGATTAGAGCTTTTACGTTTTCACTTCCCTGTTTTTTTTCTATAAAAAAACAGTCATGTAATACCTTAAGTGAAGTCGTCTCCTCTTTCTGTTAATTTTATAAGGAGAGCTATTGGTCTAATCAATTTCAAAATGAGCAGCTAGTTTTCATTTAAAATTTAACAATTTAATATTAAACAGTTGTGCCTGAGAGTACAACAACAAAGGTTGTGCTGCTGCTTAACAATGACTTGTGTTTCAAGGTCACGTTTATAGGCTCATCCTAAGAAGAAGAGCAAGACAACTGTAGACCGTTAACTAGTTATGAATTCAATACTAAAACATACCGATCGCGAACATCTCGATGCATTTTTTGATCCGTCCTTCATTGAGGAACAATTCGAATTTTATTGAGCTGAAGTGGTTGAATAGTTTTTGAATGGACTGTGTTGGACTGTTCTAACGTTTGATATCAGTTATAATCCAAACAATTATCCCATCGAATATTATTATTATTAACTCTGTAACGAATTTTGCTTATCATTGAACGAAAATTGTCGCGAGTTTCATAATAAACAATTTTCCACTTTCTTTCCCTTCAGAGTTTTTTTGATAATTAATAAAATTAAAATTAAAAAATTTCTTATTTCCGTTTGGTAATGCCCTGTATAATTACTTAAAATACTTAATAATTATCGAAATTTAGAAGAATAAACAATTTATCCAATAGTATAAAATACATTTCACACACATTCGTATACTGTCGAGGAAGAAGACTCTTAAATTTTAATAGAATTTTTATCATATTAGAATATTTTTGAACCGCAAAAAAAACAAAATAAATAAAAATAATGATAAAAAGAATACAATTGTATTTTAAATAATAATACGAAACAACGTCGTGATAAAACGACAAAGGAACCGTTTAAACATTGAGTACATTGAGAAACATTCGGTCGGTTCATGAGATTTACGATGCGAAGGGAGGAGCAAAACCAAAATATGCACACTCACAACAATAGAATCTCAAAAACCAAAAAAAAGGATGAAAGAAAATAATAAGCATATTAAAAAGAAACAGAAAATGCAACAGCGACAGAAGGTCGCGGTCACACAATAAATAATTTAAAGAGAAAATCGAGACTATGTGAGGAGAAAAATGAGAATTGGAGCAGGAGGTGCGGTGTTGTAGAGGAAGGGATGGGTTAATAACCTACAAACTGAAATCAAATCAAAGCAAAAATGAAAAAATAACAACAACAGAAAACGCAAGTGATAAAAAAGTAATCAGAAGACAAAATACAACACATACATATCGTTTAATGATAATAATAATAATAATAATAATAATAAAAACAAAAACAATTACAAAAAAACAATATCGACTACAGCGAAATAATTGTGTGGAAAATGTAGAACAACCTTGGTGCTGGCAACAACATCGGATGCCTTACGTCAGATGTGTGGTGGTAACCGACGGTGGTGTGGTGGGAATGGTGGTAATGCAGCGGTGGTCTTGGTGGCGACGAAGGAGGTGTATTGCGGAAACCGCAAGTTCAAATCAAAGAATATTACAACAAAAACAACAACAACAACAACAAAATACGGACACGATGAAATGCTAATAAAATAATCATAAATAAAAACGATCGAAAAAATTTAAACAAAGGCATGAAAGAAATGAAGGGGAGAGAACAATTATATAAGGCTGAATTCCTTCTCGGTAACTCCGCCCGAATCGCAACCGACGGACCGACCGACCGACTGATGAATGCAAATTAAAATAAGGCAAACTACAGGCGGGTAGATAAAAAAATCAACAAATTAAAATGCTTTAATGAGTTGAATATGAATTAAAAAACAATACAAAATGATAACGACCAAATGCGCAAAATAAACACCTTACAAACACCGCAATATTTTTTTAAAAATAATACCTACGATAATTATCAACGCCCACTTGTGTATTTATGTTTCATTTATAATATTTATTCTTTGGCTAAGCGGCGAAGAATAATGGTTTATTAATCTTCAAAATTAAATTTTGAAAGAAATAGAATAAAAAGCAATTTTAAATCTTCATCCACTGCAGGATATGCTACCAATTCGTATATATGCATATATTCGTTCGTTTCTCTTTTTTGCATCAAGGCAAATTCATGAAATCAAAAAATGGAATGAAGGAAGGGGTCCGGGAGTCCTTAGAGAGATTCTTCTCATTTGAAAAATAATAATTCTTTGTTTCCTTTTTCATCGTCTTTGTTGTCGTCGAGATACTCGTCCAAGCACCAACCCCTTCCTCCTCTCTCCTTCTCACAAGTTTTATTCATTCATTATGAATTTTTTTTTTTGAAACATCGGTGGCGCCAGCCTGAGAGAGGAGAATGTCAACAGGCTTACCTTCAACATCTTCATCATCATTATCGGTCGGTTGGTTGATTTCGATGACGACAGCAAAGAACTGTTACTGCAACAAAAACACTACCACCACCACCAACAACAACTGTAACAACAACAAAAGCAATAATAAGGCAATAACAGCCTCGCAAATGTTACGCCTCTTCCAACAACAACATCATTGTATGAAATAAAAAGTGAGAGTTTTTCTTTATTCCTTCGAACAAAAGGATATAAATTGCCAAAGAAGGAACTTTTTTCGAAATCAAGAATGAAGAAGAACAAAAAAAAATTGGATTTGTTCTTTAGCTTTTGTTTTTTGCTAAGATTGCCAAGGAGAAACAATGTCGATATATATATATGTGTGTTGTTTTGAGCGTGGTGCGAGACAGCGTGGCAGATGGTTTAGGAAATGTTTGAATCAATGAAAAACAATGACAAGTAGGCTGAATGAATGAGGAATGAACGAATGAACAAATGAATGAATGGACGAGTGAATGAATGACTAAGGAATTGAATAATTGGAATGAGATTTAAAAAAAAGGAACATGTTCAAAAGGAGTTGAATTTATTAGTGGTAGTTGGGTGCACGAAGATTGTAAGAGGTGAAGAAAGTTCTGATTGAGGACAGACAGGATTGAGACGAATAATTCGAATAAAAAATCCTGAATAAATTTTCCACTCAATTCTTATAAAATTTGACATAAACGCTTATAAGAATATTCGGTTGAATAATCGACGGTACAATATCTTGTGAAATAAACGCTAGATCAATAATTCGATAACTAACCAGATCAACCAACTTAGTATGATATTGTTAGAATTGTTGGTTAAATAACGGAACGAAATGGCGGTAGGGCGAAATGTTCGTGCAAATTGTTGGGTACCCAAGTGCGGTTTTCTTTTATTTTTTGTTGTTTAAAGCAAAAGGCGTGACCTTGAAACACAAACGATTGCTAGTCAAAATGGAAGAGCTTTTTGCTTTGTTTTCGTACAGCATTTTTTTAACACAAAAAGTCTGATTTACAATTGTTGAATTTTAAATACAAAATAATTTCGTTAACAAAAACCAATATGGTTATTTTTCTCAAAATCGTAAACATTCTTCCTGTGAAGAATAATCCATCGGAGATATTTTGAAAAGCGCCTTTTTTATATAAAGAGGCTGAAAAAGATAGAAGTAAATTATTCAAATGACAGCTGTCGTCAAAATTTTTACAATCATATGTTTTTTATTTCACTTCGATTCGAACCCAAACGATCGAAATTCAACAATACGAAATTTCTTTTAGGTGATAACTTAAAAACTTTGAAATTGAAAATTTCTCTTTGTGGATAAATCTGTGGTGACAAATTCTTCGAATAGATTGTCAGTTGATTAGTTACCAATTCCAGGATTAATTAAAGCGTCGAGATTAAAGCTCTAAAAGATAGGATTACATTAAAATTTAATAAGCAAGATTGAAAACATGAAAAGCCAAAAATTTGAAGTAATATTCGAATTATAATATTCGTGGTTTCTTTTTCATGATTTCTCTCCGAAATTTCAATACTAAGAGGGAGGTAATAACAAAAAAATGATAATAAAAAACAAAACTAACAAAAAAAAATTAAAAAAAGACAACCTACCCCAAGTCAATAAAAAATATCGCATGTAGAATGAAATCATTACATTAAAAAGGCATTAGAACGTTTTGCCTTTTGCGTCTATCACAAATATTTGTTTTTCTCTCCACCCTACGCACGAAGAGTCAGTTTATTGTGTTCTATCGTTTGGTTTGTGTCGAAAGAGATGAAATGATGAATTGATGATAATAATAAACATATACTGCCGCGCCCCGTCGCTCTGTGATAACTATTATTTCGTAAATCGATTTTTATCAGGCTCTCCGAGCTAATTGAAATAACAAATGCATGCGATCAAACCCTACAATGGTTTTTCCATATCTTATTGTTTCTGTTTATCTCTTATTTAAGATTTATATCTCTGATGTAAACTCTTTAGTTTAGCTCTTTATTAAAATGCGAGTATAGTTTTCTATATACGATACTTCATGATATCTGTTTTTACAATCCCTTTTTATGACCGTTTCTCTCCTTCGTTTGTTTTTGGCTCAATTCATTGTTTTTTCCAACTCGCGTTTATGTCCGCAATACAATAAAGTATTTCATGAGAATTTCATTATCATCATCGTATTATCACTGCAGGGGCGAAAAATACAAAAAAAATTAATAAAAAGAGAGGCACTATAGAATTTCAAGTGGTTGAAGTTGTTTAAACCACGATTTCTCTTATTTTGTTTTGTTTAATTTTTATTTAAACCTTTTACTTTACTTTTGTTTTTATTGAAAAAATAGTACGGCGTTTCATAAGATTTCAAAAGTAGAATTCGTAGAAATTCGAATTAATTACCAAAGCCCGTCGATCAATTTATGGCGGTATTATTTTGTCCACATCGACATTAATTAAAAATTCACTGAATTAAAACGAACTTTAATGAAACTGTTATTTGTTGAACCCTTGAAATGTTAACGGGATGTGATGAAATATTTCGTCATACTACTGTGAAAGTAGTAGAAAATCGATATATAGAGAGAACAATGCTTTTACGATTAGCATTTCATTTCTGTGTTCAGGATAGGATAATTTATTGTTTTATAATTTGTCATTATCGAGTCATTTTCAATATATTACACCTTCACCCACAATCGCAACCCATATAATATTATCGTCGTATTGGGAATAACTCTCCGATGGGGGATCTCTAACAAAAGTTCTTGAGTGCTCTCTTCACTAAAAACAATAAACAAAGAAGCTTTTTTGTTTTGTCATCTTTTCTTTCCTTGACTTCTTAATTCATATTATGTTTTTTTATTACTCACTCATTTATTCACTTCAGTTGCAGGTAGTAGAAGATTTTTTTTCTTTCTCTCTATCTCTTGCAAATATTTTTTTGTAAAACGTCGTTGATAAAATGTCGCAATTTGTTCTGAGCTCTGTTTTTATTGATTAACACATAAAACACATACATACACAGATCTGCGAGCTAGAACCCGTAATTTGTAATCTCAGGAGAGGTGAATATTTCTTGCTCGCATAATTGCCTCTGTGTGTTCGTTTACCTTTGACTCGTAAGAGTAAAAACCTTAGATAACGGACGTGGTATTGTTTCAATAAATTTGAAAAGAATAATTTAACTCTCTTCACCTCATCGTTCTCCTCACTATGAATTATGTTGATAATGCTAAAGCAGTGCTTTAATGATAAAGATTTTTTTATTGTAAGTTTATGATTATTTTTTTCATTTCCTTTTTGATTTGTTAAAATCGGTATTATATGATTTCTTTTGTTTGAGTTTGTACAGATTTATGACTTACCATCATTAAAGTTTCCTTCTTAATTAAAAGTGATTAGGAAATTTCTGATTTTTTTTTAAAAATTTAGAAAATTAAACAAATATTTCCTATGAAGGAAATGACCGTGGGAAGTTTTAATAACTCCTAAGAACCTCTTGCCTTCTTCTTCATCTACTTCGAAGTTTAATAGTCTGGAGAAAAATATTGAAATGGATTTTGCTTTGCGTAATTAAAATATTCTCTCGATTTAAATGCATTTCAAGATTTTGCGTAAAATAATTATCCTTCTATATATTTATTTATATATCGTATGTATTTATTTATATTATAATTTTTTTAATTTTTTTGTTATTTATTTATCTTTATTTGTTTGTCTTTTTTTTGAAAATTTTAAAAAACATTCGAAGATTTGCTTTCATGAAGGAAAATTTTTCAGCTAGATTTTCTTATTTCCAATTTATATTATTCATATTTTAGTTTCGCAAAATTAAAGTATAATGTGCAAAAATATCTAAAATGAGATAAACAACATTTGTCGATGTTGTTATTTTTAAAGTTCGTTTAGTGATTGTTAAAAAAACTTATTTATAAAGCCTGTTTTCTTTAATCGTCTCTGGTATACTTTAATGTGTTATTGTGCCTTTATAGAAGAAACAATTGTTGCTAGCAATGCTGGAAATTCTCAATTTTTCATTTTCGTTATCGTGCAATTAAAATAAATGCTCTTAATAATGACGATGATGATAATGATTGTGGGGAATTCTTAAGGATTTAACATGAAACAATCAATTCTGTCAATCGGGCTGCATAATCGATTTTATGAAATCGAAATCATTGAAGTGTCTTAAAAATATAAATAAGTTACGAATGTTTTCTTACTCTTTCCCTTTTTAATGCACTGGCAATAATTAATAAAGCGCATAAATTATTATTTTTATATGACTTTAAGGAATTGTGGGCAATGTGGCATTTCTTTTATTATTAATATTTATTTATTTATTTATTATTTCTTGATCTTTTGTTTTTTTGACAATTTTATCATTTTGATCTATAGTCTTAATGAAGTTTATTTGAAACAAAGTCTGCTTCAAAGACTAACTTTTTAAAACTAAAATTCGAGTTATGATGCTTTTAATGATCTTTAATAATCCTTTCTAAAAGAAACCCCCTATCGAGATGTATTTACTTTGATTAATTATTATTTTGATGAAGATTCTGGTCAAATTTCTAACTATTAACTTGCTGACTCTCTCTCTCTCTCATTCTCTTTATGTTTCAAATAATTCCTAAATAGAAATAGGTTTAAGTTTTCTTAATCATTTTATTTAATATTCTTCCTTTCTTCATTTTCTAGTCTTTTGTGTTTATTATCTTAAATACGAAAAAGCATTCCAATGGAACGACTGACGGCTCGAGAGAAAATCCAACAAACGAATCAATCGACAAACGACCGGCTGACCTACCAACTAACTCCATGATTTAATCTGAAGAGTAGAATTTAATTTTGCTTAATATATTCTTCACTCTCACATTTCTGTATTTTACTCGTTACTCGACAAAAATACAAGGACAAAAAGAACGATAGCAATGCCAATAACAACAACAACAACAACAACGATAACCAAAAACATAACAATACCTAAAAAATAACGAACAAAATAGCAATCACTGAATTAAACCACCAACAATCAAAAGTTCAGCTCAAATGTTCGTTGCTCGATTTTGGTGGCTTTTGTATTCGTTCGGTCTTTTTCTGGTTCTTTTCAAAGTTGGCTGTGGTACCTTCTCTGCTTTCCTTACCCTCCCTACTCCTCCCTTTCCTTACCCTTCCGACAGACCATTCCATTCTCTGCGACTTATGTTTTAGTTTCAGTTTTAATCTTCTCGAAATTCGTAGTATTAAATAAATCCGAATTGAGGCGGCAAGTAAAAGCATTTGGACGAGAACGACGATTTTCAAAGAATACAAAACCAACAAATGCCGACAAACACCAGAATGCATTCTCTAACAGCGTTTGGATCTGGTAGTGCTCTGCATCTGCATCGCACACCGTCACACCATCCATCGCTCGGCGAAATGTCGTAAAAAGCACGTTCTTCTGACATAAAGATCTCGACCCGATCTGATCCCCGGATTCAAACGAAATCGTAAGAAATGCAATACAACGAAAACTAATGAAATTCAAGAAAGAGAAAGAAGAGAGAGAGGAAATTACAGAAAAAAGAGATGAACTTTTCAGAAAAATTGCAGCTGCTATCTGGTGGATGCATGGTCTTTGTAGTGAGTGTGCCTCCGTACCGTACCATCGCATCGCATTGCATTCAATGGGCCAGTCATCACAGTGCTGTTCTGTTTCGTATATTGTCATTATGGCGGGGGGTTATAACACATCATCTCTCTACTGCTCTTCGCCCACCCCCTCTTCGTCTATGGATGGATGTCGGTGTGATTGCCAAGTAAAATCGCTTTAAGCCATTCATATTTCTTAATTATTGGTGTTTTGGAGGTTGGGAGAATGCATTCATTTTCATTTTCAACTTATTCGCATCAGGGCCATCAGTCAGTCAGTCAGTTCATGGTAGTTGCTTTAGTTTTTGTTATTGTTCTTGTTTCTGTTATTGTTGTTACTGCTGCTATTGCTGTTTTTGTTGGTTCCTTTCTTGTTTGTTTTGTTTGATTCCCCGGCTAGCATTAATGGCGCGCTTGTCTTCGTAATGCTTTGAACTACTTTAACTCTTCTTTGCATTAATGCATGCGGCGTATGATATTGACATCGCCTGCGATGGCTTGAAATGCCACTGCAAAGGCATCGGTGCTTGAGGGGTTTTGGGGAGGTGGAGGCAGTCTGACAACAGAACAATGATGCGATATGGCATGCCACGACTTTAGTGCGCACAAACTCTCTGAAAAGGGCTTGCTGACTCGTATCTGTTTAGCGTATTTATTATGTATGTGTGTGGTGGGGGAATGTCGGTTATCGGTTATCATTTAGTTTATTATTTGTTATTTCTTCTTTTGGCTGTTGGTTGTTTTCACTCTCCAAGTCGTCACCGGCATGGTCAACGTGGTCTGCGATTTTGACGTATTGTAGTGTCTGTTTGGTTATATTTCGTGATTTTGTGATTTTGACATTTTTCTAAATGTGTCAGTTCATTTCAAGCAGAACTCATTCCGCGTGAGGTGTTATCCAAAGTGACGTGGCGGCGTTATTCTTGTAGCGTTGCCACCCAGAAAAATTGGTTCGATTATGAAATTGCGAAACCGTTCGTATTCGTAAATCGACACCGGACCGCCGTCTATATTCGTAAATTCATACCCACTCTATCGTCTGACTGCGGAATATTAACTAACTTTTTGCAAAACTCTGTTATAAATCTTTTTAGCGTCATGCGTTTCGCAGTAAAAATCGAGTGAACTGAATATTTTTGTTTGCTCAACTCTCTCATCTACGACCTCTCCCCCAATTACAATTTGCTTTTGAAACTTTACTGCGCTTATTTAATAATTCATGACACGTGGTTACGAATGCCCCCGGCAAATTATATGACGTTTACGATTGGTTCGAGCTTCAATGGCAAATATCTTTACCTTCGTGTTGTTAATTTATTTTAAAATAATTCATTGCTCTGCTTTGTGTATTTGAAACTGTTTGGAAATGATTTTTTTTAAAATCAAAAAATTCCTTTAGGGATAAGTAAAATAAAATATCGTTAGTCTATTATGCCTTTGAAACGTTGGAATCGTCAGAGGCGTCAGGAACTTCAGAAACGTCAGCAACGTTGAGAACGTTAAGAACGTCTGTAATGTTAGAAATATCAGGAACGTTAGAAATGTCAGGAAGATTAAAAAAATTAGGAAAGTTATGAACTTATTTTGTACATGTTTGTTTTTACATTTCCGCAGAATTCAAAGCTATACATTCGTAAACATAATGAAAACATACATTCACTATAGCTTTGGCCTTCAAATTAATGGTGCCGTTTTGATATTGTATTGAAAGAATTTGAATCGTTTTGCAGCCTCAACTTTTTTCTTTACTTTCTTTTCTTTTTAGAATTGTATTCAAATGGTGGATGAACTTGAAAATTTATTGGGTCAAATTCATCTGCATATATATTTTAGTACACACACACGCACACACATACATTTACACTACTCCTCACCAAAAGTTTTAACTGAAACGAGCTCTGGTGGGATGAATGCACAAACATTCGTACTTTTGAAGCTGTCGTGCAAAAATCGCAGCAGCTGTTGGTTTGTTTGGTTGTTTGTGAGCACGATGTAAAACCTAACCTTGTGGTTTTGAATTTTCAACATTTCCTTTTCGAATCTGCTGTCCCTCATTTCTTTACCGATTCTTTATTTACTATAATTTATTCCTATTTAATGCTGCCAAGACTCTGAAATTGACTTCAGTTTTTTAATGCAATGACTCCAAACGATTTCGTATGTGATGATCGCTTGAATTGCTACAATTTCAAATCAGATTAATTAATTCAGTCAGTCAGATGGTAGAGGAGTCGCTAACGTCTTCGCCGGTCGCCGTCATCGTCATTGTTGCCGTTGAAGTGATAATAATTGTTCGTTTCTCGTTATATAAACTCGACAAACGAATACGTTTCTTCAAGATGTAACAGGGGGTGGAAGCCCAAGTCGCGCTAACTTAATAATCACAATCAAGCTCTGAATTGAATAAATGCAGTCGAAAAACCGTTGCCATCCCCATCTGGGTGTGCACGTACTAAATCTAGCACAAAAAAACTTCCATTGCATTTATCTTTGATCGTTATCTATCATATGGTTGGCATGAATGCTGTTCTTATTATTCTCCCCTCTTATTCTAATCCAATCTGTAAATTTTTTGAAATCGTTCCAAAATTAAACTTAAAACATTTGAGGCGCTGATCTGATCCATCCCATCCATCGGTCATCAGACGTGATAGAGGGTTAGCGCGAACCCGAGTTCTCCCTTCGTCATAATTATAATCCCTCTCACTGGATCCGTTAGCCTCAGACTTTAATTCTTATTCACCATTACCTTCTCCGATTTCTGAACTTTGCTCATTTATAATCCCCATCAGCTTTCAATTCGTTTGAACCAACGAACAAACGAACGAACGAACGATTACAATGCAAAGTCATTGTATTTTTGCTGTATACGCTAAGAGTTCGGTGCGTCCGTAGAGTTACTGTTGCTACCACCACTCTCCTGCAAACCCACTTTTGCGAAATTCTGACAGAAATTATATTTTATGATATTTATGCGAATTGAGTGTGGGTATTATTCTTCATTGTTGTTGGTTGTTGGTTTCTATTGCTTGCTTAATATTTGAATGCTCGTTCGTTCGTCCGACAGTTTACTGGCTGGTTGGGTTGGCTGCCTGACTTGTTTACGCTCAGTCATCGTTATTGAGCGAGTTGCAGAGTTGTTGCCGACAATTCACACAGCAATAACTGTGTGAAAAGACTGAATCGCCGCATTACGATGAGGACTGACATTTGAACAGAAAATAAAAACAACACTCGAAGAAAAATACAGGCGCACAACAACGTTAAATAACCAACAATAATAAAAGTATGCGAACGAATGCTATATGAAATAACTAACGAATAAATCGACCCAACAGCTAAACAAACCAACGAATGGGACGTACGAACAAACGGAGAACGAGAAACAATGATAATGGTTCCGATGGCACAAAAAACCGAACCCTACGTACTGGTTTGGCGATAGGATGACAATGATAACAACAATTGCACTAGAGCTGCCTGACTGGCACCAAAGAGCTTTAGCTGACAACAGCAGTAGCGCACGGCAACTGTAGACGACCATATATATAAAATAAAATCCCAACAGATCCAAAGAACATAAATACACGACCGTGCGTTGTTTTAAGAGCCGTCAGTCAAACAGTGTGACTGATAAACGAACAACAAACGATTACTGGTCGGAATATTGTCGGCGACGCCATTCTCCGCTGCCCGTCCTCTGTCAGCATACGAAGAAACTTGACAATACCAGTGGGCATAAACCAGCAAAAGTATTGGTTAGTTTTTGCTGGGGAGGAAATTGACTGACTGACTGACAGACTGGCAGCCTGGCTTATTCTCTCACTTACATGGCATGGTAATGGAACGACTTAGTCGATGCCATCATGCCCTGGCCCAGCATGATTTGGCATCATGGCACAGCAAAGCACATTTTGAGGTGCGCGTCCTCGTCGCTCGACACAAAATGATATAACGTTTTAGTCTCCAACACAAAGAAATAAAATTCTAGAAATACCATGCAATGCAATGAAAAGAGACTGTTTGTGTTGTTGAACTGAATACTGAATTATACTGATCTGCATGTGTGTATACTGAATGCTTTTGTGAGATTGTGTGTATTTATATAATATGTATCTACTGCCAGCAAACAAGCACTTTTATAAAACATCAGCGTTATCCATACTTCATTGTTGGTTGCTTGGAATGAGGCGAAGCAAATCCGACATAAATTCAGTAAAGAATGAACGAATGAACGGACGAATCAAGTCGATTGCCGCCGTCACGGCACGAAAACAAACGCGTACACCCCTAAAAAATTATGAAATTCTATAATATTAATTTTTATATTATTTTTTATCTTTTATTTAGTAAACTAATTCTGTAATATTAATTATATTATATATTTAATTATTAATTATATAATTCTGTAATATTAATTATTTTAATTATATTAATTATATCATATATATAACTATATAATATTAAAGTCTTTTTTTTAATTTTAAAAATTAATTGAAGAAGTAAAGATTTTTGTCAATTAAATTTTTCGAATATATCGATATTATACCGAAATTTTCTTAGCATATCCGAGATGTTATTAAACAAGCTTTTATTCACTTTGATTCATACCTTTTATCAAGAGCTATTCCAAAAATTGGATTAAATTTAATATAGAATTTAATATAGAATTATAGTTTAATATAGATTAATTATATAACGATAATTTAATATAGAATTAATATAGATTAATCTATATTAAATTTCAAAAAATTTAATATAGAAGTTCGTGAAATTGGAGAATAAGACGTACATCCTTCTGCTTTATAGAAGGAAACAAAATTTCTAATTATATAGTTTTCGGAGGTTTTCTGTGTGATTCTAAAATGGGAATTATGTCAAAAAATATATACGTCAAAATGTCATAACATTTACTAATAAGAATTTAGAAAAGCAATCAAAAGATTGAGGAAGAATTAGAATGTATTTTATGAGTTATAAGCCCAAGTATTTCGAATTTTTGTAGCAATGAATTCACATTGATTTACGAATTCTCGAAGAATTCTATTTCATTCTCTGAGTGTATTTGTAAACACTTAATTCATTTGTTGGTTCCGTCGTTCATGACTCTTTGCAAAATTTTACACTCTGACTGTTGTGCGCCTTAGCTTGCCTTGCGTTGTTTTTGATGTCATGCAATGGGACGAAGCAATTTAGCCTGATGTTTTTTCGCCTCCTACCCACCCGTCTCGTCTTTTCCATCTTTTTTCATTGCTTTGTATATTTGTTAGTTGATAATTCTGTTTTTGTTGTTGTGGTGGGTTTTGAGACGACGACTACTGGCAAGTTTTGTTGGATGGTTGACTTTGCTTTGCCCTGCCTTCGACTCGCTTTGCTTCGATGTGCTTGCTAACAGGCTTGCTTGCTCGTTGCTTGACTGACTGGATGGATGGTTGAACGTATGTATCCGTTGCTCTCTGTGGGACGACTACGTTCTTCGTTCAGAGCTGTTCGTTTCTTCATTAGTTCGGTCGCTGAAATCGCTTGCCTCCCGTACACCAATTTTATTTGCGCTGTTGGATTTCGTTCTTGCCGTTGCCGTCCTCGTTGATTTTGTTGTGCGGTGGTCGTTGTTATTTCTATCGTTGCCGTCGCTGTGCTATTTTGTTACCATACTACTTACTCGTCGTCATCATCATCATAATCATCATTATCAACATCATCAGTAGAGCAACGCTTTTATAAAATTCAAACTAAGTGAACTGAATTCAGAGCTCGTTTGCTCGACCGACCAGCTAGTACACCTCTCGCCGTCGCCTCCGTTGTATTCATTATTTTCGTTGTTTTTAGTTATTTTTGTCCGTCCGACTTTAACATCAGCACGGCACAGTACCGACCCAAAGTTGTTATCGTCAAACATCGTTACCATTCGAAATCGTTGGGGTCTGTTGCCGTTCCCACCAGCGCACAAGCTGGCGTTTTTCAGAGGTCTTCTGTTTGCTCTTCTTTGGTTTCTTCCTCTTATTATTCGTCGTCGTTATTCGTCTTCTTCTTTTCAATGTTTCTGGTTTTTACTGAATACTAAAATTTCTTTAGATTGCGTCTTTTTCTCTCCCCATTTGTCCCCTCATTATTCTTTCATTTTCCCCTCGTTTTTCTTCATGGCTTCATGTTCTGCTTAGCCTTAATTCCGAGTTGAATTGACTATTGGTTTGAAATTGCTATGAAACGTTTGACGGGTTGGGTTGACTTAGTTGACCGGTCGGTCTTTCGATCAGCTTGACGGTCTGTCAGTTGGTTGGTTGGTTGATTGGTTGGGTGATCGATCGATCGAAAAGATTCGCTCTACCCTACCGAAACAGACTGGTCGATTTACTCGCTGGCTGGATTACAAGTTGCGGGCAATGAATGCTGTTTGTATTGTAGTTGTAGTTGTTGTTGTGCTCTTTCATTTAGTTTGGTTTGGAATTTTTTATTATTCGAGCTTTAGCAAGCTGGCAAACTTTGCTGGTGCTGCTGCTACGGATATACTTAAACACTTTTTTTCTCATTTCTCACTGGGGTTTCATAATAAACCAACAACAAAATAAGTCTTGTGTACTTGGCGTCGCCGGCACAGCGAAGTCGTTAAGTATTTCATTCTACTCGTGTGTTGATGCTGATGTACTTCGATTGCTTCGGAGAGTTGACTTGCTATCCATTCAAATCTTCTTGCCATTCCCCCCGGCCTATTGCTCAAGCTTGGTTTTTGCTAGCTTTTTATTGGATTTTTTGTTGCTTTTTACGTCCTGCGATTTGACTCTTAAGCGAGCTGCTGGTAAAAGTTTTTCTTTCATCGAATTACTGTTACGGCGCAACGGATGCCAATGGCGTTGTTGCTGACTACTACTATTGTTGTTGTTGTTCTCCTTTTCAGTTTTCATAGCAAGAAGATCGTATTCACCGTATTCACTGTGATGACGTTAGTAATTTTATAAAGTATATCTCCTTTCCGTTTTTCTTACAATCGGTTCTGATTTGTTCGTTGCTTTCTTTGTTGAATACACTTAAAGAAATCGTATTGAACACACTGACTTTCTGGAAGTGGTAGAGTATGATTGACTGATTGCTTCTATCGATTGTCGGGTGTGTGCAGGGAGTGTTATGTATATATACAATTAATAGATGGAGAGAGGAATAGCGGCGTGTTAAACCTCCGTGTACCCTGTGCATATGATGATTTGCTGCCGTCTAATGGATATTATGGTTGGGTCAAAACGTACAGCTCTTAGTTGTCACGGTTTACTTGTAATTTGGTATTATTTCTAGCTTGGTGAGTAGGTAGATCGATCGGCTATGGTTCTTCAAACGTTTTTAGTATATTATTTTTAATGCATTTGTCATTATTTGAGATGTCGCTATCGCCCACATGCTATAGCCATATTTATTATCTTTGTCCTTATCGTCATCATCTTTATCTTCATCATTACCATCAATATTAGCTTCACATAATTTCATAGCATTTTAGTTGACAGATTGCCATGGAAACCAACGAAAACACATTTACTTCCATCATTTATTTGATTCTGGCAACAATTTAGATTTTAATAATACCAAATCTATAAATCTATTGTTTTTACATTTCAATAATACCAAATCTATAAATGCTTACATATTGTTTTTGTGTCATTTAAACTTAAGTATTTAACCCGTTATAGAACTTTATATCTATTGATTTTATAATGATTTACGTTAATGATATTTAATGGTTTTTGGAATAAATTCGATTCGAGGACAAATCAGTTTTTAAGTATCGGTAAGGAAAAAATATTTCACTAACTTAATTAACTTTCATTTCATTTCTTTAAATTCCAATTTCCAGACTTCAAATTAAGAATGATAGAAATAAAAAATATCATAGAATTAATTAAAAAATCAAAGACGTCGATGATAGGGTAGGGCTGGGAAAGGATGTTGGAAAGGAGTAAAAGGAATAAAAATAAATATTTATAATAGAGAATTTAATCCCCCTACTTTTTGTTATTTTTGTCATTTTGTAAAGAAAAGACTTATTCGATTTAAATACTTAATTAATTAATTAATGTCTATTAATTGCTTTCGTAAAAAGAATACGACGAATTAAACTAAAAAATATATAAAGAAAAAAATGTAAAATGGTAACACTTTTCATTGGATGTTTCAGTGCTATTGAATAGACTTTTCCCTCTCTAGAAACAACGACTAACTCTTAGTTAGAAGTAACGAATGCCAACAGCGAAAAGTTGGAACTAAATTTAAGATGAATGCTGGCAATACAGCCGCAGCTACTGGAACTAGATTTTTAAGGTTTTTGATACTGTTTGTCAATGGGCTTACCATTTGGAAAATCTGACTGTGTCTTTGATTCAAAACGACACGCAGTAAAACTAAAGAAAAACTGGGAAACGAATAGAAGAAGTGATGAAGAGAAAATCTTCGATGATGCTCATTTTTGTAAAGTTGCATTTGAATTGGCATGAGCTTCCGCTTCTCTTGTCTTTTGTCTATTTATTTGTCTGCCTGTTTATGCCCCCCTACTAACGAATGCACTACAACTGATGTCGGTTAGTGCTACCCACAGAGATATGCTTTCAAGTTATATGGAGAATAATTTGAGTTACAATACCGTACTTGGTTTGGTGTTGGGGTTGAAGATCAAGGTTAAAGTTTAGGTTAAAGATCTGGGTAAGAATATTAATTTTCTCCTAATTTGCTTATTCTTTGTTTACCAAATCATTTCTTTGATTCGCGACACAGCTTCTATCATTAATACTGAATTTAATAAAATTGAGAGTTGACGTTTAAGCGACTCGACTTTCTTTCTCCCATCCTTTTGCAACGTACAAATCGTTAGTTCGTTAGTTGTTTATTGTTTTGGCTTTTGTTCTTGCTTTCCTTTTATATTCTTCTTTTCGTTGATGACTTTTTTCTTGCGTATTATCTAATATCTGTGCCGCGTTCATTTCCAAGAACATTAAATGAGCCATCGAGTGAAGTAAATGTTACTGTTTGTAGATATCGATTGTTGTAGCCGATCGAGTTCGTGCCATTGATAAAATTTGCTAACACTTTGAATAAATTGCTTATTCAAACAAAAATCGCTTGTTAATTATTCTACTTCAACTGCAATTAAATACAAAAATAAATTATCCAAACAAAGTTCAAACTATCTCTGAACTATCTGCTCACCGTCCCTTTGCCTCCCCTTCCACCCTACCGTTATGCAATAAATTTGCCCATTTTCATTAATTTTCAGTGAGTAGCATCAGCAGCAGCAGAAATAATGTCACTATAACTTTTTGGATATTCGTTCAATCCGCAATTGGCGAGAATCTGACATCACATTCTACGCACGACTTAGGCGCGAGTTTGTTTCGAAAATATTAATGAATTACGACTCCCGCTTGTAATTTGTAGAAATCGCTGATTGTTGATCGTTGGTGACTCATCCAACTCGATATGATTTGATGCTTGAGAAATCGGAATATAAAAAGCCTTAGCAAGCGCTCGCGCAGACGGGAGCAGTCATTTATAAACAATTCTATAATTTAAATAACAGATGACTGAAGCGTATTATTAGTTCATTGTAGTAATAATTTTGAATAAAATGCATCGAATTGGCAATTCAGGTTGTTATTTTCTCGTTATCGCAGTTCCTAATCAGTCATACTTTAAGAAACGAATTAAACGAACGTAAACATTAGTAACGAAAAATAACTAAAAGAAAAAAAAAATAATTTGTCCAGATTAAAAAATTTCGATTCTAGACTATTGTTAAACAATTAAAGAAAAATATGTTGGTTGTTTAAATTTTTTTCAAATAATATTTTATATGAATTTCGAAGAATCTATTTCAAATATTAGAGAAAATGAATTCAATTTGTATAAATATATTTAAAATTAGCATAGAAATACTATTTCTTTCTAACACGCATACACACTAATGACAAATCGGCTTACCGTAATCATTTTTAGCCGGATTGGCTTACTCGTTTAACAGCTGGATTAACTATTTGTTCATGAATTTAAGGGCGTTATTGTGTAATGACAAGACTTGAAATATTTTTACTGTTACTTTAGCTCATATTTTGTCAAATTTGCAAATTAAACTGCATGGAGAACAAAGTTGTCAAGCTCTGTTTTTGCATAATAACGCCCCAATTGCATGATAAACTTCATTGCCTGTCTCCAACTAAGGATAAACGAACTACACTGCTGGTTGCTGGCGTTTTAATAATCACTTCTAATTGTATAAAGTCAATGAAACATGTTTCATTACGTTACTTCACTCTATTGTTACGGGAGTAAAAAAGGCGGGAAGATTGATTAAGCTGACTCGTTGACGTCGGTGCCACGATTACCGACCTATTCACTTTCATAAGTGGAAAAGTACAAACAAAAAAAACATAAAACTTTTGTTAATTGAATTTAGTAAAGGTTTCTAAACTCCATTTGCGATCAATTTGTGTTTGCAATGTATCTAAAAACATTGCAAATCGAAAGAGCACGCCACAGATAATGGAACTAGTAATAACGCTAACTTCTGCCTGGCCGAAGTTTATATACCCTGCCTATGTAATAAAAATTTATCCAATCCAATTCTAATAACAAGTGGGCGGAAGACCAAGTCAATTTTTGTGAACAAAAAATTAGTGGCTTAGACGCCATATATAATCTATTTTTACTTCAAATTTGTTCTATAAGCACTGACTAATTTCTATTATTGATGAATAAATAGGCGTGACATTGATCAGGTTACGAATATTTTCAACATTACAAAATCTGTTGCAGAAAGGAGTATACTAAAATCTAAGAAGTTGTGAAGTGATAATTTTAATCCTTCTCCTGTAACCATTTTTACCATTGTATTGATTGATCACGGTCATTTTTTACGTGTTATAACTTGTCCTTGGTGAGTAAACGGGGATTGAACTTGTAGGTTAAAGCTTATCTTTAAATTCGTTATAAAAGACAATAAATTCACTGTTAGGTAAAAATTAATTCATCAGCTTGAATTTGTAGGCGTGTTGCTTATCCAATTTCGCACATTTCCACTATAAAACAAACTGGAAAGGCGGAGAAAATTGGTGCCAAATTTCGGCACAGTTCGTGTGTTTGTTCTGCTGTAATAGCGAATTTAAAATACAGGCAGACAAATCGGACTAAATTGAATGGAAGGCCGATTTTTAGTCGGAATACATACTTCTCTATAATCGTCACGTCTTCCTTCTCAAGAGTTACAAATAAACAAAAGCAAAAGCTTAACAATAATATATACCCATCGAGTGTAGGATATGAAAACGGAAAGAAGAGGTAAAAGGTTGCATTAGATTGTTTGTGTTTGTGCTTTATATTAAAGTTTGTGTTAATTCTGGACTGTCGTCATTGTTGGTGTTAATTTCATACTTATTGAAGATTTTGTTTTTGGTTGGTTTTCATCATCTTACTTTCAACTTATGCTTTCATGACTGTTTTTTCGTTTTTGTACTCGTTTCTTCTGAAATATATGAGGTGATTCTGCAAAAACAACGCTTTCGTTTTGTTGTTTTTTTTTAATTTGAATTTGTTTAGGAACACGTTAAACGAAGCAAATATAACAAAATTGTCAAGTGTTGTTCTTATACAATCACCTTCTTGAGTTAATTTTCTTATCTCTCTATCTCTCTCTCTCTCTCTGATAAGCAGCTATTTTCTCTGTTCGTATTTGTGTTTCTGTCATTCTATTCTTAATTTAGCTTAATTTAATTTCATATTTTGCTCCGTATTTTTTCTGACCGCATTTTCGTTTTGGAATTTCGACTGAACGACAATAGAATGCTCAGTTATTGTCGCTGTTTCTGCCGCAGTTGTTTATTGCTTTTTTCTCATTTGTTCTGTTTATTCAGCATTACTTTCTGTTCTGTTCTGTTCTGGTTGGCGATTTCGTTTCTGTTCGACAATTTTATTTAATTTTTGCTATTCATTCCATTTTGTTTTTTGCTCGACATTTCATTGCTGCCGTGCGTTTTGCTACGGCGATGTGGCCTTCCGCCAATTCCATTCCATTCCATCCAGTCATTTGTTAATTATTCGCTCGTTCGTTTGAATTTCTTCGTGGCTCTCTTAAACGTATATTTTAATATGTTTGAATGTGTTTGTTTTTATCTTTTTTTTAACGTTAAAACCGAGAGTTTCAATTTATAGTCTCAACCGAATCGAAAGGAATTTTGTGATTATGAAATTACGCGATTTGACAAATATCTGACGATCGTGTACTTTTCTGACGAATGTTTTATTTTCGGAATTTTTATTTAACGACTGCTGTACCGATCAAACTGATCGCTGTTCGGCAGATTGATATCATCGATATTAATTACTTTCGTATTGTGCTTTTTTTTAAGTGTTTGTATCGCCTGTTCGAGTCAGTTTTGTTTTGATTGGCATTTTTATACACCCTACGGTCGTTGGGATCGTAGTGGGGTAAACATATTTTGTTCTCCCGTTTGTATTGCGTTAAAAAAGAAATGACGGGTATAGGAAATTATATATATTCTATCTCAAAATCATCTGATTCCTGAGTCGGTTTATGTTTATCCGTCTATTGATCTATCTCTCTGTCTGACTGTGTGTCTGTTTGCTTGTCTCCGTTGGTCTGTCGATCGGTCGGTCGACAAGTCGGTCATTCGAATGATTACGGTTAATCTGCCTGTTTGTCTGTCTTGGGTCTTGCCTGTGGGAATGCCGATTACGGAAAGACGAGTTGATCTACCTCCATGAAACTTTTCCCCCACATTTTCTTTGTCATCATAAGTTGGTATAAATTGGTTCGCCATCATAACCATCATCGTAGTAAACATAATTAAAAAAATTAAATTAGACATAAACATAGTTAAAAAACATAATTAACAATTAAAAATGTCATCGCTAATGACTATAATAAAATCAGACGTGCCTCACCCACTTTGATCGGTTATAATCACAGGATAACGGAGAGAGATATTGTCTCAAAGTTCACCATTTAAGGCTAAAGTGCATTGGCAAAATTGGGCGTGGTCAGGCAGCTATAGCTGTCAGGTCATAATTATATTATGGTAGCCTTCCGGAGCGGATTTATATTTATAAAAGTAGACGCAGTCAGGCCGGCGGCGAGCCCACTTCTTAGAAGAGATCTTTGCTATTGTTCAGTTCCTCAGTTTGTAAAGGAAATCTAAAATTGTGTTATGTGATTTAAGCCATTAATTTATATTACAGTGGGTGTAGGGCGTATATGAGCTTCGGCCAAGCCAAAGTTTCCTATCTTGTTATCCCTCTTTCTCTCTATTTAATTGTGCACAAGTTTTTCGGTTTCTTTATACGCCTTCTTTTGCTTTCTGATAACATTTACCATATCTGACATTAGAATTGAGAATACGTCTTATCGCATAATTATTACTAATCGGCATTCCGTTTCATTTGAACTTTATGCAGTCCAATCAACACTTATTTTGCTCTTGCATTTATAAAAGCCAGTTGTTCATGCGCATTTCAAACCTATTTGATTGCATCATATTCTGTTAAAGAAGTTTCTACTCTCGCTCTCTCTCTTTTTTTTTCTTTCTGGCGTTTCATTATATTTTGAACTTGTTTGGTTGCACTTGCTTCTTCAATATCTGTTTAAAAAATTCTTGCGCTTTTTGTTTTAACCATATTTTCGTAGTGCTTCCAAATCTCTGTTATGGATTGCATAATTACAGAATTCGCCTTGCTGACCAACCCCTTTTTTTCATATCATCTTAATAATTTATCACATCTTATTTTTTCACTTTTTGATTTTTCTTCTCAATTCATTAATTTTTCCTTTTTTGTTATAGAATATTTCACACTTAGTGCATTTTTTTGGAAGCAATACTGCTTTTGGCATTGTTTTCAAATTTTTTGTCATCATTAAAAAGATACTTAACAGGATTGCATTCATCATTTTCTCAAAAAAAGCGAAAATAGTCATCATTTAGAATGATGCTTTAATGCAATCATTTCAAAATGTGCGTCGCATTTCGTCGGGACGCCGAGGAACCGTCATAACGGTACTGCAAAATATTTATGTGCTTATTTTAAATCTACGAGCGGCTCGTTCGTCTCGCTTTTCCAGTTGTCTCTTAACTTTTTGACATAACTGTATTCAACAAGACGTCACCTATTGTAGTATTAAACAGTTGAAAAGCATATCGAAGACGAGACGAACGAGAAGGTCGGTGATATGAAATAAACACATTAATTCAACAATTCGACAAAGTAAAATTTTTAGAAAATAATCTGATAGCTTAGGAGCACCGCAAAAAATCCGATTATTTAGGGAGCCCTAAACCGGAAAGGAATGATTTAAGCCTTTAACCAACCTCTTCCTTATTGTTTTAAAATTAAAATCGATAATATTCATCCCATGTGCTTAAATCGTTGCCATCACCCATCTCTTTTAATCCATCGCAGAAAATGCATTCGAAATCGACGAATGGACCGAGTGATGTTGGTCGATGACCCTGCCCTCGAAAGGACTTAAACGCGAAAAAATGTCAAATAAAACAAAAGAGAAATAAAAAGAGAAAAGAGAGCTGAAAGCAATCTAGGGATTTGTTTGTTGTTTCTCTTGTTTTTACCTGTCAATAAATAGGTCAAGTTTGTTTATTGTTTTCGTTGTTTTTGTTGTCGTGGCAAAATTGGCTACAAGAATTTTATGTTACCTCGTGATGTCTCTAGCGGGAATATTTAAAGCTTTCATCTGAACTAAATAAAGAAATGAACGTGAAAGCAAGTTGAAAGCAACAAAAACCCAAAAGAATGCATACATGATTGTCAGTGATAATGTTGTGGAGGAAGGAAGGTGGCAGGATAGTTTCAACAATTTTTTTGGATTTCTTTTTTCTCTTTATTTGAGATTTTTTCCTTAAGCCCTACACTCGAAGGGATCAGATCCGGCTACATCAGAATACATTCAGTTTGTGCTTTCGTTTGTAATGCGTTCAAGAAGACGTTCAAGACATATAGGAGAATGTATACATATATCCGACTCAGAATTAGATTATTTCGACTTAACCTTACCTCACTCTCTCTTTACCCACATCTTCCAGATAATGGAATCACGATTGTAGGAGAACGCAATTAGAGACGCTTTAATAAGTTGTGTCTTGAAGGTGCGAGAAATCAGCTGTGAAATGCAGGTGAAATCATTCCTCTGTTAACGTTTTATTGTTAATACGTCTTCACCTGCGTTTTGTGTTGAATTTCTCGGGCTGAAGTTTAAGAGCGAGTTTGGAACTGAATCTTATTTTCGCGTTATAGTTCTAATAAAAAAATCGCACAAGGTGTCCACTCACTGGCAACAAATATCGAAATTACATGAGAAGAAAAGACATTGTCATGAAATTCTATACGTTATATACGGACGTAATGTCTGTGCCGTCTTTTTATTATTGATAGTTTGAAAACACATGCTCGTATCACGCCAACTTCTTAAATTTAATATAAGCCTAACAATGATGTCTCTAATGATTTCAATTTTTCGGTTTTAAGCGGGAATATTACTCTTACCCCTTATGTAAAAAGATGTACTCATGAAAGTGGGCTTAGCCCACCCACTAGTTATTATATTCAAACCTTACCTCGAGTGTAGGGTATATTTCATTTCCACCAACCCGAATTTAGACTCGCTGCTTTAATTTTGTCGTTTGAATTCTCCTCTATCCTGTCTAATTTAGAAAAAACCAAAATATTGCTTTTCTCTAGTCGTTAGTTTCTGGAGGGTTATTGTGTTGTTTCCTGCACTTTATTCTAAGCGTCACTTTGGTGACCTTGATCAAAAATAGTGAATGACATTTCGGGTGATTCGTACGACGAATTGGCCTTCGGAGTGCACAATATACACACACATACCATATAATGATTTATGCACTTCGAAATCAAATTCAATTGTATTGTACTGATTTTGTTATTCGTATAAGTAGAATTGTTTCTTTTTTCTTTTCTGTTCGATTTTGTTATTTTCAATACAGGATTCGAAAAATCGTTGATCGTGTTGAGCCTTATTATGCAATATTATTTGATACGTACGAATATATTTCTATAAACTTCATGCATGCAGTCTCGTCATCAGTCACGCACATTCCTAAAAGTACTCAACATATTTACACTCAACAAATTTTTTTCACTTCCAGAAAAATATCGTAATAATCTATTTTTATACCGGCCGGCTTTTTTCAATTTCTTTTATTCTGTCATTCTGTCCGGTAAACCTTGTTTCTTATTTTAATTAATCATTCACAACAAATTATTATTCCCTCTCTCTCTCTTATTTTGAAAGTTTTATAAACTTCATTTTTTTATTTGGAAAATATTCTACGATATGTAATCATATCGAAGCGTGTTATCAATAATGACTTGCCTCATTTTGTCCTTAGAAAGCAAACAATTTATTCCATTTGGTTGTCTTTAATACGGTCATAAGTTTTTATTCAATTGGTGAATTTTAAATGGTTAAATTGAAAACTTTTTAATAATGTCCCCTCATGATGATTATGTTACTTTCAATGTTGTAAGTTGATATTTTTTTTAGTACGATATAAAAAAAATATCTTGAATTTTACTGCGGAGGAAAAATCGATTTACCTTAATAAAAATTATTTTGACAGTTTGTATAAAAATTCTTTTCAAATCGTGAGACTTGAGAAACTCGAACAGAAAACTGAATCGTTTTGAATTTTATAGATTTATAAAAAACATTTTATCGAATTGGAATTTAAAACAAAGCTATTAAAACAAAAGACGAATAAAAAGTAAATAAATACGAAAAATGAATAAAATATTACCTTGGGAGCACTTCGAAAATTTATATAAAGTATATTTTTTGTGTTTTTATAATTAACAAGAAAGTTTTAACTTATATGTGTTTCCTATTGTTTTTCCCAGGAATTAATTGGCCAAAATAGTAATGATAGTTCAAGCGGAGGCGGTCATAGCGGTATGGGTTCAGGGCCTCCGGGTACACCGAATCCGCAGCAGGTGATGCGTCCAACTCCTTCACCTACGGGTTCATCTGGTTCACGTTCTATGTCGCCAGCTGTGGGTAAGTTTCAGACTTTTAAAACAAAATAATATTCTATGCAAATATTAAAAAAATTATAATTATGCAGCTCAAAGTCACCCTATTTCACGGCCATCCAGTAATCAATCTAGCAGCGGCCCAATGCAGTCGGCTGGCGGTATACCATCGCATATGTCTCAGGGTATGGGAAGCGGTGGCCAGTCGTCATCCCAACAGCAACAGCAGCAACAGGCTCATCAACAACAGCAACAACAATCTCAATTAGGCAGTGGAAATGGTTCTCAAAACTCCTCGTCATCTTCAAACAATTCCTCTCAACAACCTCCACCTGGTAGTATACCTGGAGGCGGTGGGGGTGGTGGTGTTAGTAGCGCAAATTCAAATTTACTGCCGCAAACGCAGCCTCTGAACCAATCTGTGAATAGTATGCCAAGTCAGCCACCACCAGGTAGCGGCGCAAATATTTATCCGCCCCTGACACATATGCATGGCGGTTATAAAATGGGGCCGAGTACCGGTCAAAGCCCTAGTCCGCAAGGTATGGCCACAGGCTATCCGCCACCACCACAACAAACGCAACAATATTCACAAGGTAAATGAATAAGTTACTTTAGGTGGCATTCGTAATATTTTATAAACAATATAAAAACATATTTTTCTCTATCAATCTCTATAGGAAGCTACCCGCCTCGGCCGCAATATCCACCCAGTGGTTATCCAACAGCACCACCACCATCAAATCAGTCTGCATCTGCTAACAGTATGCCACCTGGCAGTCAGCAGTATACTGGCCGTCCAATTCCAAACCATAGCGGCGGCGGCGGTCCTAGTCCACATTCACAATTTCCACCATATCAGAATTGGGTGCCACCTTCTCCGCAGGGCCACACTGGCGGTGGCAGCGCTGCTGGGCCGCCTGGAAGCATGGTTGGCAATCATATACCAAACAAAGGCACACCAACACCTGGTGTGCCTCCACCACCACATAGCCAAGGCAGTGGGGGCTCACCTCGTCCATTAAATTATTTAAAACAGCATTTACAGCACAAAGGCGGCGGTTATGGAACTAGTCCAGCTCAAGGCTACGGCAATGGTCCAGGTATGCATCCTGGTATGCCCATGGGCCCTCCGCATCATATGGGCCCTCCACATGGCCCGACTAGCATGGGTCCACCTACAAGTACACCACCACAAGGTAGCGGAATGTTAAGTGGAAATATACCACCGGGTGCAGGAATGGGAGATGGTGTTGTAATCAGTCAATCAGAGCATATATCACAAGACAACGGTATAAGTTCATCAGGCTCGTCAGGTGCAGGTGTAGTTGGTGGTCTGGGTGTTGCGCATCCAGTAACGTCCGTCGTAACTACTGGACCCGATGGGACACCCATCGATGATGTCAGCCAACAAAGTACGCTATCAAATGCTTCTGCAGGTAGTTAAATAAGTAGATAGATGCTAGTTGCGGGCTATATGAAATTAGTTGTGTGGTTGTCTCAAATACAAGCTTTTCATTTTTTGTTCGTTTCTTTCATCTGATTCAGCATCTGCAGAAGATCCACAATGTACAACACCGAAATCACGTAAAAATGATCCCTACAGCCAAAGTCATTTAGCCCCTCCAACCACATCGCCAGGTGGCGGTCCACATGTTCCGCATCCGGGTGTTGTTGAAGAATACGAAATAAACTCGCCACCAAATTGGACTAGAACTCCTGCTAGCCCGGTAATTATGTTTTTATGTTTGATATTTAAAATTAATATTGAAAGTAATTTATCGTAGTTTGAATAATAATAAACAGTGCATTAATGTACATTTCTTAATTTTCCACCTCGAATATTAATTTCTTTTCTAGGTATTCAACAGCCACGTTGTACCGCCGCAAGAAACTTTTCGAACAACAACTAAAAAATCTGATAGCCTCTGTAAACTATATGAAATGGATGATAATCCAGAAAGGCGTGGCTGGTTAGATAAATTACGAGCGTTCATGGAGGAACGTCGTACGCCTATAACGGCATGCCCAACCATCTCCAAACAACCTCTCGATTTATATAGGTTATATATTTATGTTAAAGAACGTGGAGGATTCGTCGAGGTATGCAAGGTGCCGTAGTACTTCCTTTTACTAACTTCTTTTTAGATAAACTAGCAAATAATCAAACTACCAAAGTTAATACCACTTCTACTAGTACTAAATACTCCAACCAAACACCGTAATTTGAATAGAAATTGATTATTAAATAATTAAATTAAAGTCAATTAAAGAATGAGAAAGTAATTCCAAATCCATTTACGATATATGACTACTGTATGTATCATATTAAATAAATTCAGTTCATATTTCATTGCATGGACATTTCGGAAGCACGCGATTATATAAATTTTATATTTTATTATAAGAGTTTTCTACGGAATGTTCGATTTTTTATTTTGGTTCAAAGTCGATTACAATGGCTTTTTTTACCAAAAATCTAACGCTTTGCTATTTATTTTTTAATTTTGCTAGTTAAATGAAGAATTGAATATTTTTCTCAATAGATTATTTTCAAATGTAAATATTCAAAGGCTAATTTGAATTTGATAATGTTGACTTTAGGTATGTCTTCAAAATTGATACTCAAATATTTAGTTTAGTTCAATAACTAATAGTCAATTTTTAGTGAAAAAATGTTATAAACTTTTTAATTAAAATATTAAAATATTCTAATGGATTATATAATCGTTTAAAAGGAAAACTTGCTTCAAGAAAAGAGTCCGCGGAAATCTTAAATTTGAAAATTTGTGCTACCAAAAAACTCAAAATAACGAGACTCACAAAAATGTTAATTTGAACCTATAGGCAAAAATCTTATTTTGATTACTAAGTAACGATATTTGCGACAACTCTCTTCATGTTATCCATATAATTTTGCCATTGATCTATGTCTATTAATCGAAAAAATTATTGATTAGAAACGTTATAGCTATCTTTATTCGATATTTATGTTCTTTAAAATCTTAAAAATATTCATGAAACATGAAATTCCTTACCATGGAAATTACATTGTGTTAAAATTAAAAACATATAAAGTAATCGATTTGGACGTAACCTCAGCCCATAATATCGGGGTATTCAGCATAAAACACGTTAAATATTCAACAGATTTTTTTAAGAATTAGTGAAAGGGATAAACCAAAATTGTTCTTTAAAAATAACATTTTTTACTTCAACATACTGTTTAAAAAACAACAGAAAGAAAATTTTTTTTCATTTTCTAAATAATTATTCGACTCCTTAAATCGAATTTAAATTAGAGTTGAGCCTATCAAGCAATACACTACTATTTCATATCGGGTTTGTTTTTATCGGACTTGTCTTCGAATAATGGTAACTATTCTTCGACTCAAGTTTTAGATTTAGAATTTTGTACGCATATTATGCAGATTAATTAAATATGTGTTCTTTTTTTAACGCATAGCATGAAATTTTCTCCGATTAAAATTAAATACAATTTTATTATTATCAAGAGTGATAAGCATGTGCTTGTTATAATGAGATTCGATTTTTAATATTAATTCGCAATATTAATAAATCGAATATTAATCAATATTAATTCGCAATATATAGAAATTATATGGAGTTATTACAGCTTATATGCTCTTTATTTAATTGTGGTAATGGCTGGAGTATGTTTTAGAACCCTAATATTGAAGTAGATGATCCTCTCCTCTCATGATCCTAAAGTAGTAAGAAAAAAGTATTTTTGCTTATCGTAAGTAGTCTTTTGCGTTTTAACCGTTTATATTAAAGCATTTTAATTGAGTTGAAATTTTTCAAGAAAAACTGTAATTATTAATAAGTTCACTTAAATTTCGTTTTCTTTTTATAAAATTCTTTTTGATGTTTTTTCTACATTTAAACAATATTTAAATTACACTTCCATGTTTTTTTAAAAACATGGAAAACTTCCACTTCCAATATTTAAATTACACTTCCAAGAAAAAAATATTGATGTTTCTTATTAATAATTACGTCTTCTGAAAAATTCTTTTCATAATATTTTCCATCAATTCGTTTTTGATTGTTTCAACAATATTTCATTTTCTATTGATGTTTTTTTTTTAAGAAAAGGAATTCAAACAGTTTTTATTAATTTTATGAATATTTTTATAATTTTACCCCAAAAAAATACATAAACCACGTGCACGATATTACCAAATTCAACCAAACCGTCCGCTAAATCCTATACGTCAATGAAAAAACAAAATTGACCAAAAAGGTGACAAAAAGTAAAACATGGAAGGATATTGCTGGCCTGTTGGGTATTGGTGCCAGCAGTAGTGCCGCTTATACACTAAGAAAACATTATACAAAGAATCTGTTAGCATTTGAATGTCATTTTGATCGTGGCGATATTGATCCATTACCAATAATACAACAAGTTGAAGCCGGTACGAAAAAGAAATCAGCTAAGGCAGCTTCGGTGCCATCGCCAGGTAAAAGTGAGCACAAAAATGATATAGCCTCCTATTAAGAATATTAATAATATTAATTGAAACATTGTTTTTTCGCATATATATATGCAATTCGTTCCTGCGCGCGTACTACTACTTATTCGTCATAAAATATTATAAAAAGGTTCCTCAAATTCTCAAGATTCATTTCCTGCACCTGGTACAGCACCCAATGCAACCATCGATGGTTATTCAGGATATCCAGGAGGATATCCCGGTGCTGGTGCACAACCGGATTATAACCCAGCGGGACAAATACAAAGGCCACCATCGCAGTCTAATGCTCAGCCACCACATGCAGGTAAGTTATGCTAAAAAGAATCACGTAGAGCTTGTGACTAATGAGCAACTGGCTTATGAAAATATTAATATCCTATACTTCGCCTAGCTGTAAAGCTTTGGTTTAATAATTGCCATTTCCATGCTTTTAATGTTCAGATTTTATATATTAAAATAAATATGTGCATTCATTTTAAAATTATACACCACAATCATGTATATTTTTTCGTAATTTGCGGCTTTCTTATACGCTGTTCCTAAAACAAAATATAATCTTTACAGACAAATTGTTTTATCTCGTTTGCACTAGATTATTTGGTAAAATATTCGCTATTGTTTTTAAAAAATTTAAATTTATTGATTTAACGACTTATGTAAAAAGTATCATACTATATTATACAATTGCATAGAAACTCTATTAAAGGACAAGACTCATTACCTTTCATATCATATTACTATTATCGCTTTCATAGCAATGGTTTGCGCAGGCTATTACACATTTGTGATTGCACATACCGTTTAAGACGAATGTATTATTGTTTTTTATGTGGTGTTGTAAGGATCGCAAATTAAAGGGTGAAATAATCGTCTTCTATAGGAGAACTATTTTTTTAGTGCTTAATAGTTTTATTAATAAATTTGGGACACCAATAATCCATTCGTTCACAATAATTAATAGTAATTCATTATAAATACAAAAAGTTATTTGTGTGTCTTTTGGCTTAATAACGGTGTGGGTTTGTGTTGAATACATAATATTGAAAAATCGACAAAAAATAATCCCTATAATTGCCAGCTACTGTTATGGAGAACACTAATTGTTGGGTTGGTGCTCTCCTATAAACTACAGAAAAAAATCGTACACAGGATTTTTTTGCATATATAATTTTTTACTATCGAGGAAATTGACTAGAAGAACCAAGAGTAGAGTAGGACAATAATGGTCACAAACAAAATAATAATTTGATAAAGAACATTATTCCGCTGCAATATTATTCAAGTAAACAATTTCGGTTATCGTTATTATTTTCAATTCCTGTCGCCTCGAGTTTTGTATAAAATAATAATAAATTTGTTAATAAATTAATAACAATAAAATTTATAAATAATAATAAAAAATTGATAAGACAATCATTCCAAAGATTTACAAAATGCTATAATTATTATTGTTTTTAATGCCATGCCTCCTGCCTCCTCCTTTCTGTATGAAATGAGATGATGCGTCATATATTTTTTATAATATATAACGTCTTCATATAAAATGTAAAAAGCTGATTCGATTGAATTTTCGTTCATGACCATAAAGCACACATTCGATCAACCAGAAGCTATTTCAGTTCTTTCACTATTTTGTCCCCCATTTTGCTCCCACAACTTCAACATTTTTTAATATGAATTATTCATCTTCGCCAAATACTTTTAGTTAGATTTTTTCATTAATTTTCATTAATCATAGATATATTTCTTTTTCCCCTTCAATTTTGCATTCGTTAAAACATTCATCACATCACTAAATCACAAAACATACCATCCGTTCGTTCCCTCGCTTGTTCATTCTATCTATAATCGATGGTAGGCAACAAAGTTCAAACAGGAACCATCGCTGCTGGTGACAATATTAATGCCAGCAATCCTTTTGATGATCCACCACCTGTGCCCTCTTATCAACAAAGCGGTGCATATGTACCGCTGTCTAGAGCACAAGGTATTCATTTTGATTCAGTTGTTTTATTGCATAGTCGTTTTGTTTTTATTCCTATATCATCGCATAAACGACACAAAACTTCTCTTCTTGTTTATGAGCCAAAAGTCTTTAAAACTAAAATATTTCTACTTTACAAATGTCAAATTTATATGTTTTTTGATAAAAGAATTATCCAGGAGGGGATTGAAATTGTGTCACCCATTATGGAGACAGTGGTAATGAAACAGACTTATATAGACTTATATAGATTCTCATATATGTATATCTTTATTTTTTTGTAAGTCTAGCATACTCGCTTATCATATTTTCCATTATATAACGCGGCCAATATATATCGGGCCATTATCTTTTCCATTATATAGCGGGTAATTCCGCTGATGAATATTCTTTCTATCGTTTCATTCTAACTAGCTTGTAACGCTATTTTTTGTAAACTACACTACAAATCAATATACGCAAATGCAACTTCAAGCTTAATATTGAACCTTTTTTTTACAAACGCATATGAATTTAATGCATGAAAAAGTAATTTTTAAAATGATTGAATCTTAATATTAAATAAAAATTATAGAATAGAAATTCTCTAGGAATATTATTATACACATATATTTATTAAATATATGCACACTTACGATTATATTTTTAGGTTCTCCTTATCCGGGACAGCCTACAGCTTACGGACAGTATGGTACCGGTGACCAATACAATTCCACTGGACCTCCAGGCGGTCAGTTCGGTCAGAATCAAGGGCAATTTCCGCCACAGAATCGCATGTATCCTCCCTATGGGCCTGAGGGAGAAGCGTGAGTGCATTTTTCTACTTCTTAACACTTCATCTTTTTAAAATTCTGCCTGGGTTTATTAATATTGTACCGTTTCTATTTTCATAATTACGTTATGGTTCCTTTTATGCGGAATTGATAGAAATTACATGGAGTAATGTTACTCAACTTGTTCCTTTACAGGCCTCAACCCGGTTCCAATTCGTATGCTCCATATGGCAGTCGGCCGTATAGTCAACCACCGCCAGGCAGTGCCCAGTCACCAACACCGCCTGGTGCTAATGTCTCAAGTCCATCTGGCGGGCCATCAACAGCAGGTCCTGGTGCGGCACCTTCTAGTGCATATCCACCTGGGGCACCGGGGCAACAGGATTACTACAGACCTCCAGATCAAGTGAGTAATTTAGGAATTAATGAAATATATGATCCGACTCATTTTATTGCGTAGTCCCCTCAGCCACGGCGACATCCGGACTTCGTTAAAGACTCACAACCTTATTCGGGCTACAATACCAGACCTCAAATGTATGGTAAGTGTCTATTTCAGAAGCTGGCTTTGAAGAATTAAATGGAGAGTTTGAAATACACAAATTTTGTTTTTCTAAAGGTGGTTGGCAGAGCAGCTCAAATCAGTATCGCGGGCAATATCCTTCTACGCCCTCACCACAAGCTTGGGGTAGTGCAACACCACGAACAGCTGCACCTGGGCCTGCGGGTCCATTGGGTCCACCGAACCAACAAGTTTCTGCGGCAGCCCAATGGGAGCAACATCGATATGCTCCACAACAAGTACCGCCACCACAACAACAACAACAACCACAATCACCGTACCAGCAGCAACAGCCGCAGATACCTACACAACAACAACAACAGCAGCAGCAACAACAACAACAGACGCCTCCGCCGCAATGGCCTCAAATGGGCGGCGCGGCTAGTGTTGCAAGCAGTGCTCAACCGGGCACAGCCGGTGTGGGACCAGGATCTCCATTGCGTCCTCCACCAAACACTCAACAACAACAGCAGCAGCAACAACAACAAACACAACAACAGCAGCAGCGCATGCCTAGCATGGTTGGAGCCGGATTGCCAACTAATCAACAGCAAGGCATTTCACAAACCCCGACAGGCGTCGGACAAGGTAACTTGCCTACCAATATGACGAAGCCCCCTCCCTTCGCAATGCCGCCTCCGCAAAATAGCTCTATGGGTGCAGCATGCGGTCCGACAGCAGCTGCTTCCACCAACGTGCCGGGTGGTGCTGCAGCAAGTGTTATGCATGGAAGCAACAGTAGTAGTAACGTTCCTGGAATCACTCCCGGTGGCATCGGACTCACACAGAAAGCTCCAAATACGCACGTACAACCACAAATACCAGCTGCTAGCAATCATCAACCCACATCATTTCCTGCGCCACCGGCAGCACAGTTGCAGAAGAAAGAAATCAGCTTTCCGTCGGACAGTGTTGAGGCTACAACACCGGTGCTGTACCGACGTAAACGATTAGCGAAGAGTGACGTTTGCCCCATAGATCCTTGGCGATTATTTATGGCAATGCGCTCCGGCTTGCTCACCGAATGCACTTGGGCATTAGATGTATTAAATGTATTGCTTTTCGATGATACCACTGTACAGTATTTCGGTCTTCAGCACCTACCAGGTTTACTCACTTTGTTACTCGAGCACTTCCAAAAACATCTTGGTGAAATGTTTAGTGACGGTGAAAATTCGGAGGAGACTGACCAGGATATCATTCCAAAAGTTAGGCGATCCATAAAAAGTATTTGCAGCTATAATCGGAAACGATCCTGTGGGAATGGTGAGTCTGGAATGAGAATGACGAAGCAGTTAAGCTGCCAAAGAAGTTCAATCTGCTTCGATGATGAAGATGTCGATTTGGGACAAATTCGAACACCACCAAACCCCGAAGAACGTGTACTTATCCTTTCAAATACACCCAACTATACGATGATGTCACGAAAAGGTCTGCCAGTGCGTATTCAATCAGCCGAATCCGATTTGTTTGTCTCGGATGAACCCAGAGCGTGGGATATTGATACTAATCAGCTGTACGAAGAAACTATACCCGTTGGAAGTAATGCCTGGAGTTATGGTGCTTTGGAGAGAGACACGCATCGTGGTATTATCGATGTCTTCAAATCGGAAATCATAGACATTCCATTTGCGCGATATGTGAGCAATGAAAGAAACAAAAACGGTAAACAAAGGCAGGAGGAGAAGGCAAGAGATCTTGGCCTAAATAGGAAAAATGAACAGAAGCCGTCGGATTTATCCGCCGCCGAAGGTGAGAATGAGAACAGTAACGACGTCGATTTGACAAAACTTCAACAAACATTTAATAAAAAACGTCGAATATTTAATAATGTTTACAATATTAAAATCGGTGTCTCGGAAGGACAGACATCAGTTACAGCCGCCAAGAAAGTTAAAATGTACGACGCGGGAGATGAGTTTGTTCAGCCGGAAATTAAAAAAGAAACACTGCTACCACCGCCAGGAGAACAATCGGATATGGCAGCTGGCGCTGGTACAAATAATAGACACGCAACTCTGGACAGTGATTGCCGAGAGGTCGATATGGAGCTCGAACCAACAAATCGTTTAGCAAATGGTTATCCATCATCACTCACCACGAACAACAAGCTATTCGATCCTAGATCGACACTGCGTGATCCCGCTTTTATATTGCACCGTCGCCGGGTCTCCACCTACGAAGAAGAGTGCTATACACGCGATGAAGCCAGTTTGTATTTAGTAAATGAAAGTCAAGATGCTTTAGCGAGACGTTGCATTTGTCTCTCGAATATATTCCGGAATCTTACATTTGTCCCCGGTAATGAAACTATACTCGCCAAATCATCACGCTTCCTTGCCATTCTCGGACGTTTACTTCTCCTCAACCATGAGCATCTGCAGCGCACGCACAAGACTCGCAACTATGATCGTGAAGAAGATACGGATTTTTCCGATTCGTGTAGTTCACTACAAGGAGAACGTGAATGGTGGTGGGATTATTTGATCAGCATAAGGGAGAATATGTTGGTTGCTATGGCTAATATTGCCGGTCATCTAGAGCTATCGCGCTACGAGGAACTAATCGCTAGACCGTTAATTGATGGTCTTTTGCATTGGGCAGTATGCCCTAGTGCACATGGTCAAGATCCCTTCCCGTCGTGCGGTCCCAATACAGCATTATCACCGCAACGTTTAGCGTTGGAATCGTTGTGTAAACTTTGCGTGACCGACGCGAATGTTGATTTGGTCATAGCGACACCGCCACATTCACGTCTCGAAAAACTTTGTGCCGTTCTAACGCGGCATCTTTGCCGAAACGAGGATCAAGTGCTTCGAGAATTCAGTGTGAATTTATTACATTATTTGGCAGCTGCTGACAGCGCCATGGCAAGGACCGTGGCTTTGCAGAGCCCCTGCATTTCCTATCTTGTTGCATTCATTGAACAGGCCGAACAAACTGCACTCGGTGTAGCGAATCAGCACGGTATCAACTATTTACGTGAGAATCCCGATTCGATGGGAACCAGTCTGGATATGTTGCGCCGCGCCGCTGGCACATTATTGCATCTTGCGAAGCATCCGGACAATCGATCATTATTCATGCAACAAGAACAACGCCTCTTGGGACTGGTTATGTCTCACATACTGGACCAACAGGTCGCACTGATTATATCACGCGTCTTGTTCCAAGTGTCTCGAGGAGGTCCGACTCCGACATTATCTATGGAATATCGAATACAACGACAAAATCAACATCAGAATGATGCCGACAAAAAAACACCCTCGAACACAACGTCATTCGTTGAGAAACATGGCGAGGCGACGGGATTAAAAAGTGGTGAATTGCAAACCATGACAACAACGTCAAATGTTGGCGGTAATCATCAGCAGCAACAACAACAACAGATGAAACAACAACAGCAACAACAGCAGCAGCAACAGCAGCAGCAACAGCATAATCATCACCAGCACCAGCAACAGCATCAGCACGAGCTCACCAACAACAGTAATAGTAATTGCAGCACGAGCAGCAATGCCAGCAGTAATAAGCCTGTGGTAACAGCCAGCAATGACGAGAACAGCAATAGCAATTTACCTCCCGCAGCTACGCTCAACGATGTCAGCAACAGCAGCACAAACAGCAGTAGTTGCGGAGCTGCTAGCAGTACAAGCAGCCATTATGGGGTTGCGCTAACCAATAATAATAGCAACAACAACACTAATAACAACAGTAGCAGCAGCACAGCATTAGCAGCGACTATTTCGAGTGTACGCGAGCAACATAATCTGCAGCAGCAACAACAACAGCAGCAGTTGCAGCAACATCTGATCAGTGGCAATAAGAATAATAATATGAGTACAACAACAGCAACAATAACAGGAAACCTTAGCAGCAGCACCAGCAGCGGTAGTAGTAGTAATAGTAGTAACAATAGTAGTAATTTTAGTAGTAGTAATAGTAATAGTATTTGTAGCAATAGTAATAACGTTACCAATAATATTAGTAATAATAACGATAGCAGTAATTTATTAAATGTTGCCGCAACAAATGTCGCCTCGAACTCAGCGACAAATCACAATATCGTTTCTGCTGCGAGTATTAGTGCTGGTGCTGATCAACAATTGCCGGCAACAGGAACGTCAGGCACACCATCTGCTGCTCCCACAACAACACCCACTCCGGCGACAGCAACGAATACAACGGCAGCCATCGCGTAGTACACGATGTTACAAAGCTATCACCAACATCATCAGTAGCAGCAACAGCAACTACTGGAACAACAGCAACAACAGCAGCAACATCAGCAACAATACCAGCCTCAGCAGTAATAGAAACAGCTGAAAAAAACAACATTATGATGCCTACCATCGATAGATAATGATAATCAAAATTAACAGATTCAAACAATTTTTTTCGAAAATTATTTGCTTAATCGATTGTTTTTCAAATTCATGTTGGCAATGGTTTTCGTTGTCAATACAAGAAATAAGAATCTACCGCTTGTTCGTTCAGATCAAAGTTCATAATGTTTGCTGCTCTTATTCTTCCTATCTCTCTGATGTTGCTTTGTTGGTAACGGCATGCAATTTTTTTTTATTTACTCTTAATATTGAATCATAGTATACGATGCAGTTGAATGAACGATCGGCAATGCCATTGGCGTAGTTTGCGTTGCAACCGCATTAACGCGACGTTAAAGAATATTTTCAATAAAAAAAAATAAAATTGCTAACAAAACAAAACTGGAGGAAGCCAGTCGAGAGAAAATGACGAAGAAATGGATGAAAAAAAATTAAAGGATTTTACTTAATTAAAATTAGCTGAAGAATTTCACAGAGAATTTTATCTTTGTTATTTTGTATAGTGTAAATTAAATACGATGATTAAATAATACGACGATATCAATAATCTTAATGTTGGCGAACGGCGAGAGTGCGTAATAAAAATTTAAACAAAAAAAAAAACAATGTATGATATTTGCTTAATTATTCCTATTTAGCATTAAGAAATATATTTGCGAGCATAAGACACATGACGCATGATGCATGTGTTGCCGTTATGATGGCGATGAATAAGGAAATTGCACAAATCATACCGTGTACATTCAATCTTTTTAAGAAAAGCTATTCTTTGTATTCTTGTACTAATGAAAACCAAAAAAGGAAAGAAAATTTAAAGAAAAATAAGATTAATACTCGAATTAAATAATGAAAAGCTAGAGGAAGAGAGAAAATGGTAAGAGTGGATGAAATAGATGACGACGAGGAAACCCAAAATTGATAAAGGGGCAGAAATTAAAGGGAATCAAGAATGAAGGAAGAGAATTAGAGAAAAGATCTGAAATGGATAAACAGAAGAGGAAAAGGAAAAAAATAGCTATTAAATTTTAATTACGTTTGAGTTTGTGATGCTTAATTCAAATTATAATTAATAGTAATATCAGTTTTTGGTCATTTCTATTTATTAATAACAGTAAAAATAATAATAATAATAATTATCATAATAATAATAATGATTGTAAAAATACAATAATATTTTTTTTTAATTTTTAGCCGCTACAAACGTAATTTACTCTATACATATTACTCGTATACTAATCATCGAAAACAAAACAATTGAATAGGCTGCAATTTATATAAAAATATTAAATCCACTTAATGAAGTGAACAAAATAATTAACAAGCAAAACCCAAGAATAATTCAATTTTCGTAAACTCGAAAGCTTAATTAATGTGTTTATGAAAAAGAAAAGACTAAAAATATCAATCTTTGAGGCAAAGATTTGTGTAATGCATTATTATAAATTCTTTTTTTAATTTTTCAAGCTTTTAGATGATAAATGACAAAGTGTGGTCACTTCAACAAAATTAGATTTTTGTAGAAAGAGAAATCAATCAAGAGAAGAGGAACATTTATGGATTTCGATTAAAATGTATAGTAGTTTACCGTCGTCGTGTTTATATTCATAAAACTAGCTCTTGAAAAATCGATTGTAATTAGATGTAACTTTGTAAGCATGTGCAAATAATCGTTTAGTAACTGCAACAATTTTGAATCATTGAATATGAGAAAGAGGAAAAAGGAAAAAACAATTTTCTCGATTAACGATGACTGATTTAAAGGAGGGCAAAAAAAACAAACTACTCGATTAAGAGAAAAATGTATGAAAAAAATAAATATTACGTTACGTTCGATTCTTTGAGCTATTGAGCGTCAGGAAGAAGAAACACATACACACAAACACATACAAAACTTAATCAGAAAAGAACATGACGCCACGCGACCGTTTTTCTTTCACTCCAAACTGTATAGATGAATCCAAACATTAAATCATTTCTTCAAATTTTCCTGAAATGGTCCTGAACAGATCGCAACAGTAATTCCAGATGACCTGGAATATCATCGATTTATATTTACAAACAATGCAGGAGAATATCACTCATAGGAAATTAAAATAATTAACAACAGTTTTTTTTGATTATAATGATTCTAGTCCTCCTCTGGTCCAATTTTTCGATAAATTCAAATCAATATAACTCTCGCTGTGAAGAAAAGAAAACTAAAAATTAAAATTGTTTAAAAACAAATTAGATAAGCTAAAAGTTTTTGGAAGAAGCTCATGCCTAATAACGTTTTTCCTTCATTTAAAACAGATCATGCATTTTTGTTTCCTACAAACACAAAACCGAATTGATCAAAATACAGTTTTTTAGTAGACATTATCATTATGTGGAGGGCAATAATCATCATAATCATTAACAGCTTAGAATTAATAATATTTCCATTTCGAACCTCATTTAATATCTTTCAATAGTTTTCAAGTGGCTCGTGTGGGCGCGTGAATATGCAGCTTCTGTGCTTGAAATGTTACAACAACAACAACAAGGAACAACTGAAATAATAATAAATGAATAAATAAATGCATAAATAGATATTTATACTTACTTTGCAAAGGAAAATATTAAATAGGAGAGAAAACTTGCAATTTTATATAGGAAAATTCATGACGTCTCGCGCTAAATAGTATAATAATTAAGATTACTGAAGAATAAATCACTAGAATCACAGATCACTCCCAAACAACTATAAAACTTGATTAATTTCACTAATTCGAAATAATGAAATTCTGTTAAAGATCGAACCAACAAAAAATGAAAAATGCAATTTTCGAGAAAGGCTTCGCGAAATGTAAAAAGAACAAGCTTGAGAAATTCAAATTTGAAGAATATAATAAATTAATTATTTATGTATTATACACTAATATTAAATAAAAAGCACATACTCATACATAAATATTTGCATTCATAAATAAATTACATATAAATATATAAATCAATATAAAAACGTACTCTATAAAAAAACCTTTAGCTTACTTTTACTTTGTTTTAATTCTAATAATACTTTGTTTTCAATAGTTAAACTGAATAACAAAAAAAAAATTAAATAAAACGGCAACAAACTTCACGAAAACAATATTTTATAAAATCACGTTTTTTTTGTAAACTTCTAAGCATTTAGTCAGTTGATTAGAAAAGTGTTTAGCAAGACTTTCCCGGGTCTCTATTATAAATACTTTCAAAAAGTATATATACTTATACGTATATATACACCCATCCATATGATAAATTCCTCCACATATTTATGTGTTGGCCTTAAATACACACTCATGCATCTGACACAGATAATACGTATAATTTCATATTATATGCTTCTGTACATTATTGTAATTGTATTTATTTTTATTGCTGTTGTTTGTTGTACCACTAGTGAGCTTGTATAATCAATAAATAAAAACAAAAAACAAAAAAAATATTTTATTATTCTGTAAGAAGAAAATCCTCAGAGCCAGCTCAAAGATGTTATAATTTCATATAAAAAAATTAATATTAAGTAAAAATTATTTAAATAAACAAAAAAGAAATTTCTTAGAATTTGTAATTAAATTATAAAAATATGAATTTGTTTACTCTTGAGATGCGGCCTGAAAAAAAAACAAATACAATTTAACTTAATACAAAAACAATTGTAATATTAATGATGATAAATTGAAATATTTAGTTGGTTTTATTTGTAATTGCAATTATTTTTTTCTGATTAATTTACAAAAAAGTCAGTAGCAAGCTGTTTAAAGAATAAAAAATAAAAAAGGAAAAGTAGTGGTGCTTTGCCATTGAAGCCAACCAACAACAACAACATTAACCACACTACGATTTGTATTCAAGTATTTTATTGCGATACTAAAACAGATTTAAAAAGATTTTCATTATTAAATTTTTCAAAAGAAAAAGGACAAATAAACATAAAACAAAAAGGAAAGAATACTGCGCTTATTTTAAAAATTTTTATAAATGTATAATTAAATATTTCAATAATTAAAAATTTGAAATTAAAACAAAAATTCAATCTAATTAATTTTAATTTATTATTATTATGTGTAAAAACTAAAATGAATCAAAAAAAGAAAAAACGAAAAACAAGAAAAACTAATGATACATCCTTAAATATTTAATAAAATATTAAAATATTTAAGAAAATAATTTCATATGAAGAAAAAATTAATTGGTAAACCACAAGTAAATTGTTGAAAGTTTGAATAAGAAAGATTTAGTTATTCCTCCTTTCGCTACTTGTCCTTCGATTTTGATTTATTTTTACTACCCCTTTTCATCAATTATTTTGCAGTAATCGTTCATACTAGAATATTAAAACGTATGATTATAAAAATGACTGCACTTGTCCTCTCTCTATCAATCTCTTACTTTATCTCTATCTCTACCTATCTGTCCCTAACCTAATTCACCATTGCTTTTATCCTTTTGTATTTTAGAAAAAATCAAATAAATTTTAAAAATTTCAAAAGTAATCGCTGCAAGGCTAGCGTGCATTAAAAAAAGAACATGCACGAGTGCACACATGTTTGTATATGTATGCGTAATAATTATATTTTATTTGTATGTATCGTTATTCTACAAACTTGTTCCACTATTAATAATCTTGAAAACTAATATATAATTTTAATAATTTCTCTTTAAAATTAATTCATAAAAATTAAAAAAAAAATAAGTAAAAGGGAATAAATAAATAATCCTTGCAGCGAATAGAAATATATATATAAATAACTATAAATAACAATTTAAATAAAAATGATATGAGAAGAATACAATATGGAATGCTATGAATTATAGATATTAAAAAAAAGATTAAAATATATATACATACTTACTATATATATACATCTATATATATGCAGTATATATATATTTAGTATATGAAAAGAAATATATTCATTAATTTAAAATTATAATTGTAGTTATTAGTGTCTCTAGCGTGTAAATGTATGTCCCCAAACCCCATACTAATTTAATTATTATAACAATGATGATGATACACGTACATATATAAATATATAAAACCAACAAGAAATAAAGAAATTTAAATTAAGAAATGATGGTAATGACGAAAATCAACTTAATATTAAAATAAACTTAATTATAAATAATAAAACAAAAAAACGTGACTATAATTATTTCTCAACCATTCTTCGTCCGTTTCGTCTACGAAACAGTGATTTCGCTAAAACTTTTGGGTGGAGCCGCTAGGCCAGAGCGGCATATGTTATGTATTTTAGCTGGAGCCTCAATTATTAATTACCCTGTCCCGCCCTCAACATCACTATACTACCCTCTCCATTCCGCATGCAATGAAATGAACGAATTATTTTGCTTTTACAGGTAGTTAAATTTTCAAACGAATAACAAAATATTTCATTCTAAACTAAATCCTCCGAAAAGCAGTCCGAGGGTCGTTAAGATTTCTGAAGTGTAGTTATATCTTTTGCTATTTTAGATACAATCGAACTGAAATTCGTTTTTTTTTATTCCTTTAACAATATTACTTTCAGGTGCATCTACTATTTCGGGCTGTACTCTCCTCATTTTTCGAATTCAGTGATACAAGAATGTATTAATATATTTGAAGAATTTCAAATCAAAAGATTATTTTTATTAGGAATCGATACCGCAACTAGGATGGATTTTAATGGTTTTGAACAAGGACGAATGAAAATTTAACGATAATTAGAGATCTTCCATAAATCATTTTATTTTAATTTAGTCTCTGCCTGTCTGATAAGAGAAGTTTCATTTTCTTTCTCCTCATTTCTGATACCCGCAAATACAACATACAATAACACAGATTCTGTTCTTTTTTAAGATGAATAAGATTAACGAAACTGCAAGCAATCTGTTTGAAATTAGACAACAAATTTGTTTTGATAAAAAATTTGATTTAAAATTGTAATGATGTATAAGTTAATTGCAATTATTTATGTTTTTTGCCGCTACTTTTACGATGATTTCCAACTAGAAATTCTGTTGCCACGGCTCCTCCTTTACTGTGATAATCCGTCGAGATTCGTTGAACGAAATACAAAGCCACAATTGAGAACAAAATGCTGTAAAATCACGTAAGTAATGCTGGGTTAGAGACAGCCACGGTCCTCGAAAAATTCGTAATACAATTTTACAATTATACTCACCATGTCGTCGCGCATACTCGGTGTACCGAAGCACAAGCAATTATGGCAATTAGAAGGCAAAGAAAAATTTCCGGTATAAACATTGCTTGGAAATCTTCTCCGAATATCACCATTTCAATATTAGACAATGACGTAAGACTGAAAAGAAACAGCCAAGATCCAGCAAATCCACCGGCTATCGTATTCATTGGAGATTCCGTAAACCAAGCATTGAAAAAACGCAATGAAGCAAATATAACAATACCCAAAATCGTGGATATTATGGACGATACTAGTGAGTTGCTTGCCACCGCTGCAATAGATTTTTTCGTTTCTATATTCATCGATGCCAGATTTTTTTGGAATTCAAGACTATTGCGGCAAGTGTATAAATAATAAAGTAAACACTTACCCATTTGTTCCGTATTTTCTTGAAAAAGCAATGCCAATGACCCACTGTCAGCTCATACAGACCGATACAACAAAAAATACAACGAATGTCAAAAGCCTGCAAATTGCCTTCGTGTAATCAGTGTTGCAACGCTTATAATAAATGCCAGATCGCAAAATTTAAGGCAATTAAAAAACTTCCGACTGCCAGCCAGGAGGTTAGATCCCAGCGATCAATACTACCGACCATTTCGCTTGCTTGCATGACTAATAGCTTGAACACATAGAAATTACTGCTTCTGCCGGCAGTAACAGCATTTCAGCATTAAACACATAGACTTCTCGGACAGAAGGCAGTAAATGTCAAAATGCTTTGCAAAATGTAAACAAAAAGTTTGTGTAATGTTATAAACACAACCAAGCGACAGTTTGAATATCCTCGCCGAGACTTGTCAAAATTACATAGTCTTACTGGAATTGAAAAAAATCTGTCGCGCAGCTGACGCGTACGACAACGACAGTAGTATACAATTTTCTACTTTTTTGTTGTCGCTCGTCTTGTTCTTCTTTTCTCCATTTGTTTGCTTTAGCAATCTCGACATTAGCAATTAATAAAATTGTATTGAAATTACAGACATGTTCTCTGCTAACTTCAGCGCCAGCAGAGTTTTGATTTGTCGACGCGACAACTGTCGAGAGGTTGTGTTTATAACATAAGAATATTCCGTTCATACAGTTCAAATAAGAAACAAAAACAAAAACAAAATAAGAACAAGGGTAGCAGACGGCAGTAAAATTAGAAATTTTCAATCTATTACCTGGCAGAAACTGCATTTACTGCCCCACAGAAATTATTTTTTTTCTCACTTCCCATAAGAGCCAATGTAAATTTTGACATTTCTGCCACTGCCGACAGAAATATGTTCATACGATTACTGGGACAGTTACTGAAATAACTTGATGCGAGTTAAATTTATGCAAACTTATAAATAACTTTGTTCATATTCAAAGCATCCAAACAAATATTTATGTGATTTTCAACATCGATACATATTTTGTAGGGAATGTGAAAAAACTTCCACAGAAAGTTGGGGAATTTTCTGATAATGAAAAAGTAGCTCATGGGAAAGTGCAAGTATCCTATCAACCTTTATCCCGTTTGATGTCTGGAGTTGGCGTATATAGCATTCAATACAGATTGAGTAGCAAATTATTCCATACTCTAAGCTCAAAATTACATGAGCTTTAATGGAAATCGAAGAAATTCGATTCCTATTTCGCTGCCAAGCTGGCTTCTTGCTGTCGAGCTAGTTCTGTTTTTGTCGACGACAGAAATTCGTCTCTCCTTGTTTTGTTAATAAATTTGGTGTTGTTTTTACATTTGTAATTGAACTGCTAAATATGTCTTTGGACGAGTGAATGGGAGATATATATTAATGTTTATCAATTTAACCTCTAAATATTTATTGCTTCCATAATTTGAAGATGCTGCTTGCTTCCCAATCTATGGTTAATCCATGATGTAATACTTACTTTTTCATTTCGATGACAACTCTGTTTTAGATTGACGTAAAACTGACATTTTCGAGTTCTATCTTGGGTTTTGTTGAATATCGCATAAAACTAATTTGCAGTGTGCAAAATTGGAACAGGTCAATGACCCTACTGCAGCTCCTATATTTTTTGTTGTTTTTTTTTGTTGTTGTTGTTGTAGACCACAAAAACACCTAAATTGGGCTTCGCTCGCACACAGTTTTGGAGATATAGCCCATTAAAGTTTGAAAAATCTATTAGCAATATCTCATTAACTGTACTATGGAATCATGTGGTGAAGGTGTTATCACATAGATCTTGTCAATATCTTTTATTTTGTTAATTACATATTTTTTCGAAAACTTTATACTTTTCAAGAAAATTTGATATTTGCATTTTAAGTACCTTTTTCTCATTCAAAATTTTTTCATTCATTTTTTGCATTGTAAAATAAAACGAATCCATAGAGATACAGATATTGTAAGAAACGGTAGCTCCCACGCATTCCGCACATATATTTTTCATCGAAATCGATGGCTTAGTTCAAGAGAAAACTAATTTTGAAAATAAACTTCATTTTAAAAAACTACTTTTTTGCATTATAGTACTTCCGTTACGTGCTGACGTATAGAGATGATGGCGTTAAAGAATGCGTAACTCTTACAGAATTCACACAATGTTCTGTGGAAAACAACACTCAGCACAAAGAATACTATTGTGTTTATAATATTTTTTACTTAAAAAGTATTCATATAAACTGGACTTCAGCCAGGGCAATGATCTAACATTCAGTACTTAGAATACTATCGTAACTATGAAATTGTTTACATAAAATATGTTTATATCTGGTGGCCTTTGCCCGCGGCAATTATTTCAACCCTCAATACATAGAAAACTATCGTAGTTATAATATTGTTTACGTAAAATATGCTCATATATGGCGGCCTGCGGCAATTGTTTCAACCCTCAGAACGTAGAATACTATCGCAGCTATAACATTGTTTACGTAAAATATGTTTATATATGGCGGCCTTCGGCCGCGGCAATTGTTTCAACCCTCAGAACGTAGAATACTATTGCAGCTATAACATTGTTTACGTAAAATATGTTTATATATGGCGGCCTTCGGCCGCGGCAATTGTCTCAACCCTCAGAACGTAGAATACTATCGTAGCTATAACATTGTTTACGTAAAATATGTTTATATATGGCGGCCTTCGGCCGCGGCAATTGTTTCAACCCTCAGAACGTACAATAGTATCGTAGCTATAACATTGTTTACGTAAAATATGTTTACATATGGCGGCCTTCGGCCGCGGCAATTATTTCAACTCTCAATACATAGAAAACTATCGTAGCTATAATATTGTTTACGTAAAATATGTTTATATATGGCGGCCTTCGGCCGCGGCAATTGTTTCAACCCTCAGAACGTAGAATACTATCGCAGCTATAACATTGTTTACGTAAAATATGTTTATATATGGCGGCCTTCGGCCGAGGCAATTGTTTCAACCCTCAGAACGTAGAATACTATTGCAGCTATAACATTGTTTACGGAAAGTATGTTTATATATGGCGGCCTTTGGCCGCGCCGAAAATCATAAACCTCAGTGAGTATAATTCAATAGCAAATACGAAGTTGAATGTATAAAAGATGTAAACAATAAAAATTGTATATACATATAGCTCAGCAAGAAAAACAACAAAATGATAACCAAAGAAGATTTGATAATAAAAGAAAAAACTTGTTTTTGTTTACTTTGGTTTTATTTATATATGCAAATATATATGTATATATATATATATCTCAATGTTACAATCTGGTTGCCCTGAAAAGGGCAGATTTATGAAATTCTTAAAAACTTACAATATTTCGTCGTCAAAAATGTCCATATGTACCGAACTTTTCATTTCTGATGGATTATATATTCGGCATTGCCTTTTAAATATATACTTAGCTAAATACCCATGAAAAAATTCCTTCTTTCGGGTATATTGCGGTAAGAATGCCTTCACGTGTCGCCATAATCCTTCGATAGAGTTCGTGTGGGCCCCAGTTACCGGATTTTTAAATTCGATTGAGTGGTTTACAGTTAGATGGATGAAACCCTCGTCATTCAAACAATCATAAGACTTGAAATATAAAGTTAATTAAAATGAATTCAAATATAAAAAGTTAAATGTAATACCTTCCAACAATCTGATATAATTATTGTATTTGGCTCAATATACTTTTTAATTATTGCAAGGAGTTCATCCTTTGAACGGGTCTCCACTGGCACCAAAAAACACCGATTGGTCCCCCGTTCAACGCCACCAAACACCCACTGCCCTTCCACCATATGGCCACGATGGTATTTTCGACGACCGAACTTGCTCTCGTCAATCTCCACCACCCTTCCAGGCCCACCAAGTTTCGGGTATTTGCCCACGGCATGGACAACCACTTCGCGGTTGAAGGATGACCAATCCACAGCAGTCATTTTACTCATATGAACCTACAAATTAAAATTTATTGTTAAAAAACGAAAAAAATTAAATTTTCAAAACATACCTGTTCAGTAATAAACTTTAGACTCAAATTTTGAAGCCACAAATAAGAGAAACCAATAATTTGAAATAATGATAATTTCGAATTTTGAAAAAAAGTATGGGCCCTCAGCGACATGTTCGTGTTGCACCTGACACGTTTCTTATGAGGATTCTTATAATATTCCAGACATAACCAGTGGTATCCATCTCTGGAATGAGTCCTTGGGCGTAATTTAAAAAAATGACCATTTGGACATTTAAGAGTGTCATCCAGGGGAATGAGTTTCCATTCTCTCAACTGCTGGAGAACATGATCATTAATTTGACCATCATACTGGTGATCAAAAAGGTCATATATATCAATAAACGAATTGATATCGCACATTTTGTTTTTGAATACCGTAATTGTTTTTTACAGAAAGGCACTTGTTCAATTGTAAAAAATACAATAACAACATTTATAACGGAAACGGCTGCCATAATTTTCAGTGCTGATTTTGTATCTCCGAACGACAACGGTTCAGTGAAAATAATAGTTTAGCAGTTAATGGAAAAACAACAAATGTGCAAACAAGCACAGTTTGCTGTTATTAAAATTAGAATTAAAAAAAGCATGCTGTTATTAAAATTAGAATTAGAATGACAGGAAAAAGCAATTTAGGACAGCAAAACGTTTCTCTCAATATGAATTAGAGTATTCGTAATTTTGACAGTTGAACAAATGCAGTTGCATCTCGCTGATCAGTGTCTTTTAATGCGAGGAACATAGACCGAGCGGCGAACTACAGCGACGAGTTAGGAAATACCAAAAAAGTTCAGCGTGAAACCAATGGAGACGAACAGCAGCAAATGTCAAACGTTTTAGTCTCACGCAAAATACGTAAACAAATACAGAAAAGAAGAACAGTTTTGTCGCTACACAAATTAAAATTTGCCCTGCAACGGACGTCGACGTCTACAGCAACTATGCGCACCAAAAACGTTTCGTTCGTTCTCCATAAGAGCCCATGTAATTTTGACAGTTTAACGAATGTTGCTGTAGCTCGTCGCTCGGTCTGTGTTTAATGCATAATACCTTAAACACAGTCAAATTCGCAGTTCGACTGCGACTGCTAATTGCAGTCGAATTCTCGCAGTACATCTACAATCGGAACCGCAACTGCCCAAAGAAGAGAACAGAAAACAATAACAAATATGCTTATATATACTGAGAGCATATCGACTGCACTGCAAAATTAGAATTAGGTCGTCCTGGAATAGGGGAAATCAACTGCAGAGGGGAAATAAAACTTTTTTCTCGTTTCCCATAAGGCCAATGTAAATTTTGACAGTTCTTAATAGCTATTCGCAGTTGCAGTTCTGACTGTGGTTTGGGCATAATGCTTAGCACTTCTATAAGCGAATTCTTTTTAAATCAGGACATGTCAAACAATTAAGAAGGAACTGTAAAAGTCAGAGTAAACAGAACTGGTCAGAGAAGCACTTTCATTTCTATTAATAAAGTGTAGATAACAAAAACTAAAAAGGAAAAAAGTACTAACCAAAAAAGTAGTAAATTCCTTTATTCATTTATTGAAAATACGCTATCTCTCACATTTTTACTCCGATTTTAATAAAAAAAATACGTGCGGAAAGCTAAAGAAATTTTTCTGAATATTAAAATTTATTTAAGTATATTACACATTTTTGAACGTAAAAAATAAAAGAAACGGGGGAAAAAGGTACTAAAATTGCAATTATGAAGATATATTAAAAAGTATCAGGTTTTTCAAAAAAAGGTCAAAGCACTAAAAATGGTATTGTTTTTGAATATGCATTGGAGCATTCCTTATTTGTCTCTCATTCATAGTTTCCGAGATATAGCAAAACTTTTTTTGATTTTTAATGAGCCATTGCTCCGAAACGAAACGTCAGCGAAGCAAGTTTATATGTTTTCTGGGGTCGGCAACACTAGGAAAAACGATGACAAGAAATTGGGAAAATTTGGAGCTGCAGTTAACACCTTGACTTAAGCCGCAAAATTAAACATAAATATATTTTATAAAGAAATGACCCAGCTAACACCGGGAGTACTTAAAGAAGCGTTTGAAACTGAGGAGGTTCTCCACAAAACAGCTACACAAATTGCACATGGTTTGTAGGCAGGATCATATTTCAAATATGAATGCTCTAAAACGTTGAACATTATTTCATAGACATCGACGCTCGCAGATACGATATAGCGCATTTGGTTGAAACATTAGGATTTGCACTAACTTCTCCAAATGTTGAGATTCGCGTGAACGGCACAAAGCTTTTGTCTAGAACGTTGGAGCAAATGCCTAAAGATGCTCTGGATGAGGTACAATTGAAGTTACTTACAGAATTCTATGCGGATCGATTGAAGGATCAACACAATTTAATGCCATCAATAGTTGACGGTATAGATGCTCTCGTTACAATGGAGCATCTGCCAAAGGATAGTGTATCGAAAATATTGCAAAGCTTTTTTCAGCAAACCAGTTGCCAGTCACAAATGCGCGATGATCGGGCCAAATTGTTTAAAATCTTCAAATATATTGCAGAACGATTCGAACCTGGTAAATAAGACTGTTAAATTAAAAATAAACTTTTAAAGTAATTTTGTGTTTTAATCCACAGAATTGAAATCAATGGCTGGTGATTTTATATATGGTTTAATAAATTCTATCGATGGCGAACGCGATCCACGTAATTTGGATTACATTTTTTCTTTCATGCCTGCTTTCATTGCACGCTATCCGTTATTGCATTTAAGTGAAGAAATGTTTGAAATTTTTGCTTGCTATTTTCCCATTGATTTTAATCCATCGAAAAACGATCCGAAATCCATAACGCGTGACTCGTTGGCTGATAAACTGGCCGATTGCTTGGTTGCTTCACCGGATTTTATTGAATGGACTGTTACATTGGTTCTAGAAAAACTGGAAAGTGATTTAGTGGTAGCAAAATTGGATTCCTTGGAAGTTTTGGTAGGTTACACGAATAAAACGACACATCAGCGATTGTCTGAATTTATTGTTATTCTCTTCTATAATTAGCAACGAGCAGCCTTAAAGTTCTCACCTCAGTTGCTGCAGCCACATTTTGAAGAAATCTGGTCGGCGTTGAAACGAGAAACATTTCCGGGTAAAGACAATATAGACGTGATACGCGCTGGCTTGAAAACGTTGTCTGTAATACTAGAGAGGGCATCACAAGAACCATCTCTGAGTCATAGTTATCAAACGACGGTTTTAGGTGTCATCTTACCTCATCTGATTGATGTCAATCATAGACTATTCGATCCTTCCGCAGCAATTGCTTTGGTCTGTGTATCCGGAGATGCGTCATTCGCAACAGAACGTATTCTTAATGCTTTGCTTTTAAAACTTCAAGTTAGGGATGAAGATTCTGTAAATGATGAGCAGCGCATTCAAATCTATGTGAAATTAGCAGAAGTGTTTAAAATAACTGCACTACGAAATTCTTTAACTTTACCAGCTTTGAGTTCCGTTTGCACATTAATACACGAAGACTTATTTAACTCCTTACGACGTAATGATAACGTGTCCAATATTGACGTGAAGCGGGCAGCTTTAAGTGTTCTTAATGAATGCATACCCACAATAAATGAACTTAATCGCGCACGCATTTACCAAATTCTAGTGGGGATTCTGACTAGCGAAGCAACAGACGTGGAAGTTAAATTGTTGTTCGAACAAATAGGAGCCTTGCATCCGATTGAACTTCAGACTCATTGTATTGATATTTGTATAGAGAATTTTAACACTTTTAGCAATTTCGTCCAAAGCAAAATCTACAAAAACTTCCTGCCATTAATTAAGCAAATCGCATTTTCCCAGAGAATTCTCAATTTAATTTTAAACAACATCTTCAAAGCCACAAACGACGAAGTATGCTTTCTAGCGTTGGAAGCCTTAAATGAACTATTGATTAATGAGGATAAAACTTTTATTGAGAATTTGCAAAACAGCAATTCCTTGATTGACAAATTGGTTTCACTGATGCAAAATGGCAAGATCGCTTCTGCGAACATTTTGGAAAAAGCAGCTGAGGCTTTAAGCAATATTGTCAAACGGTTGCCAATAGCGGAACAATACGTGATAGCGACAGAATATTTGCCAAAATTACGAATGCAACTCGAATGCGATCTTTACGTCGCCAAGGGATTATTGGGTTTTCTACATCCGGAGTTAAGTCTGGATGATCATTTCGAACATTTAGTTGATGACCTAACACAACTCTCGCTAAATAGTGAGAACACACAATTACGACAAGTGTCACATCATTTACTCTGCAGCATTGTCAATAAAGCCGATGAGAATGAACAAAATTCGAATGTTATTAAGAATTTAATAAAAAAGCTTAAACAGGAGCTTAAAAGTGAAAAAGAGAGAGCTGTTGAAGTGTTGTCCTGGTTAGGTAAAGCATTAATAGTGAGAGGGAATAATGAAGCAGGTGAAATTATCGAAACCGTAAGTAGCATCCTCAATCGCAATAAACAAATTTTAAAACTGAAAAACTTAAAATATGTCCAATTCATTGCTTCCAGCTCGCTGAACTACTTGATCATCCGAAGTTTTCTACTGCAGCTCAACTTGCTTTTGAGATTATATCGGCCGAGGGATATACACAATTGCATTTGCCTATAGTTCAAGTTCTCTATAAGCAGAAATATTTCCATATGTTATTATCCAAAATGGAACATCGTTTGGAGTCCTATTGCGATCATCATTTGAATGCTTTCATTTACGTTATGGAAGCAACACCTCATACGATTCTTAAATTGAATTTAGATCGTGTTGGGCCTATTCTCTTCAGGTGCCTTGAATTGAATCGAAAGCAAACATTGTGTATCGCTTTGAAGATCTGTGCACGATTTATACAACAACGCGATGAATATTTTCAGAGCCATTTGAACCATATTATTCCACGCTGTGTGCATTTATCACAATACAAAGAGTCAATGGTACGTCTTCTTTGCTAAACTGAAATTCAAGCATTTTATTTTGAAAGTAGTTTAAATCCGTTCAAAAAATGAGGTTGAGTACAAGAAATCTTTATACATAATTTTATACAAATTTGTCTTAGAAAAATTGATTGATTTAAGTTTTGAAAATTTTCATATAATAATAACTTGCTTATTTACAATAAATGCCACGCGTATTGTAAAATAAATGGGCGACTTAATTAGCTCATTTTCACAATAACAAACTAACTTCTCTTATGTTCCATTTGTTGTTTTGTTTTATATTTCAGCAAGTTCGTATCGATTCTCTCCATCTATTAAATGATATTACAAAATATCCCACCTATGTATTGTTGCCGTTCAAAATGGATTTAGTACTAGAGCTTGCCCATGCAGTGGATGACCCAAAACGCCTAGTACGTAATGCAGCGGTAGAGGCGAGAAATTCATGGTTTTTAGTGGGAGCACCGAGCTCTGAAGAATAACACTAAACGGAGTCAATCCGGAAGGACTTTTACATTTTTATACAGAATAGTGCTTTTGGAAGAAAACTTTTAATTAGCAATATTTTAAATTTTAGTTATTTAATAAATAAAAGAAAATAGTTTAAGTCCAAAATAAAAGAAAATAGTTTAAGTCCAAAATACGTCAAAGCCGTAGGCGTATTTTTTCTATTCGCGTACTTTTTCTTGCGTTCCTTATTGAATTAGTTTTTAAAATTTATTAATAAGGATGATCGCATTGCGATCTGGCCATTAGAGCACATTTTTGTGCCCTCTGCACGATTTCCGGACAACGCCGTTTACGTAATAGGCGGCAATCTTGAAAGAATCCTTCATTCCGCGGAAAGCCGTGCGTGAAATCTTGAAATGTCAATAATCCGAAACCCCAAATTTTACCACCGCGAAATTCGCCTTCAAATTTCATGCCATCCGAACGCCAAAATATACCAAATCCATGAAACCAACCCTGCATAAATTCACCTTCGTATCTATTGGTGGTTTATGCAATGGAAAAAATTATCCAAATTATAATAGAAGTATTTCGAATATAGAAAGCGTATTACTTAGCGCCATCTGAAAACCATAAACAACCCAAGCCATGACTTAATCCTTCATTAAATTGTCCATCGTATCGTGTGCCGTCGGGAAACATTAGATGACCGATACCATGCTTCTGACCACGTTGGTTCCATTCGCCAATATAACGCGTTGAATCTTCAAAACGCCAACCACCCACTTTCACGACGCCAAAAGAATTAGTTGGCTTCCCACTACGTGATGGTTCGCCGCTTGTACCTGAGATAATTTAAAATATTCAAATACATCTATCGATAATCAAGATAGAAATAATCCAAAATACTAGAACGCTCTTCGTAATCATCCATAATTTTAATGTAAATTCCGATCGGGTGGTTGACGGTTTGCACGACTGTAATAAACTGAATGGCATTTTCAACTATTCCGTTTATTTTTGTTTGGCTTCTTTAGTTAATTTTCTCTAAATCTAATTAAGGCATTCACTACTTGACGTTTTTCCGAACTTTGTTTTTAGAAAGTTATAATGGCAAAATTTTCCATTTAAAATTAAATGAATGTATATTATTTCTGCAATTTGGCCCAGCTGAGACTACTGCCGCTCATTAATATAGCTGATCTCCTGCGCTAATACTTTCTAAAATTTCAATTCTACAACTAATGGGCAGATAATTTTTTAAAAATATTTTTCCATTGATTCTTCCGATTTCAAACATTCAGTGTATATTGTTCTGCAAAAGGAGCGAACACTAAGCAAAAGAATTTACCCTTGGCACGCAGTCCTAAACAAACGGAAAATTGTACTTTCCATTGTGTTTTGCCATCAGGATCACTATTATCGAATATTAATTGTCCAAATTATTAATACACACTTTTCGTAGAACGAAACGATATAATATTCTGTCATTTGAAATGAGTTAAAGATCGAATGATTTAATAAAATAAGAAATTATTAAATAAATTGCATTTATTTTGCTGAAGTAACTCCATTCCTATTAGAGATATAGGTACACAAATGGAAAATTCTTAAATAATTCATTGTCCATAATTTCTAAATAATCTTGCCTACAAAATTTCTTTATAAAATTAAGCGTGCATATATAATAAAAAGAACGAGAGAAAGCGAATACTTAATGCCAGAATTCAAATATTGCAATATATCATACACAATATGTTGCAACATTAAAAACGCTGCCTGATGTTAAAATACATATTAAATATTATTTAATTAGTTTATTTGTCTAAAACTAGGTTAGCTATGTATATATATATATATCGAAAAAATTATACTTATTATTGAATGAATATATTTTCTAATATACAAACAAAAATGATGGAGTTAATACAAAAATATATATATAAATTTTGAATTTATTTTGCTTTGAAGATTTCAGATTTGTTCTACAGAATAATTTCGAGATATAGAGAATAGCGAATTAAGTGAATTAATAGTTATAAACCAATTTGTCATTAAGTCTTCAAGAACAAATTGTACGAATTAGAAATACGTCAAAAATTTTTCCTTTTCATAAATCAAATTTCTAGATTAGATTCTTATTATCAAAGAATTTAATAATAACTTGCTTATGATAAATTCGTCTTATTCCATATGCAGTAAAATCAAACTCCAACCATATGAAACGTAGAAAAATCAAACTGTTGTGACTGCAGAAATTCGACCACTCCAGAGAATGATTTGGATTACATCGAGTCCCAATTTTAAAACACTATTTCAAGTTGATCCAAATTATTAAATCTGTTTAGAAGAAAATACAATTTTATAATGCAGAAGACAGTTTTTAAATAAAATATGTTTTCCAAAATTAATAACTCAAATGCTAGATCACAAGAAACTCTTTATGAAACAAATCAAGAAAGTTTTTAAAAAGTCCTTTACATTTTCAAAATATACTCCAACAATGACTTTTCAATAAGAACATAACATATATAATTTTACCAGAATCCAATCGAAAAATGTCAACGTTTTAATTAATTAGTAGTTTTTATTTCCGGAGTTTTTATTTCTTGTAACGATATTAACCAAATTTTAATTGATTGATTTTGCTGATTTTCAGTACATTTATCGGAGTTGTTCTAATCGTATATATTTTATTTGCTCGTTTTAATTGAATTGCCTAATAGTAGATATTTTATTTCAAATAAACTCACTATGGGGCGCAAAGTGATCGTGATAATAAAATTCTTACTACCGAATATTGAAGTAAAAGTGTTCATTCAAAATTGATTCAAAACTGGAAATATGATACCATTCAATAATTTTTTTAACTATGCTTAATATAATAATTTAATCATAAGTAATTTTTTTTAAGTTGACAAGTGATAAAAAAGGTGTTCATATTAATTTGCTTCATTCTGTTATGTGCTCACTGAAAATTACTTTTATAATAACTGTTATAATCAGAATTTGAGCGAGATTAAGCGATCTAGATTTTTATATATTATCCCATAAAAAATCAAAAGAATTATGCTATGAAAATATTCAAACCAATATTATTTTATACATACTTTTAATGAACTTTGTTCCTTTATAAAAGTATATTCGCATTATTTGTTCTTCCTTTTCGTTTTACGCTTTTTCCGCTTTGGCTTTTTTACAACTTCTTAAGGTAGGCTGCACATTTTACAGCACTGCTAACTTGCCCGGTATTCATAACATTCAATTTCTTGTGCTTGGCCCTAAATTTTCTCACGTATGCCTCGATGAGAGCTTTTATTTTAGCTGGATTAATTTCACCCGATCGGCTGTGGCAAATCTGGTAAAACAAATACAAAGGAATGTGAGCAAAAATATCGCGATACTCTCAGGTTTTGGTATTAATCAGTAATATTAATATTTCTATACCTTAGGCACTGCACGTCTCATAATTTCTTTGTAATCTTCTTTTGTTATTTGCTTTTTATTAAAGCGTGGTTTTAGCACCATTTTGACTTCTTCAACCACTCGCTCTTGACGATTTAATTTGCGCAAAAACTAAAACAAAAAAGAATTCGGACATTTTAATAATAATCTTCAGCAGGAAAAGGGTGTAAATGACAAATAACGTAACAATGTTATATCAATTTTGACTGGAACTCCTAGATGTATCATTTTTATTTTTTTAACCATTTTTTTTAGTCATTTTAACCAATATATAAAGAGTTTAGTAATAAAAAAAGACTCGAGTTCAATAGTGATGAAACCATCACAAATCTCGGTATAGAAATTTGCTTGATTTTCGACCTAGAAATGCTTGAATTTGTTTTGAATTTTTAATTTAATTTTATTTAATTTTTGTCGAAATTAATTATTATCGTTCAAACTAAATAATTTCAAGCTTTCTCAGCATTGTGTTGAGCCGTTCCCTTTATAGATTACCATCTAAACCTTACCCCCTTCCACCCTCCGCGCGACTATTTATGACAGAATAATAATAACTACAATAATAATCACTACAGAATCATTCTTTACATAAAAATAATTCTTACCTTGTCTTTGAGTTCCATTTCAATTGCTTGACTGGGTACTTCATCGTAGACCTTAATGTGCTCTTCGCCTGCTTTACCAACTGTGAACATTTTTTTAAATATTAGAATTTTTGCAATATAGAAATAAAAAATTTTTGTGTGATATTTTTGGTACTTTTTGTAAATTTAGCGATAAAAGGAATTCAATTACTTTTGAAATTATTTGCCTTCATTTATAAGAAGTCGTTTTTTAAATTAACAGACATTAAACTGTAGATATCATTTCGACAGATATGTATCAGAAATTTCAGATTTTTCGAAATGATCTGTAATTATTGTGATAAAAAGAAATCATAACGAGAACGATAACTTCGGCCTGGATAGACCTTACACAACAGTAGGGCAGATAGACAGACAGACAGAGAACAGACCAAACCTGACCTTGTCACAACCAATTATAACCAAAAAGGAAGATGCACATCTAGATATTAAAATCTATTCTGAATAAAAAGTATCAACTCTTACCGGATAGCTGTTTTTTAGTTATTTCACTAAGTCTGTTAAATGGAATGTAGAGCTGACCCTGGGTCTAAGTAAGCATTTTTCTATTCTTCCCACTACAAGCCCCAATGTGACTTGTACAAATGCGTCATATATTTCAATCGGGTTGATATCAAAACATGGTATACACGACAATACATCTATATGATATCATGTGGAGTTCTCAGATAGACATGTTCGAGACATGATATCACTCACAAATTGCTGCTGAAATGAATTCATTGAATAGTAAAAGATGTTCCCAAATCATTTGTCACATACGCATCGCTACATTTCAACACCATTATGTGGGGTGCAAATACTATATATTGCAATCATATAATGCTAATTTTTATAAATGAAAATAAAACATTGTTCACCGTGAACTTTTAAAATTTATATCAAAGCAAAAGTTGCCTGAAATTTCAAGCAAAGCGTGAAATGAAATCGTTGATAAAGTGAAATAGTAATTGTGAAAATATTGTAAAAAAAATCTAAATAAAATAGAAACGAAGGTAAGCTAATCACAATATTGTCTGCCATCACAACTGCATATGCGTAAAATCTTCTGCATAACTTTTCCTTTCCTGTCATGGATCCCATCACTCGCAATACATTCGTCGCTCCGAATGATATTGCTATGATGTTTTTATTTTCAACATTATAATATTGTAATGTAACATTATTGTACCATCATTGTAAAGTTGATTTCAATTAGCTTTTTTTTAAAAAAGTAACGAATTCCAAAAATTTCGAATCTGGGGATTCCATTTTTTTAATTTTAGAGATTTAGATCCCCCTTTCTGGAGATTTTTTTACATTGGATCTCTATCGAGTGTAAAATTCCATATCAAAACATTTCCATCGGTTGAAAAATTTGCGATTTTTGTATGATGGATTCCTGATTCGGATTCGGCAGATGCATCAAGTGTTTAAATGACACTCATTGTCATTGTCATCACAAAAGATGCCATTTTTGTACCCTACATTTCCTGATTCGATATAAGCCAATCCATTTGCCTGTTTGCTTATCTGTCTGTCTATGGAAACGTTCACGGGAGAACGAGTGGCGGTATTTATCATGAAATTTCCCTTACAAATATTTTCAAGCTCCCTAAGCTGTCTGATATTATTGGGCGAGATCGCAGTAGCAGGCTGTTTTTTTTAAATGCATATAAATGTTTCTGTGCTTACAGCTCTCTAAATATCTCAACTTGTTCAAGCAATTTGAAGTTGAGTTTCAACTTATCTAGTTCGCTGTCTAATCTAAAAGAATACTTGAAAGAATTGGCGTGATTTGCCAATTAAGATCACAATAAGATGAAAGCAGTGTCCCCAAGCAATCCTTTATATTTATTCCGTCTCTGTAGGCCGTTTAGTGTTGAAAATGGGCGTGTTCATGACAGGAGCATGCCCCCTCAGCTACACGATATAAGTTTATCGGTGCTTATGGCTTAGCTTGTCAGCTTGCAACGTAAATGTGAAGCAAAAACTGCATTTTCAAATTTATGGTCTATGAAAATGGTAGACCTTAAGTTCATATTACGGCTGGAGGATACATGAGCTTCGAACAAACCGAAGTAAACGTTCTTATCTGTCTTTGTTAGACAATTTGAGCCCTTTCGAAGGCTTTCTTTCAATTACGTGGTTTAATATCTCTAGCTGCCCACACTAGAAGAGCTGTGGAGTATCTACCATAAATGTAGCGATTCCTATTCCTATTTATTATAAATGTAGCTCATTTACCCCTTTCAGCGTTAAACCTGACTTCATGAATGCCGGTGGTATCAATAATTGTTATCAACTTTGTGGCGATTGGTTTACTGGTTTGAGATCTAGGTCTGTATCTCCGATATCGGTTAGATATTGTCGGATTTGGAGAATTTAGTATTGCTCAATGGTATGGAGCTATGGATAGAGAACATTTAAACATAGGGGTAAAGTTTACCTGGTAAACTATACTACTTGTGAGACTGAGAACATAAATGTTAAGAACAATGGTAGTCATTTGAGAAATGAACAACCACACAGTGTGTGTTTTGCCATAAGCTATCTTTGAGGTGAACACTTGTCCAGAATCATATTTATGTGGAAATTCCACAAGACATAGTTTGAGTTTGACAGAAGAATGATGTAAAGGTGTAAGGCTTTGAGTCCAAAGAAATCGCAATTACATAAATCACGAGGAAATATAACCCAAAGCAACTGAGTCTTCTATTATTTCTGCTTCCATTGTATTGTGTATATAAATCTATTTCCCGAGGGAACTGAGGTTGTAAAGCCCCACGCAATACCCCCATGGGGGGACAGTACACACCAGGTATATTTATTCTCTTATTAATGTCTTCTGGGCTTATGTTTATGTTTAGGCTGCAGGAGCCAATACAAGGCATCAAATGTGATCCATTTCCGTGTAAAGGCCACAATGAAAACGTGTCAAATGTCAGCGAGGGATTTTAGTAGAACTACACTACCGGCCAAAAGTTTTCGATCACCTGCATTACAGACATTGCTTCGTCGCTGAGTCCTTTGTTCGTAATTCCTTTGCTACGGCAGCAATATTAAAAGAAAAGGCTTGAGTGGGCTCTTCTAACCCATACAAACTGTAGTGAGGAAGACTTCGGAAATGTTATCTGGACTGATGAGTGAAAGTTCAAGCTTTTTGACACAAAGCGAAGAAATTTTATTGGACGAAGTGCCCCAAATTTAATGTTACTTGAATGTATGGCAACAACGGTAAAGAACGGAAGCTGTTCCATTGTGGTTTGTAGGTGTTTCACAAACAATGGGACAGGAGGTTTCATTTGCATCGAGGCAATTATGCGAAAGAAGTACCGACATATACTGGAAGAAAGCGCCATACCATTAGGGTTAATAATAATCAACCAAAGATTTATAATGCAGTAAGATAATGATACCAAGCACACTTCGAAGCTATGCAGGTTTCTAGAGCACATTTATGCCTTGGTTTTATTTTGAGCACCTGCCTGACTAGGCTTAATTCCATGGTGGACTATCCGACATGGAGAAGATTCTATCAACCAGCGAGTATCAGGTAGCAAATATTGCCACAGGATGTTCCAGTGGAGGCCATGCGTAAAGCATGAATTCTCCCTGGGTATAGGAGAGGCCTATCTACAGCCCCTTCCGGTTTATAGGTCCCAGCACCCGGCTTTGAACGCAACTCCATACTTGAGCACTGGGTGAGCTCTACCCGCATGTCTTAAGGTTGTAACCACAACCACCACAAACTCTCATTAAGGGCCAGCCTAAGGACAGGCCATAGACTTGTTGACTGGACTGACTTGTTGGCCATAGACTTGTTGTAGACTGGTTGAGCTCGGGGCTTCTTGGCGAGGACACTGACATTAGAGAACCACACATCTCCAGCCTGAACCCCAAGCTTCTGTGATCAACCGGAAACCGGAAGGAAACAATCAAAAAGATTGAAGAAGATATTGCAAGATATGATGTGGCTCGATCAGTCGCCAAATATCAACCCAATAGAGCTTTTCTGGTTGAAGTTGGACAGAAATGTATGCCAAAAATATTCTGTATGAAGATAGCAGATGTTTAGCGCTTTACTGAAAAGGTGGATCAATATTCCGCAAGAAAAAAAAGAGATTGTTTGGGAAAATACTGAATTCGTGATTAGACGTACAGGTGGTTTTTGAGACGTAGTGGTTATAACCTCAGTTTAATAGTTTCTCTTTAACGTAAGTTAAAAAAGTCGATATAATATAATAATTTGTCATAGCATAAAATATACTAAAATCGTATATATATATAAAATAAAGCCTATGATTAATCAAGAGTTCGCGCGACTATTTTGCACAATTGCTGAAATTACAAGGGTGGTACGATACTTTTGGCTGATAATGTAATCCCTCCCTCGCCATCTTTATCTACATCTTTTATACAACACTAAAAATCCACGCAAAATCGTTCATGAGATTACTAATGTTTTGCAACAAGAATTTGTAGAACATTTATAAAAAAATGTATAAAACATTTTGAATATAGTTCGGTCTTTCTGTCCGTTCAAAATAAAGTTTCTGAAAACCGAAATTAATAGAACGTTGTTTACAATTAAATAACCTTCTCTGTTTTGATACATTTTGTAGCCCGGAATAATATCCCGTAATAATCTGGCAACACTATAAACGCGGACAAATTTTCAAAAAAAAATGCTTTACCAAGTAATTATGCATCTCAATGAGCATTATTAACCAATTATTAATCAATTACTTACAATTGACGAGAATACTCGTCATGAAGAATTTGCAGGATTTTGTGTTATGACGAGTAAGTATTTGTAATAAGTATCAATTTTATATAATAAACTCATCTTTTTCATCTAGTATTTTAACAACAACATTTACCTTCTCACTGACGACTATACTTGAAATCGCGTAAACTGTGTGTAAACTATGAATAAAATATGCGCCATTTACGCTAATACCGTATGATTACCATACCATATGAAAACATAAAAAATATATATAGAAACATATACATGAATATATAGAGTATATATGGATTTAAAAATAGAAACGACTTCCCAAAACTGCATTTTCAGTAACTTACGTTCATAAAATAATTTATCGAAGGTTTTGCAAATCAAACAGAAGAGTACCAACAACACCGTGTATAGAAAAAAATAACCCACCTTTGGCTACTTTTAACTTTCGAGTGACAGTTCCAGAAGACATCGGGTGTGGTTTATAGTTTTTGCTCGATGGCATATATGAAGGTAACCTCAGATTACCGATAGGTGGAGAACTACCAAATAAATTATCGAATCTACCGCTGGTTTTTGTTCGACGTTTCGAATTATTGATAGTATCAGGCGGTGGATTAAAAAGATCATCGAAATCTGCGGATTCCGGTGAATACGGGCTATCCATATCATTGAACGAATCGTCACCACCACTGCCATTTCGAAGGCTACTTATTAAGTTAATACTTCCCGATTCATTGCTTCCCGCTACAATTTTAGGTAGGGGCAATTTCGATATAATATTATGTGAATTCTTTGATGGATTCTTCGGTGGCGGCGTAGGACTTGATATGGTTGGAATATGCTGTGATTTACCGGATGAAATGAGAAGGTTTGATAGGACAGTTACACCACCACTATTCATTCCAGTATTCATATCACCCGATTTCTCTTGAATTCCACTTCCACCAACATGCGTTTCAACGACACTAACACTATTATGCGATAGCATATGTGAAGACGAGCTAGTATATTGAGAGTCTTTGGCCTTATTTGTTAAATCATTAGATGCATTCGCTTGCTGTTTGGAATTCATGAGAGCCATAACTAATTCTACGGGATTCAATGTCGGGACTGAGGTTTTTTGCGTTGCATTTCCAGCGTTTCCCCCTGATACTTGTTGCTGCGCTTTACGTTCAATCGTTTGGCGATTTGATTCATCTTCGCTATGCTCCTCAGCTCCTTCTTGGTGACTTTCGTCAGTCAAAGAACTCTGTGATTTATCGAGAATTAATGGTGGCTGCCTTGAAGGTAGTGGTGACAGTGAGGGCGATTTCGTTGGTTCGAATGGGTCGTAAACGTCCGGGGAACAAGGACCCGATTCTGAAGGAGTATTTGGTCCAATTATTTGAGAAGACTGCCCGATATCTTGGTCTTGTTGATGTTGCTGCTCCTGCTGGATTCCTTCTTCTTCATCCATTTCTAAGATATTGTTTTCAATGAGATCTGGGTGCTTATCAGAATCGTGCAGTACATTACGCAACTTATTTTTCTGCCTCTTAAGCATTGTAAATTTAATGACAGGTGGTTCAGGCGGAGTTTTCGGACCGGTCTGCTGCAATCTACTGCAGTCTGCACCTCCATGATCTTCCATAAGCGTATCAGGTGTGGTTGGTGTTTGATCCTTATGTGGATCTGCCTGTCCGCCGCTAGCATTACTGCTTGGTACACGTGGGCGGTGATGATGATCCACATCAGTCTCCTTAGACTCATTACGGCGATGTTCATGCTCTTTGCGACGATGTTCAACATGATCATCTCCTTCATCATCACCATTCACACCTTCGCTATCGGTTAAAACAATAACATCCGCTGGTTGTAGATGTACCTGGAATGGGGATCGTTCCAGATCGATGAATGCTATAGGTTTAGCATCAACTTTTTTCCGCTTGCGATTTTTATCTCTTTTCCTCTTCGATCCTATTGCCATTACACGCCGTTCTGTTGAGCCGCGCCGTATTACCGACACTATATCCTCTCGGGTAGGCGGCAACGTTACAACGGTAGTTTGCTGTGGTAAATGGCTTCCTGTTGCAGCTGTGGAATCTTTATTAAAGCTTACGCTCACTAAAATATTGTCACCGGATGCAAAGACTTCCTTGGATGCCGTTTGTTCGGGTGTTAATGTTCCTCGAAGTAATCGCCGTCTTTCCTTTCGAGACACTTCATCTCGTCGCTTCTCACTTTTCTTCCTTTTTTCTCGTTTTCGCTTATCTTTTTTGCCGCCTGCATGGTTTAATAAACTGTGTCTGTCCGGTGTGGTGTACAACTCAGGGAATAATGAGTGCTCACCAGCTCCTGCTCGACGTGGTAATAAAGGCGGCGTCCAAGATACATTGTTATCGTACTCCCGTAGTGGTGGTGGACTTGGTGAAGGTGACCAACCCGCTTCGTCAGCCAGAGGCGAGGTACTAACAAAACCCGCTTTTGCCGACAAACGCCGACGTTTTCGTTTCGCGGAAGTAGCTGTATTTAAGGGATCGTGTTCCAAATGTTCTCGTAGTCGTGATGATAGGCATACAGGTTCCAGAGTATCGCTCGATATTAGACGCTTCCTACTTTTCTTTTTCTTGCGGTTCTTAAGTTTTTTCTTCTTATTTTTGGTTTTCATAAGCGAGCTTTGTGAATGTTGACTTATGGAACGACTACGACTTAGGCGTGGTGTATATCCTGATGAAACTGATAGAGGTGTGGGTGACTTTCTTCTAATCACTTCTGGAGAGCGCACAATTGGTAAACGACGCTTTAATAAGTGATCTCTTTGAGGTAAGGGGGAAATACTGCGTGATCTCACAATCCGTCGTGGAGTGATAAGTGGAGTATGGGATTTACGTCTGTAAACGTCACGAACAGGGGAACGACGCTTACGAGGTGGTGGTCGTGGTGAAGGTGAATGTGATTTGCGTCTGAGTGCTCGACGAATACGCGATCGCAGAGGGGAAACTGATATGCTTAAACTTTTGCGGCGTATGCGCTTAGGGGACACAGAAAACGAACGGGATCGTGATATAGTATGCGATCTGCGTCTACGGCCACAGCTAAGAGAGCGGCTGCTGCGATACCGTGGTCGAGAGGTATCTCGGCCGTAACGATCTTTTGCATTGCTCCCACGTATTTGCCTGACCACACTCCGCACATCGTAACGTTGTATCTCTCTTCTTTTGGGACGTTGCTTATCCTTCTTATTTAATTTCTTATTAGGGCTGCCATAATTTTCCTTATCATTTGAACAACTCCGTGAGGAACGCAAGGCGGGCGAGTGAGAATGTCGACGTCTGCGACTACGATGTGATACGACTCGTTTTGATCTTCCATGGGATATTGAACGCGCTCGAGATGGTGATCGCAATCGATGTCGTAATCGCAATCGAGATCGTGAACGCAATCGAGATCGTGCCCGTAATGGAGGTCGTGATCCCAATCGAGATCGCGATCGCAATCGCAAGCGGGATCGTGATCGCAATCGAGGTCGTGATCGTGATCGTGATCGTGATCGAGATCGTGATCGTAATCGAGATCGTGATCGTAATCGAGATCGTGATCGTAATCGAGATCGTGATCGTAATCGAGAACGCGTTCGCGACCGGGAATGTGAGGATGAACGTGATTTAGATCGTGAACGCGATCGAATTATCGAGCTAGATGATGAGGACCCTTCACGTGTTTTCTCATTTTGCTTTTCAGACTTTTCTTTCCGATAATTACGTTCCTTTCGTCGAGTGCTGACTTTTTTAAAACCTCCATCGTGCTCAGAATCTCGTTTCGCACGTTTCTCTTTGGGCTGATGGTCTAATTCACTACGTTCCTTATCTTTATCATTTACAGCTGGTTCCGTTTCTACTAAATCCATACTTGAAACCTGTTCATTTTTTGTTTCTTTCGCGGCCACATTTCGCTTATATCCTGGATCATCTTTCTCATCATTTAGAGAATTCTGAACATTGTCTTCCGAGATTCTTTTGAAATCACAGTTTGGTGGCAACTCTGGAGTACCACCACTCACAATATCGCTTGTTATTGTTTCGGGCTCATCTTCAAGATCATTTTTCTCATCCAAGCACGGTGTATATGATCGATCCTCTTCTTCATTCTCAGTTTCTTCATTTTCAATCTCTTTATTTAAATTCTGCTCATTTATCACATTTACTTCACTGGACTTTGTCACGGTGATTTCATCCACTCGTTCGTTTGATTGAGGCTTTTCAATATATATTTCATCCCAATCACTTTCATCGTACAATTCTAATATTCCTTTAGAGTTCGTTGTCAATATCTTTGCTTGTGTTCGCTCCCTTGCAGAACTGCGAAGGCTAACATTACCATCACTTTTCCTCGAATCCTTTTGGGCCGCCTTGGAATCATTGTCGCTGTTACTATTAGTGTCTATTCTGTTTACCGAAGCGACGTGAACTGCAGCCTCTCTTCTATCGATTTCCATACTTTCTACGCTGTTGGAAGCCTCTTTTTCCTCGCCATCTTTTTCTTGTGTAAAATTTCCATCCTTCCCACCGTTTTTGCCCATCCCTTCATTTGGATTTTTCTCATAATTTTCTTCATTTTCGCTTGCTTCTTCTTTTTCGTGTAAATCTTTATCCGAATTTATTAAATCATTCTCATCTCTTGCCACACTTACTTTTTCAGACGAACCTTTCCCTAAAGTATCTTCACTATCGTTTTTCTCTCCATTAATACTATCATTAATTTCTTCCTCTTTTTCAAGATCGTTATGCTCATCATCATTACTTCCTTTAGTATGATCAGACATTTTTTGATTTTCACATACGTCCACTTCTGACAAATCATTTAGATTACTATTATTAATATTAGTATTACTAACATTATCATTTTTAGGTGGATCTTCATTTTCATCTGTTGGATTTTCAGGTTCATATAACTGAGAATTTTGACTTCTATTATTATCCGCTGCCATCGAAATATCATCATCATCATCTAACTGCACTAAATCTTCATTCTCATCGTCTTCCTAAGAATAATAATTTGTAAAATAGGAAAAAGAGAAGAATGATATTGAATGGTTAGTATACCATCATTTTATTGCATCTGCATTTATATGTCTTTACTTTATCTATTTACTATCTACCTGCTCGAACGCTTCATAAGGGGATGTAGTCACCTATTGACATCGTGAATTAATTATATGTGAAACTATATAACCCCGTCTCCCCTACCCACCACGCGATCATGCAACACTTGCTAATAACGGAATATACTTATAGGAAACCTTTCCTGCAGAAAAGCCGATCGATTTTGAACCGAGTTCAAACCTTAGAAGAGCATATGACGGCTGTATCATTATGATCTTTTTGAGTAGATATACTAATAAGAAATCAATCCCAACTCGAAATTTAGAATCATAACTAATGTTATTTGTTCACATTAAAATTTAAAAAAATATATGCCAAGAAGAATTAGGTTACCAACAACAATAACAAGTACTAAGTACGTGGAGCTAATCTTTGTAGTATGAATAAAAAACAAAGCCGTTATAACGACGTCATACAACGAATTTCAGCATCAAGGATTTCATTATAAAAAGATCAACACAAACGGAATTAGTATCATATCAAAGCTTTATATCCTTTCACATACACTCCAGTTTATGACAGAATAATCTCTAATTTACAATGACCAAATTGAGACAAAACAATGTTTTCCTCTGTTTGACCAAAGAAGATTTAGTACAGGGTGCTATGCATAAGGTGGGAGTGCGGGAAGGCAATAGGAGAAGAAATTAGCTAGTAAAAATTTGCTAATTTTATTTGTAAGACTTTATACTTCTTCATCTGAAACTATATACTCATTACTTGGTAGACAAATCAGTAAGCTTCAGTTTATATAAAAAGCTATTAAATTAAATTATAAACGAAAATAACTTAATATTCTAATGCAAAAGGTAGGTCGATCCACTACTTGTTTGATTTTACGCATTATCCCCTTTAGAAAAATAATTTAGATGATCAATTCTTCTCTAAACTCTTGATGTTTTTCAGCACCAAGTGAATACATTTTATACCGCCTTCCGGTGAAAAAATAAAAAAAAATTGATCGGAAATAAATTCAAAAATTTCGATTAATGAAATTGACTTTGTAGAAGCTTATTGTCCTAATCCACCTATAAGCACAATTTGATTTCAATAATTGGTCGAAAGGCTCAAGAATATCGTTTTTATTTGGGTGAAAATGTGTTAATATAAAATAAATATTTACACATCGAAATAAAAAATATTTGAAACCAAGAAAAATGAGTGAGGGGCGAAGAGCAGGAACTTCAAAAAGCAATTTGTAAATGGGCCTAAAAAGAGAAAAGCAACATAAAAATACCATATTTTTTTTGAACGGAAATCTCTCCCATGAATTTACTATTAATCATTGAAACCTTTAAGGCCCCAAAATTTAAGGGGGAAATCTTAAAGGAACACCTTTCGTATACAATTATATTCCTGTCACCGTAAGCTAATAATTGTGAGTTCGTTTTAAAAATCTTAACGGTATTCAATATTTAATATTTTCAAGAAGTTCTAAATTCAAAAATGAATAGGCGAAAAATAACTTATCAGCTTTTTATGAGATCGGTTTAAGAAAATACAAAAATTGTCTATAGAGAATATTTCCGAGGAAACAAAGAGAAAAAGACAAAGCAAGAGACTTTGAAAATGCCTAGGAAATACCAAGGCTTTACTCTTCCAACAATAAGGAATCATTAAATGAAAAGTAATTGTTAAGTATTCGAAATATCGCCATTTACAAAAAGTAATTTTTTTATAATAATATCAAAAGATATTTCATTTTTACTTCAAAAACAATTTTTGCATACCTTCGGCAAATTATTTTCATTTGCATTATTTTGATTTTCAGTTGCTTTCGCCACTTCCTGTGACTCGGCTGAATATACTGTGAAGTTTGGACAACTGGAATCATCATCATCATCATCATCATCGTAAGATAGGAGTAAATTATTCCAATTATTAATTAGAGCTGGTGGAGCTGGAGGCGGGGCTGGAATTGTAGTATTTATAACAGGTTTCACACAAAGCGGCGACTTATTTGTGTTTGTTGATTGTTGCAATTGCTGCTGCTGCTGCATTTGTTGTTGCTGTTGCTGCTGCTGCTGCGTTTGTTGTTGCTGCTGCTGCTGCATTTGTTGTAGTTGTTGCTGCTGCATTTGTTGTTGCCGCTGCTGATGCTGCATTAGAGATGGTGGTGGTAGAGGCGGTGGTGGTAAATTAAACATTTGTCGTTGTTCGATTGATGGGACTGACGACGACGCGCGGCTATTTAACGCATTTTGTTGTTGCTGTTGCTCATTAGACGGGGCAAATTGCGTAGAAACTGGCGGTACCATTTGGCTAGCCGTAGGCGGCGGTAATCCATCAAATAATTGACACTGTTGTGCTGGTCGTGTTTGTTGAGTTTGTTGGGTTCGTGACGCAGCGTCGGGTGGTAAATTCATAAATGGTTGATTATTTGGCTGTTGAAGCCGCTGAAACGGCTGCAGTCTACTGGTGAAGGGAAATGAGTTACGTTGATTAACATTAACTACTTGTTGTGGCGATAGCAGACGGTTTCTTTGATTCAAGCGTTCTCGAACACGATTGAAAGTATTGAGTGGTCTAAAATTTAGGTTATAATTCGGGCTGCTGAAATTAAAATTACCGCGTCCTACCATGCCAACAAGATTGCTAACACTACCGCCCAAACCACCACCGGTGGAGTGTCTGTTCTGATTGCCACCACCTCCAACGTTCTGATTATTTGAATTATTGAAATTGTTATTTCCATAATTATTTCCACCAACAGGATTAGTGCTCTGATTTCCTACATTTCCATGCGAATATCTGGGTGCTTGTGTCACCCCAATCGGGGTTGTAGTTTGTGTTTGTTGATGTGGTTCTGAGGACGGTGTCACAGAACTTTCTTCGTTTTTAGCCGGTGGCAGTTGCAATGTACCATCTGTATTTATATGGACCAATTCTAAATTTCTACTTGCCGAATGCCACCGGTCTTGCATATCTAGTATATTAGACAAGATATCAGGAGGTGCTGAGACATCAACCGAATTATATTCCGTAATATTTGACGAGCTTTTATTTCCCAAAAGGCGATCTAATAGTAGTCCCTTGCGTGAATGCAAAGATCCAACATTAGAAAAGCGCACCGATGTTTGCACGGCAGTACCTAGGCCAGTTTCAAATTGTAACTCATTACCCGCACCCGCATCGTCATCAGAGAAATATTCCAAATCATTAGGATTTCCGAAAACTGATAATGCACTAGTGCCGGCAGTATGTGTTGGATTGATATAAGTAGGATCTCGTTTAACACCCATTTGTTCAGCCAAACGTTGGCTCGCTGTCCGTGGACCAGTTTGATTATCAGTTACCGAAGATTTCTGACATGCAACTTTTCTTACGGTACAGCGCCTTTTACGTCGGCGGCGAATTACTTTTTTTGTGCTTTTAATAGCAAATTTCTTATCGAAATCATCAAGATCGTATTCAACAACATAAGTTCGTTGCCGTGTACGGCGTCTATGATGCCGTTTCCGGCGCTTAGGTTTGCTAACAGATTGCTTTTTAATCTTTTGCCTTACATTTGTCGAGATTGTTGTTGTTTCCGTTCTTGATCCATTTCCGGTTCTCGATGAGGATGTCGTTGTTGTTGTGGTAGTTGCCGTCAAGTTGGCTCGCGAGGCAGTGGAGCGTGTATGACGCAAAATCGCGGCACGAATACGTTCATTTTGACGCGTTCGTAGAATTCGCGGTTGACGCACTTCAGTAACGCGTAATTGTGCTGGCGGAATACCCATGCCACGAATATCTTCATACAGATAATTAAGATCCTCCTCAACTTCATCTGGATCACTGCTATCTTCCGAATCGAAGCAATTATCACAATACCACGATCCTTCGGGAATTGCAGATAGCGGTGGCGTCAAACAATCAATATGATATCCTTGATTGCAACTATCGCATAACAACATGACATCCTCACGATCGGGTCTACTACAAATTTCACAATTTGTCACATCTTCTTCAGATGTTATTTCATTATCATTCCTCTCGTTTACCTCCGTGCAAATCACATCATCCTCAATAACTATTTCCCGTACTATATTACGATTTTCATAAGTATCACGTACAATGATTTTATTGAATTCGATACGATCAATCGGACATGTCTGAACATTCCTCGACCAGGCTTCAATACAACTAGCACAGAAGATATGAGCACACGTTGAAGGTGAACCGATTTCTTGTTGACGAAATGTAAGCAAACAAATTGGACATTTCTCGAGCAAATCATTGCTACTGCTATCCGAGCTGAATCCGCTTTCATCTTTTAATGGTATGGTTGAAGGGTCCTGAGGACCCTCTTTCGTAACACTTTTGCATTCATCTTCTGAAATTATTGCATTTTTCCTGCTATTACGATTCTTCCGCAATATTAACTGATGATTTATCTGAAATGAAAAGATGATTAAAAATTAATAAATTTGAGGGAATTGATTCTGTTTTTTCATGATTTTTTAAATCGTAAAAATAAAACTGCAATTATCCTATGCTCTGTTTTTTAACGATTTCGATAAAACACATGAAAACAAATGTATTCAGATCGGTCTATACACTTTTTAAAAGAGAATCGAAAAACAATCGATTTTTATTAAACTGAAAATAGTTCGTCGTGGGTGGAAATCTTGCCAATCACGCGGATGATGATCTGCTAAGTCGGGAAAAAAGAAAAACAAATTTTTTAAAGAGAATGAGATCTCGATTTTCGTGTGATTGTACATTTCCCCTCAGCTAGTTCCAAATGAACAAAATTCGCTAAAATCTCGATCGAATAATAATTACCCCGTAAATGTTTTAATGAAGTTAAAGCTAAAGTTTTTCACTAGTTCAAAACTGATTCTGTACTGGAATTTATATACTCCTTACTATCTGTCAATCGTTCTCCAATACATTACAAATGGACGCACAAACCCAATACACATTATACCCTTCTGGAGCAGGAGTTTCAGAAATAGATCAAATAAAAAAAAACGAAAGAAAATATAAAAGAATAAGTCACAAGAAATATTTGGACAGTAAAGACGGATAAAATTATACATTTTCACCATCTCTTAATCTATTTTGAACAGTTTCGTCTTGACGATTGTACGCATTAATGTACGTATGGATGCATCTCTCAAAATTCAAAACCGAATGTAAATCGTAGTCATTGGAATTTTGTATTTAGGATTGATTTAACATCTAGCTTTGGGAACTTCTACCACTGTGGGTATGACGGCAGTGATATTTGCCTTGGACGAACCTGGCTATAGTTAAGGGCCTGAGGATCTGATTTACACGTGACGATATTACTAATAATTATAAAGAAAAAACTATCGCGAAATGAATTGAGCAAAAAAAAAATTAACATGTTTCTTCCCCGTTTAATAAGTTAAGTAGTCTTCACGTAGACTTATCGCAATCCAAAGTTGGCAATCGTTATTTTGGTTCAATTTTCGATCATAATAATCGGTTTACCACTTAAACTCAGCATACTGAGTAAACATAGTATACTCAGTATATATAGAGTCCAGTAGGGATTTTTTCTTTAATAATGCATCCGTCAGAAGCACCGGAAATATATCAAACGTTATGGTTTCAATTTAAAATTAATCAAGCAACACAGTGTTACCAGGATGGAGAATTGGGCAAATTGCGGTGAATTCTGCATAAAGATCTTTGCTAAAATTATTGGAAAAATAAAATCAACTCAAGAATTTGTCAAAAATTAAAAAACTACACAAAATTATTTGTCTAAAAAATATTTCATTCAATTTAGCTCGCATTATTTGTGCAATATATTAAAATAAAAATTATTTTCACACTAAATTAAGGACTCATAATGGATTCATGATGTTGCAAAACTGATTTGCAAGCTGTATAAATTGCTGAATTGAAAATTCGCGGTACTATTTAATCACAAACAACTTTTGAAATAGTTACCTTTTTCCCCTTCTATTTCTTTTCTTCGTTATTTGCATGGAAAAATAAAATAATAAAGAACAAAAGCCTAATTTCGACTAAGCCGAAATTTATATTCCCAACACCACCACTAGGTGTACATCTATGGTCAATTTTAATAACCAAAAAAAAAAAAACGAACGGTACGATTGCTTTAATTTTGGACGTCATATAGGAATAGTATATATCTTATAAGCCGAGACCTTTATTTGTTATTCTGTAATTATGATCATTTTTGTGATATTCATTCTTACTTCTTACTTCGTTCTTAATTACTTCCTTAAGCGGCAACCTCAATTGTAAATATTTAGCTTTATATTTATTCCAGAATCTAAAACGTTCTGATTAGTGTGCTCTCTTAAAATTGGTAATGCCACTGGTAGGATTTTGTCTATTCTTAATACCAATTAGCCTAAGAAGAGATAAAATATTGAAGCCTAATTTCATCAGTTCCATACCTCGACCTTTATTAGAGACAGAAGGCGTATAGTGATTGAGAATGACCACACTTTTCGACATTGGTCTCGTCTCGTTACAAGCGGAGACCTTAAGTGAAGGGTATGTATGAAGGGTATGTATGAAGTAAGGGTATGTTAAGTGAAGGGTATGACTCCGGCTTTGAGTACAAGATATAAAACAAGTATGAGTTGTAACAGATATAGTCTTTTTAGTACTATTGGAAATAATTATTTCCTTTGATGAAATAACTGCCCACAGCGGCAATGCTTTTGAACTCGGTTTGTCAAAATTTTGAATAAAAGGAAAGGACGGAACGAACAAATATTTATAATTTTTGTTAATTATTTGTTTAATGGCATTTAAATTCTAAAAATCAAAACTATGAAACAAATTATTTATACTAACAGATTCTTTTTACTTATTTAGCACAGAAAAATATTGTACGTACTTATAAATGACATCTAATTTCAGAATTCAATTATTAATTACTTATTATTTATTATTTTTTTATCAACCTAAGTAATAATATATATTATATTATTATATAAATATATTATACTCTGGGACACAAATATTTGAATTAAATTTTTTATCTTTAGAGATACTTGGCTCTTGTGTCTCGTGTCATGACCTCGTGAGTCTTGGGTTTGCCACCATCACTATAGTCTTTTTTGGCAAAGATTATTATATTTTTGAATTTCCGTTTTTATTAGAGATATTAATGGTTCAACCAATTCCATCACCATATTTTTATTTATAAACAGAGATTGGTAAAAAGCACGAAAATAAACGCTGTTTTTTAAAAATGTAAAATGAATACGTTTTTAGAACTCATTTCTTACCACAAATAAAAAACTTTATATTTTATTCTTAATAAGTATTCACGAGTATTTGAAACAAATAATAACGAACATTAATAACGAGCATTTGAAACAAATCGACAAAAAATCTATTGAAAGACTTAAGCCTGGCAATGATGGCAAGACAATTTCGTAGAAAAACCCACCAAATCAAAAAAAAGGACGATGTACGAGTAAAATCTATTACTCAACTGTCCTCACTGGTTTTGGATATGAGATTATCAGCCTTATAATGTATCACGATACGAACACGATTCGAAAACGTTGACGAACACGAAACAAAAACGAAGGCTCTGATAATGAAACCTCTGCGATCACTTCGTTTCATTTCCAATTTATTGTTGTTGGCATCTACAGAAAATGTGCGATTGTTTACCTCCTACCACTTCTCTTCTCCTTGCATTCATAAGCAGCAATGCTTCTTTGCTTTGACGATCGCATTTTTGTTATCGTCAATTTTGACAACCCTTTCGTGAAGTATTCGTGATACATTATTAAGCGATTTCCAATCGAACACGGGAATGCATGTAAAAAACACCAACAAAAATCTAGTTTTCGATTCGTGTTCGTTACGTTTTCGTTATCGTTATTTTGGCATTCTTCTTCATAATTTCTTCGTTAAATCGAAGAAAAGCGGGGAAATAGCAAAAGAAAATCGAAGATTACGTTTTCGTATCGTGATACATTATAAGGCTGTATCTACCTCAAACGATCGACAGGAAAATGTGATTATTGAAGTTTTAGAATGCTCTAATCATACTCAAAACAAACGTGTTGTGCACAAGCTACAGTAATTCTTATTTAATTTATTATCTCATTTCTAATAAAAAGAACTTGAAAAACAACAACAAAAGCTCTTCTATTTTTAGCAATCCATTGCATTGCATTGACCCTTAAGTAAAGCTTTCAATAACACCCTGTTATTTTGTTGTTGTTTGGTTTGTGAGAGATTGCATCTATAGTAAACAATTGTTTTCCAATAAGACTCTGATATGTGTTGCGCACTCCAACTATCACGTATTGAAAAACAAATCGGCCGAAAAAATGTCCAAGTCATGTCGTTCGAGTAAACCAGGTGTTAAATATATTGTTTCTAAGTGTATTAATCACCGACGTTTCTGCGACACGAAACAAGAAACATGCAATTTCACAGTGAATTATACCACATGACTCACCTCCCTCCTCCCTACTTAATGGATTGCTCTTAGTTTCTTAATATTAATTTGAATGAAATTTAACATAATACTTTAAAATTTACTTAGCCTTTTTACTTTGACTTTCTATATAAATAAAACTAAATTAGCTATTTTTGAAACGGAATCACTTGAGAACACCTATACTGTTTTAACCATCTATTTTTTAAATTATTCAAAACGATATGAGATAAATTCATTCCTAGAAAAAATTGGAAAATTTCCAAATTTCAGAAATTCGAGAGCTTTTATCTTGTGAAATGTTTACAAGAAAGCGATATCACAATGCATGACTGAAACGTTAGAACATATCCAGGTTTCATCAAAGCCACAGTTTTTCGAAAAATAGGTCAATTAAAATATGTTTAAAAATATCGAAATCAAAAAATTTTTATTTTTTGCCTGACTTGAAAAAATTGTGATTGCGCGAAAGAGAGTAAAAATATTAAGCTATCCATATTATATTAAGCTAATCTAAAGTAATTTCAGCTTTCGGTTCGAAATTAAAATTTATTATGAGATAAGAGAATCATGATAATCAATCGCACAGTTCCGCAAAATTAGTTTTACTACAGCAGTATAAAATAAAGAATAAATAAATAAATAAATAAAAAAATAGAGGGCAAGTCTCATAGGACTAGTCCCCAATCGTACATATTTGTCTATATAAATTACATCGTATTGTCTAAAACAAAATTAAAAGTCACCTCACCCATGATCGCATGCAAGGGGAGTTCAATGTGTTCCCGGTAAAGGGATTATTTAATAATATAAATAATTTAATTATTAACCTCAGTAACAGCATTATCGGTGAGCATATATATACAATATCAATTCCATACAATTCTGATTGATTGTTTGGAAATTGTCCCTTATTAATGTCGCCAATAAGACTACAAGATTATATCAAGTTTTATTTAAAAGCCTTACAAAACAGAAATTAGTAAATCGTTAGCATATCTTGATGAATTGTTCCCCACTACATCTTTAATTACTTTAATAAATGGCGGAAATTGGAAGGCGAACAAAATCCGGGAATTTTTTAAGAATTACAAGCGTCAAAATCCTGAATGAATGATAAACCGATTATCAAATCAACACAGCGTTCACTGAGGTTCGAAATCTTTCCCCCACGCAAATCTCACCCGAAACAAAGTATTATGTACAAAAATATCGTCCGCAGCAAAACCGGGAATACCGGAGTTCTATCGTTCTTCAGAGTTTTGTCATTCCGAGTTTTAGTTGACGGGATTATATCGTTACGGATTTTGTTAACAACTGACCACATTTTCTTCAACACTGTTCAATTTTCCTTCAACACGACGGAAAACAGCCTAACGGACATTAAACGGAAAGACAATGAATACCCCTCATGCGACGAATTATGAACTATTGGTCATTAAAACAAAATAAATTAGCGGCCGTGTACTTCGTTTCATCTATTTTGTAATATTTCTTGAAAAAATGGCTTGTAAATTATACCACTCTCGATCCAGGTAGCTAATAATAATTCGTGGGCTGTGTCCGCATCCATCGAACAATGGCAAACGGTTCAATAGTAAAGCGAATTTGAGTCGTTAATCCTACATATTTAAAAACCACAGGAGCCGTTAGAGAAACAAACATTTTAATAGTTAGAGCGAAAGAGTTCTCAACAGTTAGAGAGAAAGTAAGAGAAGATATTTAAGCGTTTCTACACTACTGTTTTAAATAAAACTAACTTTTGATAGTGATGCATTGACGAGGACAATCTGGGTGCCGAAACTCAGGTACTCCTTACGGAAAAGGTTTTATAAGAATACAACCAACACATACGTAACGAAATTAATCGACTGCAAAGCGTTTTACAAAGAATATTGCCGATTTTAATTGAAATAGTGTTAATTTGAGTGGAATTGATTTGTGTTGAGTAAATGAAAAAGTTCATGGCGTTTTTCGATATAAAAAAGGAAATAATCTCGAATTGACTTTTATTAAAAGTGTCGAACTTCCGTCATGACAACATTCTACAGTGATCTGCCAAAAGTTTTAAGTGACCCACTCAAAAGCTTTTCTGGGAGGTTTTTTAAGTCCGCCATAGACTTTAAAGAACACTTCTTTAAATTAAAGATACGCATTTCCCTATACTTTTTTTAATAACTCTCGGTTTTTTACAAAATGATCCTGTAGAAGATCTTCGCCTAACGTCATGCTCGATAAAGGAGCATTATTAAGATTATGACTGGTTGAGTTGATTAAACGAATTACCATCTAACGCAAAAATAATAAGGAGCAAAACGAAGGCAAACAGGTTTGGACAGAGGGGTGACAAGAAAGCCTCAAAATTGTAAATTTAAGTCTAAAAAATTGTTACATCGCTAACGATTAGATTTCCATAGTTTTGGGAATTATAGATTGTTGGAGTGAGTCGTGTTTATAGTTACAGTATTATGATCTGGGCTATCCCGTGCAGTTTGTTCAAACGGTTAACCAGTCTTATACTTTTCCAGTATATAATCAGTATGTATATACTTTTCCTCCTTCAAGCACAAGACCAATATCGCATATTCCCTTCGAGTACATGATATCTAAGAGATAAGTTGTATAGAAAGGTTGTTGTATAACCTCTTCCTACGATTAACGTTAAGGCCTTGCACTATTTACGAAGTTTTTAACTCCCAAATTTAATAGGATTCTACAAAGTGTTGTTTCATTTTTCAAAAGGGAAATAAGTCCCACAATTTAAAAATTGCTTGCTCTTTGACGAGATCTGGGTATATCAAATTTAAAGCGCTACATTTTCTGAGTGGTTTGTGAAAGTGAAAACAAATGTATTTTTATTGTTCCGTATAAATACAGGCGCCTCGACACAGCTTACACTCAAGGTCTCTTCTACATAATTGTTGTGACAAATGCTCACCTCGAATGCCAATGCGTCTGGCACGGTGGGCTTTCGCTATTGCCTTTAGTGCAATTTAGACTTTCGAAGAATACTTTATATAACTAAATTTATTTTCACGGTATAGAGGAACCTATAGCTATGTTGAATTTTACCGAATAAATGCCACGAACTTTATTCACCAACTCCATGAGAGTTGATAGTTTTGATTACTAAAATTTAGGAAACTAAAAATGAAATAATTACTAAGTTTAATTTATGCAGATTAACTATACCTTATAAAAATTCAATAAACGATATTATTTAGATATTCCTTTACCTCACTAGCACTTGATGAATCATCTGAATTGCCATCTTGAAGAACAAGGGCGTTCGGTTTACGCTTCCGATTAGATTTCGCTACATTATTTGTAATATATTCATCACCATCACTTATGCAATTAGCTACCCCATTCATTTCAGGTGATGGATAATTCTTTGAAACACATACCGATCGTTGTCGGTTACGGTTAGAACACGATGGCTGTTCATCATCGCTGCTGGAAGATGTTGTTTTACCCTCGTCGGAGTCATCGAACTCAATTCGCATTATTATTCGACGTTTCTTTTTCTGCTGATCCGATCGCAGACGGCAATTTTTGCCTGATGAACGAGGATTGACGAAATCACTTGAATCACCGGAATCAGACATTCTAAATCTTTACTATATATGATACTTAGAATACATAAATAATATATATAGCATTGATATTTATATACATATAGATATGTATGTATATCAATGAAGACCTTTAAGAGACCGTAATTGTGAAAATGTTCATGTCTACTAAAATTTCACAATTTTTCTGCTTCTGATATATCGTGAGCCGTAATTGTAAAGTTAATCAAAAAGTCTCTTCTTTCATTATATGAAAATTGTGCAAATAATTTAGTTTTCAAAAAATTCTTTTCTCAGTTTGAAGCAAAAAATTTCACGCACTTATAGATCTAATTTTTGCAAACAGAACATCGAGTTTTCCCTATCGTTTTATTTTGGTCTATTATTAATTATTTTTTATAGTTTATAGTTTTTCCAATATTCAAAATTTTCTGATTTTAAACAATTCATTTTTCTTGCACTTTATATATTCGCTATTAAACGCCATTTTAGAAAATTCTTCCTCGCTTTCGATATTTGTAGACTTGGCCCAATTAACTTTTGTTTCGCTATAGAAGCGAATGCAATTTATACCGTCCGATTTTAGTATGTGCAGATGTCAATTTTTGTGGAGAATTGCATGACGTTAGTTGATTAATTTCTTACAGTCTACTGAACTAAGTAGAGTTATGGGACCCAATCACATGAAAAAATATATCAAATAAACTAAAAGGTTACCGAAAATAAGAAAGCTATCGTATATTATAAATAATTTTGCTTATTACAATTTATTGTATATAAAACTGAAACCCCATTAGATCAGTGCGTTAATAGGATGGCGCAAAATAAAACAGGTACGACAAAACAAATGGATTTATGAGCTACGTATGATAAGGTGTCGTCCGTCGGGAAATCATACAAAATAACATTATTTGCTTTGTTTTGTTGGGTTTCATTTGGCATATGCTTGGATAAGAAATCATTTTCTCTACTCGTGAATTAAAGATATTTTGTCTGTTCTTTGCTCTGCGGGTACTATTGCGCTATCCCACTTATTTTTGACGGGCATTCACATAATAGCTAAACGTAACATTTGAACTTTGTAACCATTTAAGTTATCACGACAGTGAATATGGTGTTTAAAACCTCTTTTTATCCACTAATAATACAGCATACCTTTTTCTCCTCGCCGATACAATTAAATAGCTTGATAATTATATGTAAAAATATGTACTTTATTATTGAAAAATAATTTATTTGTTTTAAACGAATACAATAAAATACAAAAAATACTTACTTTTAAAATGCCTATATTTAACCTTAAAACAGTATTATATATAATGCATTTACTACTTTATTTCATTTAGATATATCTTATTAAATTATGGTTAACATTTTCGAAAAGTTTTACAAAGTAAATCTTATCTTAATAAGCGAGAAATGAAATAAAATATATAACACACTTCTGTGCGAAAAAGCTCATTTTATCGTGAGTATTCTGCTGGTTCATAGGTATGATCCATGCCGCGGCCAAGGGTCGCCAAAGAAAAAACTTTAGTATGGTGTTTGAGTTTGTTCTATATATTCACTTAATAACATTTATAATATTATTTTAAATTTACACAAGTGTTGTGTAAATGTTATTATTAGTATATGAACTAGCTCTTTTATTGAGTGAGCTTGAACGATATTGCTCAAAATATACTAAAATATAAGAACAAAATAATCGCAGTTCTCGAAGGAGAACAGAAATACAGGCTGTTTAGGGAGAACAAATATAGGTATGTATCTAATTGTTTCTATGTGCTGTTTATTTCAAGAGAAGTAATCATTTTCTAGTCTCATTGCTTATGTCAAGAATTTGAATATAAAATCAGCTGGTGAATTATAAAACAATCCGCTGGTTGCTCCAGTCGCTCGACCCATTCATTGTGTACGGCCTGTAACATAAGTTTACAATTTTACGTTCAGTGGTTGGCTGCTCTGATAGCTGTCATAATTAAACGAATCTCACATAGTCTCCACATCCGTTCCTTTTCGCTGTTAAATAAAAATCTGTAAAGATGGGTCGCATGCACGCTCCAGGGTAAAAATTCATTTAATTATTGTAATAATTTGCTTTATATACCTCTTACAGAGCGAGGCACCGTACGATAATCATAAAAACGAAAAGACCATACTAAACATTTAGTTTCCTTTAATACGATTTGTTTTGGGCAAATTCGCTTGTGTCCATGTGGTTGATTGTGGTTGTATCTCTTTAATTAAAATACGTGTATATTTTCTTTATTTGCCAGAAAGGGTATATCCCAATCAGCTCTGCCATACAGGAGAACTGTACCTTCTTGGCTAAAATTAAATGCCGAAGATGTGAAGGAACAAATTAAGCTTTTGGGTAGAAAGGGATTGACACCGTCAAAAATTGGTAAGCTTGAAAATATGAAGTAGCTGTGATTTACATATTTATGAGACTCATTAACTATTTTAGGTATAATTCTTCGCGATTCCCATGGTGTTGCACAAGTTCGTTTTGTTAACGGCAACAAAATCCTGCGCATAATGAAATCTGTTGGATTAAAACCTGACATCCCAGAGGATTTATATCATATGATTAAAAAGGCTGTCGCTATTCGCAAACATTTGGAACGTAATCGTAAAGACAAGGATGGTAAATTCCGTCTTATTTTAGTAGAATCAAGAATTCATCGGTTGGCACGATACTATAAGACGAAGAGTGTTTTGCCACCCAACTGGAAATATGAATCGAGCACAGCTTCTGCTCTGGTGGCTTAATTAATAATTTGGTTTTCCCGATGTAAAGATAAAAATAAATACATAATTAGAATTTTTTAACGTATATTAATTGTTAGTCAAAAGTAGAATTTGGTATATCGGGTCAGTGTTGGTTAGTTTTGCTTAAAGTTTGGAATTTCGATTTATTGGATCAATATGTAGATAAATAAGTTGTCCCATGAAGTGTTTTGACATTAGTCCATATAGTACCTAAAAATCACAAATTGCCTACTATTTTATAGATATGACATTTATTTTGCATAACGGCAGCCCTATAGCTCTCCACTAATCACGAGCTTGTGGTTTTTTGTAGAATTTGACGTTTGAAATTTTGCGGTTTATGCCAAGAGAGCAATCAGTTCGTTGATGCCCTTTAATTCGTTCAGTTGTTTTGTGGTGTGTCGTTTAGCGGAAATTGAATTGACCAGATTGAAGTGATTTTAAAACAAAATTTTCAATAAAACAAATGAATTATTTTCACGATCTGGGAAGAAATACTTAAAGTATTTTTAAAATTGAAGTAAAATTCAGAATAAAATCAACAAAGCTCTGGATGTGTGAGTTGTAAATATAAAATTTTCTCGTCAGCCGGAAACTGTTGATGACGACATAAATCCGATTACTTTTAAACTTTTTAGGCAAACTAATGATTTTTTAGAGAAAACTTATTAAGAAAATCTTTCTATATTTAGAAACTTTGAATAAAACAAAAATTAAGAACAGCAGCAAATCAAATAAAAAAAACAATGATTAGATAATTTAATACATGAAAAGTTTAAAAAAAGAAGCTACAAGTGAAAAACGATTCATTGAAATTTTGTTGCTGTAAATTACGGTAATTTTTATGTTAACAGTATAGTATATTGTATTAGGCTTCTTTTGGAGAGAGAAAAAAGTAAAGTCTAAGCTGATAAAGGCCAAAGAAGAACTAAGTATAAGAAAAAAATATTGTATACAAAAATGCAACAAAAACAATCAGCTGCAATGTGCGAATTTTTTGTTAGTCAATGAGATTTGTTTGGTTTGTGAATAGTTTTTTTCGATGAACAAAAGTGTTGCCAACTTCAAGGTCGGTGATGTTTATGCTGAAGGACTTTGTAGAGTTGTGAACATTTGCCCCCCGATAGGAAAAGTTTAACGCATGACGTACGAAATTCGAAATTCTAAGCAAGTGTTTATTTAGAACAAATATGTTTAAATGCATACATTTAAGGAATGGCTGATTTATTTCACGATTATCTAAATATATCAAGAAATAAATATTTAATAAATAAATAAATAAATAAAAATTTGAATTGTTTAAAATAAGAATTAGTGAATAAATTGTGTGATGGTGTTTGAATAAAATATTAAAACAGTTTCACCGATTGAAAATGTGTATAAATTATATAAATTATATATACATATTTATATATATTTAAATGTATAAAATTCTTTCAGAACTAATTTTAATTTGAACGTGTAGTCCTTGTAAAAATCAAACAAATCGTTAGTATTGTTTTTTTCTGAATTGAAGTTAAAAATATTATGACAAAAAATTTCGAAAAATTAATATCTTAATTATTATTACCGGCAGCTGATATAATTATGCATCGATCTTTCTTAGGTTCATTTTTTGTCTTTCAGCAATAATTCAATTCACCGAGAATGCAGTCCGTTAAAACAACAGATTTACCTGAAAATCCATTACAAAGTGCGAATATATTTTCGCGTTTGTGTTTTTGGTAAGATTTATTAATATTTTCATAGGAATATTTTAATTGATTAATTTTTTTATTAATATATTAATACATGTTTTTTATTCATGAAGTTTATAATATTCAAAATAATTTTTTCCCCCAAATGAAATATTGCATAGAAATTGATTTTGGTTTTATTCTGTCGATTAAAACAAAAATCAAGCTTAGAATGGACTGGAATGAAATTGTGGTTTGAAGATAAGCCGGTTTCGGCGACATAGTATCTCTGATCATTTTTTTTTCATTCGTAAAGAATTCATGGTAAAATTCATCATTTAAATAACCTTTTTGGAGAATCTTAACGAATCGAGATAAAATAAATAAATTGAAAGAATTTTTCTTGTTTGTCTGTTTTTTACGCTTGTCTCTGTTTACTTTTAATTTTTGTTATCGCGTATTGACTGTTAGTGAAATATGAAAATTTTTTGTTTAAAAAAGAAACGTATAATCAATATCGTAACGTGCGCAATTTTGTAAATAGTCACTTGCAACAACAAAACAAAAGATAATAAGAAAAAAAAAGAAATAATAATAATATTAATTAGTTCAGAAAAAGGCTGTTTAAATGAAATTATGAAGTGATATTTGACGCTTTTGAGTAATTCGTACTAAATTTTGAAATGTTAAAACTTCTCAAAAGAAAAGTTTCGATAATGATTACTATTATTTATGATCATCCTAGAGGCGAAATAATTAATAGAAATGTTTTCTTATCCAGACGAACTCATTACGAGAATTTAGATAAACAAAAATTAAAAACGATCTAATTTAATGTCTCAATAATTGAATATGAATTGCAAAAATAAATAATGTTTACTGCATGAAACTTTATAAGTTTAGAATTAATATTATTCTAAAAATTATTAATATTATTCTAAATATTAATTATCTTCTATTATTCGATTATTATTAAATTAATATTAATTTTATTTTGTTATTGCGAAACAATTTCATTAATGTTTAATTATCGCGAGGGCAGTCCCATAATTAATCAATCTGACGAAAATTATGATAGAATAAACATTAAAATATAATACCCGCGATTGATTAACCAAATTAACCCAAGGTTCGAATTGTCTTGTTTCATTCCATTTTTCCGGTTGTTCTCCAACGGTTTGATACTATTATGGGTGACGTCATATCGAATATAGGCATGTCAAACGGTTGAAACGCAAGTGGAAAATTAAGATGAGACGAAGCAAGACGAGCCTTTGGAATAAGCATTCTATAAGTCGTTGAATAAATTAAAAAATAACGATTTGTTTCTTTCTAAACTCTGTTCCCTAACTTACCCCTTTCTCTTCTGTCTCGCTCTCGCCTTCTTCGACTAATTATTTAACCTTTTTGCAAAGGTCTTTACAAACTAACTAATCATTGTTGAAGCGGTGATGCTTGCAGTTGAGAGTCCTTTACAGGATGTCACGCTTTTTATTAATCGTTGGGAAAAGTGATGAATAAATAAAGTTTGTTTTCAAATTTGTTGATTTTGTTTGTCAGGTCGATTAATTTTGGGATTGCACTCGTATTATTACTCACACTTACTATTAATGTTCTTGTAGAATTTTTTTTTAAAATACAATTTTTTTTATTACAAATAGCGAAGAAATCCATAATTTCAACAAAGATCAATTTTACTTTATGGTGCAATAAATATATATAGTATGATAAATATCTATACTATTTCATTAGCTGCACACTAAGGTATAGTTTTCTATAAAATATTAATTGATGAGAATTCATATAAAGAATTTCTTGGAAATATTGAAACGTTAACTGAAATGCGTCACAATTTTCATTTAATTCTTTTTATCAATTTCCTTTTTTTATCTGATTGAAAAAATAATTTTTAAAAAAATAATATATCATTGATTTGTTTTTGTATAAATGATCAGGTAACTTTTAAAGAAAACTTGCTATTTTTTCTGATTTTAATTAAAATACACCGATCATAAATATAGTTTTAATAAATCCATAAAAAGATATAAATAACAATAAAATCAATAAAAAATTAATTACGAAATTATTTACCTGGTCCTGAAATGGTGGTGAAAGGGCTGGAGAGACATTACGACCGGCATCGAACTAATGGCATAATAGTCAGGGAGTTGATAAAAGAAAGAGGCAAAAAAATAAAGGAAGTAGAGGGAATAATGAGATATATCACAACGAGAAAGAAAGAACGTTTAATGAATTATAGTTGAATTCTTATAAAAACATACCCCGTTAGATGTAGGGGGGGGTGACGTAGGTTACAATCGATTAGTCCGGTCTCTGAATGCCCAAGAGACAACGAAGTAAACTTTTGTATGAACTTTTAATGCTTTCGTTTAAAAAGATCGTTTGTATTAGAAAAATTAAATGTTTCATAAAAAGAAATTGCCATGGAAATAGTGCAGGATAAAAGCCAGCGTTAAACATAAAACGTCAAACCGAAATATCTAAAGACGTCATTGAGTTGAACGTTACTTAAGCAATAATAAATTTTGACGTACGTCAGAAAGTATTACTTGGAAATCAACCTGACGTACGTCAGGAGAATACTACTTGGAAATCAACCTATTGTAGGGAATTCTTTTCAAATTTGTCACGCTATAAAAAAATTATAAGCAATGGAATAGTTTTACAAATATATTTATGTTTGATTTTTTGATGAATTCCAAAAAAAAAAAGAAAAATCAAAAATACAAATGTTCAGTTTAAGATTTCTTCAATTTTGGAATTTCTACTCAGAAATATTCTTTCTAAACGAGACAGCAAAATTCTAATTCGCGTGAAACACCTGACACAGTCATTACACGACTAACCGACTGAAACCACAAAACGAGACGCTCGAAACTTGGTAGCTGTTTAAAATAAACAATTTCAAATTTCAAATGTGGCGAATTATTTTTGAATTATGGGTGAAATTATACGAAAACCCTTAGAAAAAGTGACCTTTCGGTTTAACCGATTATAGCGGAAATCAGTAGTATGAATTTATATGCTAAGACAGTCCAAAATACGATTTTTATAATCTTTTTATTATCTCCGTCTCCAAGAAATGTCTCCATTTCTTTTCTTATTTAATTTAATTTTCGATTTATTTCATTGTTTAAGAGTAATCAGTTGTGATGCGGAAAATTTCTAAGAAAAATTAACTTTCAATTCGAACGATGTTTTTATGAATTAAGGAATATTTAAGAATTAAGAATTAAGAATTATTTAGAATTTATTTAAGAATTATTTAGAATTTAAGAATTAAGGAATATTTTAAAAAATAATTAATGAAAGTTTATTTTAATGAAAATATTCGATTTATTAATTAAATTTATTTTTATTATATAAAAAAATTAAATAAAAACAAATACAATTTGCAACGATAAAATATATTTATAGTTTATAATTCTTTTTTTTCAGGTATACATTACCGATATTTTTTAAGGGGCGTAAAAAGACTCTCGATCATAAAGATCTTTATCAAGCATTGAAAGTACATAAATCTGGTAAGTTACGTGCTTTGTGTAATTTTTATTAATTAATTTTTTTTTTTGGAAATTTTATTTCCACTCATATATATACATTTTTTAATTCTATTTATAAATTTATAATTAGAACGTGACATTCTAATCTAATTAATTGATTTACTTTTATTAGCATTGATCATTTTATACTCGTACCATTCTATCGATCGATTGAGTATTTTTTGAGTAACAATGAATTTGAAAAATTTTCTCAGTGATTATTTCTTATCATTAAAACAAAAGATTTTATTCATTGTACAGATAAAAGTCAATTATTTGATTCATAGCGCAATGATTTTATTTTCCATGATTAAAAATAATAGCAAACCATTCAGATATTTATATAAAGCATCCATCCATCTATCCCTCCGTCCATCCACTATTTTTACAGTCAGTGATTAAAAAACTATCAGGCCATTGTTATAAATGATAGTTATTTATAAAGATTGCTTCTATCGTCGCATTCAATAATTATTTAATCTCATGCGATTACCTTGTAATTATTTTACGACAAATTCATTGTTTATTTGAAAATGATAAATTTTCTATAGTTTTTTCTTCTACCACAATGATAATTGCAATGAAAATTACAAACTAAGCCACACGAAAAGAGACAACATGCGACTGAGTTTATAAATATATGCTTAAAGTTAATACAACTACCTCTCGATTTACGCGAATAATCGCGTAAAATCATAATCTTCGAAATATCGTGTAAAACGAAAATAGTAAATGTAAAATATAATTATATATAAAAAACTAATTTAATATATTTGAAATTATTTGTCTGCGATAATTATTAGTTTTTTCTTCTTTTAATTATTGTATCTCAAAGGTAGTGTTAAAGCAAAATCATCGCGTAAAAAGAGCATCACACTGTTAGTTGTATTCTCTTAAAAGGATACGTAATGAGAATGGTATTCTCTTTTATTTTATGCGAATATATTCTAAATTTTATTGATTTTGTTTAGATACCATTAAATTTTTTATTGAAATTATTTTTGTATTATATAATGAATGCATTATATAATACAAAAATAATTTCAATAAAAAATTTAATGGTATCTAAACAAAATCAATAAAATTTAGAATATATTCGCATAAAATAAAAGAGAATACCATTCTCATTACGTATCCTTTTAAGAGAATACAACTAACAGTGTGATGCTCTTTTTACGCGATGATTTTGCTTTAACACTACCTTTGAGATACAATAAAATAAAAATAAATTTTAAAGTAATTAAAGTCAAATTAAAGAAATATCAATTAAATAACTTCAAATAATTAAAATCAAATTAGAGTTTTTCTATTTTGTTTTTAACTATGTTTATTGATTTATAAGAATAATTTTTATTGATTTATAAGAAGTATTTTTTAATATTTTATTTTTTAGATTTTAGACATAATTAAGGAATCCTTCAATCCATTGACTGCCATATTAATTCGTTTCTTCTCTTTTATGTCAAATATTCCTTACATTTATTATTAATATGTTATTTATTATTTTAAGGGGAAAATTATATTAAATGTAATATTAAAAGATTAATAATTATATTTATATAATAATTGAAAGTAAAAAGAATATCATAAAAGAATCAGTTTCACCTAGACGAACCCAAACCCAGTCCACAAAATTGAAAATCACACATTTTGATAATACACGAAAGTCACGAAATTGTTCACGGAAGTAATCGAAATATATACTATTTAATCGTATTCAACAAGAAGGTTGTTGGGGACAACCAGAGGCTAGCAATACTCAGAAAAAGAATATGTAAAAAATATATTTAAAATAGATAAAAAGTCAATAATGAAAAGCGTCCACAAAGAATTTTAATCAGTCTAAACTTCTAATACTGTAATTGCACTAACGTAATAATGAGCGCGATACTGCCTAAATATACATCATTTAAGGAGTGACGAACGAGCAAATTTATCGGAAAACTAAAAAACCCAATGCAAAATCAAAACATATGAATATTTTAAGCTGCGACAATCATTCGAAAGAAATACTAACAAATGAAAACAATTTTAATTTGAATTTAATATGAAAACAAATTCAAAGAATACACAGTTTGGTTATGAAGAGAAGGTTCACTGAGAAGGCTCGGCGAGGGAAAAAATTTAATTATGATTATTAGATGTGCCAGTAAATAATTGCTTTACATGAGAATTGGTTGGTTTCTATAAAAGATAAGAAATAAAAAATAAATACGATAGGAAAAGGAAAACATTTATAAATACATGATTTTGTACTTCCCCTCATTTTTTTTTTTTGAAATCACACACCACTATTTTTTTTATTTCATTAATGACTCAGTGGGGAAATATTCCATTGAAGCAAATTTCTTCTAATTCTTTATTCTATCCTTCAAATTTTTTTCAAATTCAATTCTTTATTTAAATAATCACTTAAGAAATGTTAATTATCAGCACGTGCATTATCGCTGCTGATTGACTACGCTTTAACACTATCATATCGATGATGGCCATGCTTATAATTGAAAAAAAAAATTAAATTTTTTATAAAAAAAAATATGCTGTGTCATTCAATTGTTGTAAATAATAAATATTTCATAGCAATTCAGCAAGTGCGTATCTCGTACACGACCTTTCGCTTTTCTAAGAAAACAAAATCTTTAAAAACAGTTAACTCTCGACTTATATGACGAATTGGACGTGACGTCAGTGAAATCATTTCAATATTTAATATTTTTTTGAATTATCAAATACAATACTGTAATGATTGTATTGATCATTCGTAGAAATAGTAGTATTAATCGAGTTTTAATTGAAAAATTTCGAATACGAAATTTGTGCTGCAAGGATGAAGTTTGGGGAAGTTGAATTACTTTACTTGTTTTTTTTTGGGGGGAAATCAATAAAACAACAATAATAACAAAACATAAAGCGAAGAATGAATGATATCAAGCGGCTCGATTGCACAAAACAACTTTTGAAAAGTTTCAAAGATCTAATTGTTGTTCGTTTTAATTGCAATTAATAAAAATGCTCAATATATTGTCAGTGATATTGCTATCAATTTAAAAGCAGTTCAATGATACGATCAAATAGTTTTTATCGAATGATACAAACAGTAAATTCATTTCTACAATGAATTTCTTCATGATCATTATTCGAACATATTCTACCACTGATTTTGAAAGTTAGTAAATGGAAACAAATTTAAAAAAAAGTATATTTAATTATAAGTAAATTCCTTACGCTCCAATGTGATGTTAAAAAGATTTGATTCTATTGAGAAAAATGTGCAATTTTTAAAGTTTTTATTAAAAAGAAATAACGCTTATTCAGTTTGCGCTTTTTCAAAATTAACGCTTCATACATTCATAATGATTTCTATAGAAATAGACAATTAATAAGAATGTAACAAAATTATTAAATGTTATTAAAGCCATCAATCACAAGAAAAAATAGAAGAACATTCGTTAGGGGCGTTTGGTATTGTGGCGTGTCAGAAATTGACTTTTATATATTTGTTATATGTATATTGTTGCTTTGTATCGGAGGTCATATATTTTCAACGAAACTTTTCAACTAAAAACTTATTTTTTTCAACTGAAAAAAATATTTATTCAAACGAGTTTTCCGAAATGAATTAATGGCGAATAATTTGAAGAGACTTCTTCTTGTTTCTAAATTTGTGCATTTTATTTATTGTTTTTGTTTATATGAATTAATTAATTTTTTATGTTTAAAAGATTGTCTTTTAGAAAATGTTATTTTTTTTTTGAGAAGCAATAAAATCAATGATTTTGTTTTAACTCGTAATAAAATTGCTAATAATTCTTTTCTATAATTTTGCTTTTCTTAGTCAATGAAATTTTAAAATTCGTTTCGTTTATCAATTAAATTAATTAAAATAATTTATAACCTTATCAATTATAATTATTTAATAAAGAATATATATATATTCTTTTGGAAAATATCATTAAATTCGGTACATTTTTATTTTATAATAATAATAAATTTAATCAATCTTTTAAAGAATCATTTGAGCAATTAAATTTCTATCTCTTCTCTATCTCTCTCTTTCTCTCCTCCCCTTTCTTTCTGCCTCTTTCCCGCTTGTGTGAGCGTGCTTATGTGTTTATGTATTTTGTTTATAAAAATTTACTCATATAGTCATTCAACTCTTGAATTACATTATTGTTTTCATTATATATTCATATTGAATTCTTACCAATTTTGCAAAGATAAAGAAAAATCAGAAATAGGAATTAAAATAATCACGAAACTTTATACATAATATATTTATAAATTTTCAGTATTTAATTCCTAGAAAGAAATTCAGTCCTTTTCCAAAGCAGGTGTTATGCCATATTTAAATAATATACAGTTTAACAGTTTAATGAATGATACCGAAATATATATAAAAGATACTAATTTATAAATGACAAACAATTATGAGTTCGGACAGTTCAGATTTGATTACCCGGTCTGAGATTTTTATAATTAATTATAAATTTAAATTTTCAAAATTTAATTAAATAAACTTAAATAAATAAAATTCGTTAATCAACAAATTTATTTCAGAAATATGTTCAATATGTTTTAACATTAAATTTATCAAATATTTTTCAGAAAACGTAAATTATAATTCAGAAAAAAATGAAAAATAAATATATTCCGAAATGATTTGAGAGAAGAATATAAAACTATTTATTAAATTAAAAATTTAGAAAATAACAATTATTTTTTTTTGTTTTTTAAAGAAATTCTAGGGAATGCGATGTGTCAATCCTGGCAAAAAGAATTGGAACGAAAGGAAGTTTCAAAAAAACGGCCAAGCCTCTTAAGGGCAACAATACGTGTTTTTCGTTGGCAATTCGCGTTTCTTGGCTTAATCCTCTTTCTGCTTGAACTCGGTCTACGGTAAGAGACATAGCGTATTACTTTTTTTTTGAATTGAAACCATAACGAAAAGAGAGATCAGCGTATGAGTTATATAATTTCTTTCTGTTTACTTGTTCAGATCATTGCAACCTCTATTCCTACTGGGTCTGATCTCATATTATTCGGACACGAACAAAGATCTCAATAAAGCGTATTTGTATGCGGCTGGAGTTATAATTTGTAGTGCACTTAATGTCATCGTAATTCATCCGTATATGCTTGGCACGATGCACGTTGGCATGAAGATGCGTGTTGCTATGTGCAGTATGATTTACAGGAAGGCATTACGTTTAAGTAATAATGCTTTGGGTGATACCACTGCTGGTCAAGTGGTCAATCTTATATCGAATGATGTCGGTCGTTTGGATTTGACAATGATATTTGTTCATTATCTATGGATTGGTCCTATAGAAACATTTTTCATAACATTTCTAATGTACTGCGAGGTAAAAAAAAAAGAAAAAATGCCAAAAACATTTTTTTTTTGAAAATAAATCTTTTATAAAATTTCTATTTCAGATTGGAATTTCGGCTTTGTTTGGTGTTGCATTTATGCTATTGTTTATACCGCTTCAGGGCTGGCTGGGCAAAAAGACTTCCGTATTACGTTTACGCACCGCATTACGAACTGACGAACGTGTACGCATGATGAATGAAATTGTGCAGGGTATACGAGTGATTAAGATGTACGCTTGGGAGTATCCTTTTGGCAAGATGGTTGACTATGCTCGTAGAAAGGAAATTAATTCAATACGTCATGTGTCCTACATACGAGGAATATTATTATCCTTTATAATGTTTTTAACGCGAGTATCAATATTTCTGAGCTTAGTCGGTTACGTGCTGCTGCAGCAGGTTTTAACTCCAGAGAAGGCTTTTGTTATTACCGCATATTATAATATATTGCGCACGACAATGACAGTTTTCTTTCCACAAGGTAATTCGTTTTATTTACGAGGAATTAAATATATAAATTCGCCTCAGGAAGAATCACCACTCATATCGTTTGATATCAAGTTCGCAATCTTTTTCGCATGGAATTCTTTTGGAAGCATAAAAATTTTTTTGAATGAATAAAAGATTTTGTAATTATCATAAATTTTTGCCATTTGTTATGCATATGTGAATTCATAATTTTTTACTTTTTTAAAGTCGTTAACATTTATTTCATTTAAAAATTCTCTTTTAAAAGACAAAAGCAAAGTATTCAATTTTATCTTGAAAAGAAAAATGTTATCTATGATCATTACAATCGAAATTAAAAAAAATTCAAATAAAATCAAATTCTCTTGATAATTATTCTCTAGAAATTATTTATGTTTTAATCAAAATTTCAGGTATTTCACAATTCGCTGAAGCATTAGTTTCCATGCGACGTATTCAAAAATACATGCAATACGAGGAGACAACGGTGCGTGATAAATCATTGGATATTCCGCCGAACAATTATGATGAGAGTAATCAATCGACAGTTGTTAAAGATGATGAACGTGAACCATTGAATGCGCCCGAAAAACAAATGTTCGTTGATAATCATGCAACACTTTCCGAAGCGGGAATCATTATTAAAAATCTCAAAGCGAAATGGGATCCAGCGAGCTTAGATTATACATTAGACGATGTCAATTTACATGTTCAACCCGGTACACTGGTAGCAATTATTGGGCCAGTTGGTGCAGGAAAATCAAGGTATTGAAAATTGGGATAAAACACCAAGCAGATTATTTGTCCCTTCATGATTAATAATGGCTAAGAATTCCTTCATGATTGATAATAATAAATATTTTCGTTTTAGTTTAATCCAAAGCATTTTGGGTGAATTACGTCCAGAGTCTGGTGAAGTGAAAGTAAATGGTACTTTTGCCTATGCATCGCAGGAACCGTGGCTGTTTACTGGCACCGTGCGTCAGAATATACTCTTTGGTCAGCCCATGGACAGACGACGTTATCAGACGGTTATAAGAAAATGTGCACTCGAACGCGATTTCGATTTGTTGCCACACGGCGATAAAACAATAGTGGGTGAACGTGGTGCTTCGTTGTCGGGTGGACAGAAGGCTCGTATCAGTCTTGCACGTGCGGTATATCGTCAGACATCCATTTATTTACTGGATGACCCTTTAAGCGCTGTAGACACGCACGTTGGTCGCCATCTGTTCGATCAGTGTATGCGCGATTATCTACGTGATAATATTGTAATCCTGGTCACGCATCAACTTCAATTCCTTCAACATGCCGATCAAATTATTATCATGGATAAAGGACGGATAAGTGCGGTCGGAAGTTATGATTATCTGAGGGAAAGTGGTTTGGATTTTGCTCAGTTATTGGCTGATCCTGCCGATGAAAGTATTGATGAGAAAATGGGACCACGTTCGGGTAGTCGTGGGCCACAGCGTCAAAATAGTGAATTATCTATTAATTCGACGACAGAATCGTTTATTGAAGACACACCAGCTCAATACCAGGAGACGCTAGAAGTGGGCGAAATCGGTTTGGATTTGTATGAGAAATATTTCAAGGCTGGAGGTGGTTTCTTTGTGTTCACTGTTATGATGTTGTTTTGTGCTGTATCGCAGGGTCTGGCATCTGCAGGGGATTATTTTTTGTCCTACTGGTTTGTTGATACATCTCTTGAGAATTTATCAAATCAAAATTTAATTTTTTAAAGAATATTTCTTTCTCCCCCCCCCCTCTAGGGTCACTAAAGCGGGTACAGTTGAATCAGAGCTCGAACTAAATCGACAGAAATCCGAAGATTCAAATTCATTATTATCGGAAAAACTATTGAGGGTCTTACAGGATTTCAACATACATATGGATAGTGAAATGCTGGATATTTATATATTCACTATAATCACCGTAGCCACAATAATTGTGACTTTAGCTCGCAGTTTTCTCTTCTTCAACGTTGCCATGAGAGCATCGATTAAATTGCATAATTCTATGTTTCGTGGTATTACACGTGCTTCTATGTTTTTCTTCAATACAAATCCTTCGGGACGAATTTTGAATAGATTCTCAAAAGATATGGGTCAAGTTGATGAGATTTTACCAGCCGTTATGATGGATGTCATACAAATCTTTCTTTCACTCTTGGGTATTGTGGTTGTGATCGCTGTGGTCAATCCTTATTTCCTCTTTCCCACAATTATTTTGGCAATTCTCTTCTATTATTTGAGGACATTCTATTTGAAAACGTCACGCAATGTCAAACGTTTGGAAGCAATAAGTAAGTGTTGCAAGTAATCAATCAATCAGTATCAGTTGTCCTCTTAATCAAATACGCTATGCTTTCAGCCCGTTCACCGATCTACTCTCATATGGCAGCTTCTCTTACCGGTCTCTCTACCATACGTGCCTTTGGTGCTCAATATGTTCTCACCACCGAGTTTGATAATTTTCAAGATTTACATAGCTCTGCATTTTTTATGTTCATTTCAACATCGCGAGCCTTTGGCTATTGGCTCGATTGTTTTTGTGTGCTTTATATTGCCATCATTACAATTAGTTTCTTTATATTCGCACCAGCTAATGGCGGTGCTGTCGGTTTGGCTATAACTCAGGCAATGGGCATGACTGGCATGGTACAGTGGGGTATGCGTCAATCGGCTGAATTAGAGAATAACATGACGGCCGTGGAACGTATTGTAGAATACGATACAATTGAAAATGAGGGTGAATTAGAATCTAAAGTGGATAAGAAACCACCTAAGGAATGGCCTGAAGAAGGTCAAGTTGTATTTGAAGATTTAAGTCTGCGTTATAATCCAGATCCTAAATCAGAATATGTTTTGAAATCATTAAATTTTGTAATTAAACCGCGTGAAAAAGTTGGTATTGTTGGACGAACCGGTGCCGGGAAATCATCATTGATAAATGCTCTCTTTCGCCTCTCATACAATGAGGGATCGGTGATTATTGATGGCCGCGATACCAAAGAGCTTGGCTTACATGATTTACGTAGTAAAATTTCTATTATACCTCAGGAACCGGTATTATTCTCTGGTACCATGCGCTATAATCTTGATCCATTCGATGAGTATACCGATGTTAAATTATGGGAAGCCTTAGAACAGGTTTGTAAATGCAAAATATGTTTTTGTTGTAAGAACACAAATTCTCAAACAATTTATGTTTATTATTTATAATTAAATTAAATTTAATTTAATACAATATTTCCTTAGGTGAAACTGAAAACTGTTGTGGCGGAACTACCAAGTGGTCTTCAAAGCAAAATCTCTGAAGGTGGTACTAATTTTAGTGTTGGTCAGCGTCAGTTAGTTTGCTTGGCGCGTGCTATTTTACGCGAGAATAAAATACTTGTCCTGGACGAGGCAACAGCAAATGTTGATCCACAAACTGATGCTCTAATACAGGCGACAATACGTGAGAAATTTCAAAATTGTACCGTTCTTACAATTGCCCATCGACTAAACACTGTTATGGATTCCGATAAAGTTGTCGTCATGGATGCTGGACAAGTTGTTGAATTTGGTTCTCCGTATGAATTGTTGCTTCAAACGAATATTTTCTATAGCATGGTTAAACAGACGGGTAGAGCATCATTTGAGGCTTTACTTAAAGTTGCTGAAAGGGTAAGTGTTCCTCTGGCAACCTAAGGAATAGATCAATAATTTTATTTCCCTTCTATCCATCTAAGGCGCATACGGATCGTATGAAATTGAAAAGGGAATAAATATTAATGATCAACGATAAAACTCAAATACCTTCCTCTAAGTCTCTAAATTAAATAGTTATACATCAAGTAAAAGACTAATTATAGGCGTGCGGATAATCTGCTGAACAAGAGCAACCAACCTATTTAATATTAAGTTAAAAATAGATTCTAAGTAAATGCGAAATTTGTGTATAGTATTACTATGTTTGATTTTGATTTTAGAACGTTATTAATTTATTACGCCTATTTGTTACAAAATATAGGAGTAATGCAATTACTAAATGTGCCTTTAAAGTATAAATATTTTATAAATAATAATTGTAAACTTAATAATAAGAAAGATATTGATTACAAAGCGAGAGGATTTATTTGTACAGTAAAAGTAAATATAGTCGGTGCTTTTTTTAAGTGTACATTATAATAAAAATGTAATAATTGCTTTATATCTGTCTTTTTAAAATGAATATTTTTTGTTTGTTTGTTATGAATATAGCATTATTTGTATTTATGTTTACCTACCTGTAGCCACTAAAAATATTCTTGCCAATGGAGAATAAATTTGTTTGCAAAATACTGCCGCAAAATAATATATCAAGATGATATAAAGATTTGGTAAAGTTAAATTCAAAAGGTATATTTTTTACTTTTAAAATTCTCTTGTTTTTTTGTAAATTTTTAATTGATTGTTTGTTCTTGTAAAATAGAAAATACTACAATAGTCAATCGTATAGTTTTATATATTTATGTAAATCTTTTTAAAAGTAATATACCAAAAAGCACACACAAGAAAAAATAAACGGAAATTACTAAAGAATATCTAGAATTATTAAACTGCTAGAAAATTTGTAGAATATTATAAATTTTAATTAAGACAAAACAATATTTTATATTCATCTTCATGAAGTAGGAAAAAACATAAATTTAAAATTTTCCACGAAACACGAATTAATAAACTAATTGCTTGTATTAAGCGATCATATCTTCATATATGTTTTGTAATTATTTAGCATGTATACAAATCAAAATACATTAAAAGAGAACAGATAATAATAATAAAAATATTTTCTTTTATTTATATTAATAATAAATGTGAATTCTCAAATCAAATAAACAAAGCGCGTATACTATTTTATGTGATGGTTATATAATTTATCGAAAATACTTCAAGTTAGATAAGGTTTCAATCATCTTCACTCGACTATAATTTATATATGCAATGTTACAACAGAGAGAAAGAGAAAAATACGTATAAAAAAGAACGCCGTGATTGACAAGACAATATTATAATTTCGAATTTCCTATATAATTATAATTTTATTTTTTATAAATTGTTTAGCTTTTGTTCAAACTTTTAAGTTTTTTAAAATTGTAACGCTCTTCTAATAATTTGTGTTTTTATTAATTTCTTAATTTTACATTTTTAGATGAAAAGAGTATATTTTAAATTTATATGATTTAAAATATTCCGTTTTAAAATTTCCAAAAATCCATTGCAAATCATGCCTTCAAATTTTATTTATATGATTTTTATTTTTTATTTACATTTATTTTTTAACGTT